>CM040186.1:120480809-120538309 GCA_022606455.1 Callitettix versicolor
ACACACAGCACACACACACACATCCACAACAAAGACACTTCACACACACACACACACACACCCAGACACACACACACGCACACGCGCGCGCGCACACACACACACACACACAGCCACAAAACACAGACACACACACACACACACACACACACACACACACACACACACACACACACACACACACACACACACACACACACACACACACACACACACACACACACACACACACACACACACACACACACACACACACACACACACACACACACACACACACACACATAAAGCCCGAATACAAGAACCTCTTACATTCTTGAATCACAGCCAACACTTCTCTTCAACTCGGAAACTGCATTTATTTCAATAAAATTCAGATAATGATACAACGATCTCAATAGCTTATTGGTTGTATTACGAAGATACCGTTCAACAGGCAGGACTTGCTGGGCTGGAAACTAAATTTTAATGTAACATATCTTTATTGATTATTTATTTTCTCTAAACAATTTTAATAACCATGAGTACTGCTACTTTCACGTCAGGAATGCACCGAGAGGTGACGTGAAGCTGTGTTCGGAAGGAAGAAGAAATATTTCTTGAGTTACAGGCATAAGCATAGCTTATCGATACACAATCTCGA
The DNA here is from genome assembly GCA_022606455.1 of Callitettix versicolor. Taxonomy (NCBI): domain Eukaryota; kingdom Metazoa; phylum Arthropoda; class Insecta; order Hemiptera; family Cercopidae; genus Callitettix; species Callitettix versicolor. Next base: position 120,481,453 of record CM040186.1, read on the forward strand.
TTTGTATCGACAAAATGTCGTCAAGATCGAATCACCCCCGGTGCCTCCATCTTGTTCGGAATCAAACTGAAACTTGGAAAAAACCACCAAGAAGAATCGACCAATGGCAATACAGGAGTCGCTGCTAGATGTCTCATCCGTTAAACTTCAGAAGGAAACAAACAAACCAAAGAATAGTATTTGCTCAAGCATGCATTTTGCAAGGAGAAGAAGTAAGGAGAAGAAGCAAAAGAAAGGACTTCTAATTGCATTGATTTATTCATCCATTGTCTGAATACAGGCCGTGTATTTCCAAGCGACAAGTGTACACGCCCCTTCCCCTCTACCATGGAAGTGACCATGAGGGCATGTGAGGTACCCCACCGCCACCGCCACCGCCACCGCTGGTTAGATCTCATTTCTTTTGTTACTGCAGTCGTGACTGGCGACGATATCATACGGAATTATGTGATCCGAATGCGTGTTTTTTTACCATGTGTGCAGATTTCTTCTTCAGCAAACCGGTCTTTGCAGCCAGGCTCCTCCTTCGATACCTAGTCTTCTTCTTCTTATTCTTCAAATCGATGAGAATGCTAAGGTCTATACTCTTGCAACGATCGTCATATCCGCGTGATGGTCCGTAGACAATATTCATTTCCATACACACGTGACAAGACTTTTTGCAGGAGCGTTATGTTCGCGTATTTCAATAATTTAGTCTACGCTAATTAATTATAAGTCGTGCCTTTATCTCATCAAACTAAGGAAGTAATTGCCAGAAATTTAGACTATCAGTTAATGAAATAGCACAAGTATTCGTTTCTATAAATTTATAAAGTACATGACCTCTAGAAAAACGAATTTATAATACAATTAGGTATGGTAGCCTATACAAAATGTCTTGTAGTTAGCATATTTGTTTCCTTAAAGCCTGACCTTATGCTATCGACAAACAACCAGCAAAATTGGCCTCATTTTTAAAAATCGGCTGAAAAAACCCAAACCCACCGCATTCACTACTAATCTTAGTTTTTTTGCAATCATACTCAGAAACGCTGTTTTAATTTACCTCACTGTATTCAGTTACTAACATTTTAGCAAATTCAAACTAACTGACTTTTCAATAATAAACACTTATCGTTATGGGCTAAATGACGTCACATACATTTTTTACTTTTATTTACTTACGAAATATACCTACATTTGAGTAAAGTCTGATCAAAATAGTTCGAATGGATTTCAAAAAAATATGATTTAAAATATTTTTGATCAAACAGCTTCATGAATATTCACTAAGGTGAAATTTGAAAACAATATTTCGACTGAAAAATGGGCATAGGCTTTTTTTTTTTTTTTTTTTGTGTTTAACGTCCGACTATTGTGCACACATGGACTAATGCAGACTATGGGATGATTTATAGCGTATGAAAATGCCAAGCCCTGATCGGGAATCGAACCCGGGTCCTCGGGGTGAAAGCCTAGTACGCTATCAACTGGGCTGCTTGAAATCGGATCAAACGGCGAACTTTAAATTCCTAACATACAAACAGAACCTTGAAAGTCAGGATCGGCGCCGGTATCAAAGTTTCGGGCGTGGGTCTTACCACGATGGCCCATCCACTTATCCAATTAATAGAATTGGCTTTAAAACCTTTGTCGGGAATATGAAAGAAAAGCCCTTAAGAAAAGGCTATGAAGAGTGAGTTTCTATAAGACATGATCGGTATAAGCTGTATCAGGTACCAGTATATAGCCTACAGCTGTTTTATTGTTTTCCTTATTTGTTCATTTACATATTTTCTGAGGTTAGATTTTTTTTTTTATTTTAAGGCGAAAAGCACACTGAGGCTATTATCGCCTCCAGAAATGTAAGTGTGAGTGTAAAGTCGTAAGTGTAGTGCTGTAAGTGTAAGTGTGTCGCTCGGGTACCGCGAGGGACGTCTAAATCCTCTGCCGGGTTTCTGAGGTTAGAGTTGGCAACAGTTTTCTGTTCGGATTTTCCCTCTTAAGTGTTCGAAGAATTTTAAGAAAACTTGCAATTGTTACTGGATCCGGTAGAAGCTATTACACTAACAAGCCTCTACTGTTTGTACGCCGTACGATATACTCTTTCATCACTATTATTTCATCTGGTGAACGTTCAAGTTATTCTTATCATTATTTAGGTAGGGCATGATATCCTGCGTCTAAAAACACACTCGGATCCTTCCAGAAGGATTTATAGACAAGTACAGGAAGATCCCGTCACACAATCACGCGGTTATCTCTTAAGACAGGAAGCCAGGCTTCTGGTTTTGTCAGGGATATTTGTTCCTCTCATTGTTGATAAATTAAATTTATTTAATCTCCAGATTACGGCGAGAGATGTCGTCCTTAAACAAATATTGCCTTTGTTTACGACCTAGGTTACCATTATTTATTCTTCCTCAGCTTTGCTTTGTAAAGCTAACTACTGGAAGCGGATGATTTTACTGACATTTACAGTTTCTCTGTGGTATTCATTTATTTTATTATTGTTATTATTTTTTTTTGTGTTTAACGTCCGACTATTGTGCACACGTGGGCTAATGCAGACGATGGGATGATTTATAGCGTATGAAAATGCCAAGCCCTGGCCGGGAATCGAACCAGGGTCCTCGGGGTGAAAGCCTAGTACGCTATCAACTAGGCCACCGAGGCGGTCAGGTATCCCGAGATGAACACAACAAAAAAGTTTTCATGTTCGAACATTGGCTTTAATTTTGTTTTATTTAAATCATAAAAATATGAATTAAATTAAATGCTAAATACTTTACAGCCTAGCCTACTCACGGGTATACTAGTAAATGTTTTGATTAACATAACCTAAGCTACTCACGGATATAGGCCTACTAGTAAATGTTTTGATTAACATAACCTAAGCTACTCACGGATATACTAGTAAATGTTCTGATTAACATAACCTAAGCTACTCACGGATATACTAGTAAATGTTTTGATTAACATAACCTAAGCTACTCACGGATATACTAGTAAATGTTTTGATTAACATAACCTAAGCTACTCACGGATATACTAGTAAATGTTCTGATTAACATAACCTAAGCTACTCACGGATATACTAGTAAATGTTCTGATTAACATAACCTAAGCTACTCACGGATATACTAGTAAATGTTTTGATTAACATAACCTAAGCTACTCACGGATATACTAGTAAATGTTTTGATTAACATAACCTAAGCTACTCACGGATATACTAGTAAATGTTTTGATTAACATAACCTAAGCTACTCACGGATATACTAGTAAATGTTTTGATTAACATAACCTAAGCTACTCACGGATATACTAGTAAATGTTTTGATTAACATAACCTAAGCTACTCACGGATCAATACAGTAGCCTACTATCACAAGTTTACTTGAAACACTTAGGCCTACGCCTTCTGATTTCCTAAAAAAGTACAACCCTTTCGAGTTCAACATCCTTTAGGATTTTTGCACAGGTAACATTGTCATTCAGCTATCATTTTTACTGTTTTTAATCAAACGCCAACGGATTTAAATTCTTTGTGAACATCGGGCCGGACAAATGTCGTTCATTGTTTATCCTCGTCCTTTCAGAAAGCCTAGCTACAGGCCTAACTGCATTGTACATAACTTAATACTCGCAACTGATTATATGTAATTATGATTAAGTACAAACAAATTTTATAGGCGTGATAACGTGACGTCACCGGTTCTGTGGGACTTTACGTTCACGGTGGTTACGAGTCGGTCCTTTTTTCCTATTGGCCTGTTTGGTGGATACGACAATAATGACATATTTTACCTGTAATAATGTATCACGAAGTTATGAAAAGTTTAAAATTTCCAAATTTTGTGTATCACTGGTTAGTGCGATTAGAAGAAAACGGACAATTGGAATGTCTTTATTTGTCGCTATCTTTAGGGCATTTATCTATAAATTAAACTTTAATCCCGTACATCATATAGGATATAGACCTATGATTAGCAAATGGGGTTAAAAAAGTAATTAGTGCCTAATAGAATCTATCCGGCATATATATAGGGTATATATATATATATATATGAGCCGCCTCGGTGGCCTAGTGGATAGCACACACACACTACAAATAACGACAAATAAAGAGGACCCTGGTTCGATTCCCGGCCAGGGCTTGGCATTTTCATACGCTATAAATCATCCCATCGTCTGCATTAACAGGCAACTGTGCACAATAGTCGGACATTAAAACAAAAAAAACGTATATATATATATATATATATATATATATATATATATATATATTGTGTGTGTGTGTGTGTGTGTGTGTGTGTGTGTGTGTGTGTGTGTTTAGCACTCTCAGTTTTGGTCCGATTTCATTTAAACTTGTTAAAAAAAAGGAAATAGATTTTGGTAAAGCTTGAACGAGCTCGTTACGTGGCAAAATCCGGTCAACAGTTTCAAAATGGCGGTCAATTCAAGTCGTTCTAAAAATGATAACTTTCGAATGATCTAACTTTTTTGTAGATCTAATTTCACCATCGTAACCAACGTTAAAACTGCGTAACTACGTTAATTTTCAAAATACGTCGAAATCAATAAATTGAGTTTGACGGCAGTCACGTGTTCCCCATTAAAGTTTACAACATATGCCGAGTGTAGTGTTTATTATGACGGGGAAATAATTATTTCAATAAAAAAGGTAAGATAGAATTTAAAAAAGTAAAAGAATACTTTAAAAAATTTGATTCCATCACGTCAGCGAGACAGCTGCGTGTAGCGATAATTTACGCAAGTATGCTATTTTAATTATCTTGCCCGCAGACGAATGCTGTACAAACTTCCCCAGACGCGTTTGCAAATTGAAATAACAAAGAAGTTTGTGAAACGTTTACAAGTTGTGTGTTTTTGTAATGGAATGGCATACAGGAGCCGGGGCACAGGTACACCTGCACTGCAATAGTGAATTGCAGACCAAGACATGAATTAGGCTGACACACTAGCCCCGCCCCTCAGCCAATAGGATTGCAGGTTTTATACAAGTTATGGATGTGTTATTTGCCAATGACATATGTATACAGTCGTGTAACGCCAAGAAAGGTGTTTTTACGGTAATATCTCATACAGAAAACACATGTTACGGAATGTCTCATTAAGCGAGCCATTTATATTGTCAATTTCAACCAATCTACGGTTAGGCTTTTATTTTGGGAAATTTTTAGAATTTGAACTCCGATAATTCGTCGCCTAATGTAATCTGCAAGATAACAACGATAAATTGAATAATTCTGAAGTAATTAACAAGTTTAAGCTGTTCGCCTGTAGTTGTTGTTTTTAATATTTTTATACAAGCGTTGAGTGATTAACTGATTTTAATATGAAATCATAAACACAGAGGATAATGGGCTGACACTTAAGTCACCTTTGAAGGATAAGGCACTAAAGAAGATTATATTATAGTACTTTGACAGCAGCAACCACTACCACCTCCTTAGAGGAGTGTCGAAACTATCACGACACACAGACACCAGATGATGTCGAGTACTTCCACGACAGTTGTTAGGCTGCTTGTGGTTTACCCTTTCGTGCTGATAGGTTTTGCAACCTGCTACCAGACTCAACACGATACGAAATAGCGGCATTAACGTTTGTGCGCGCGCGAGTATTTGTGTGTGTGTGTGTGTGTGTGTGTGTGTGTGTGTGTGTGTGTGTGTGTGTGTGCGCGCGCGCTTGTGTGTGTGTGTGTGTGTGTGTGTGTGTGTGTGTGTGTGTGTGTGTGTGTGTGTGTGCGCGCGCGCTTGTGTGTGTATGTGTGTGTGTGTGTGTGTGTGTGTGTGTGTGTGTGTGTGTGTGTGTGTGTGTGTGTGTGTGTGTGTGTGTGTGTGTGTGTGTGTGTGTGTGTGTGTGTGCGCGCGCGCGCGCGTGCTCGAGTGTACGAGTGTTTGTGCGCGCACGAGTGTGTGAGCGAGTGTTTGTGTGTGCATGCGTGCGAACGCGGTGTGTGTGCGCGTGTGTGTGTGTGCGCGTTCGTGTGTGCGCGCGCAGCCTATATGTGTAGCCTATATATATATATATATATATATATATATATATATATATATATATATATAGTATATATATAGACTCAACAGATGTTGAAGACAGGCGCGCATACAGGAGAAAGATGCTCGGTTTGAAGGTCCCAGAGAATGAAATCCCAAAGAGAGCAGGGGTAAAATGGACGGAGGAGCGGAAGAGGATCCATGGGGACAGGATGAGGGAGGTGTGGAGGATTAGAAGGAACAAGACATGAGTCGGAGTGCTTTGCGTGATCCAACAGGGTCTATGCGCAAATAATAATAATAATAATAATAATAATAATAATAATATATATATATATATATATATATATATATATATATATATATAGTGTGTGTGTGTGTGTGTGTGTGTGTGTGTGTGTGTGTGTGTGTGTGTGTGTGTGTGTGTGTTTTCAAACTACACATATATAATTATAGTATAAGATATTACTAAACATTACAGTATATATTTTAATGCTGATTATGTTAGTGAAATCAAATTATATGAAAATATAAGATAAAACATAGGCCTACTGCGCAACATTTGCGTCCATCAGGTATTTTACCGTCAGTAGGGCCTAGAACACGACCGCTGGTTTCCTCGTGAATCACCGACAACTCCCCCTATTTGTAAACAGACTTTTATGTATTTCAACAACCTTTCTACTTCTACAAATTATCCCCATTTTTCGTTTTCTGCGGTATAAACATCTAGTTAGCTGTTATTAGGGGAAAAGCGAGGGAATTTTTGTGACTTAGTAGGCTACCCCGAAAATCTTTTAACTGTCGTTCGTTGAAGTTTTGCCGAATTTCAAAACAATCAGCAAACGCGTTCGACCGAAAGTTTGTAACAAACAAACGCCGAATGGTTCGGTCGATTCGGATAGTCAGTAAAAGTACCGGTTACTTTAAAATAATTGTTAAACAATTAACAACAATCTGCGTAACGATAGGACAGAGGCTGCGCAGAACAAGCGCAAACAGGAGCTCATCGCGCAACACAAACAAAACGTGTTGATAAAAACAAGAAGCACCGAGTTACAAGTCTGACCGGTTCCCCGCAGTCTTCGGTTTCAAAGGAAACAACATTTTTATTATTTTTTTTTATTCGACAATTTGTTTAGGCTAAAGCAGTTTGGTAAACAGTCGCAAGGGACATTAAACACTACAAAGGATTGTTCAGTGCGAGTCAATAACAACTGATGGATTGTGTGTTATTGAATCCTCTTCAGTTCTCCTTAAACGAACCAAAACATATGTGGTTTGTTTTTTCCATTTGTCCTCCAACCTGAACCGATTTTGACAAATTCTCCAACGCATACTTTAACGAAACTGTAGCATTCTTAAATTGTAATTTTACAACTTACAGAAGTTCTTGTTGTTTTAAGAAAATCTTGTTTTCCCATGAGAATGTTGAACAAATTTGAAGTAATAGTTTCTCTAATTTCCTTTAAATTTTTTTAAGAGACGATGTCTCTTACCTATAAGAGCCTATTATCGAACGAAAACCAAAAATATGTCTTACAGTTTTGTGCAATATTTAGCAACAAAACTATATAAGGGTTACGATTAAAATTACAAAGTTTACTTAAGCCAACGAAATGGTATCAACAATCCCTCAACAACAAATAGGCTATAGATTACAAAATTACAAAGTTTACTTAGGCCAACGAAACGGTATCAACAATCCCTTAACAACAAATAGCCTATAGATTACAAAATTACAAAGTTTACTTAGGCCAACGAAACGGTATCAACAATCCCTCAACAACAAATAGGCTATAGATTACAAAATTACAAAGTTTACTTAGGCCAACGAAATGGTATCAACAATCCCTCAACAACAAACAGGCTATAGATTACAAAATTACAAAGTTAACTTAGGCAAACGAAACGGTATCAACAATCACTCAACAACAAATAGGCTATAAATTACAAAATTACAAAGTTTACTTAGGCCAACGAAACGGTATCAACAATCCCTCAAGAACAAACAGGCTATAGATTACAAAATTACAAAGTTTACTTAGGCCAACGAAACGGTATCAACAATCCCTCAAGAACAAACAGGCTATAGATTACAAAATTACAAAGTTTACTTAGGCCAACGAAACGGTATCAACAATCCCTTAACAACAAATAGCCTATAGATTACAAAATTACAAAGTTTACTTAGGCCAACGAAACGGTATCAACAATCCCTCAACAACAAATAGGCTATAGATTACAAAATTACAAATAATAAAAATTACAGCAACAAAAGTGCTACTTGCTATAGGCTCAACACAATGAAATAAAATCACTTGGCGCACGCGCATTCATTAGGCGTAGGCAGCGCAAAGATCGGCGTTAACTTACCTCGCGCGCACACAATACGCTTCTCTTAATTGGCAACTTAAATAAACCGTGATTTTGTGTGCAGACTTGGGACAGTGGAATGTAGTGAACAGCAATTTATTGAATTCGCTCGTCGCAGGTCCAATTATTCTGTTAGTTCCAACACGTTCCTGCCGATATATTTATGAAACGGTCCGCCATCTTTGTCTATTCTAATAAGACAACGTTTTAATTATGGTGGACAAGTTTATGGGACCCATTAGCGGGACGTGGTCGGAATCCGCTTATCGCTGGCGTTTATCTGGAACGCGGAGGGGCAGTTACCCTTAGCTGGTTACCCCTTTGGCGGTCATTACGTAATCCAAGGAAGTCTGTGCTGATATACAGCTGGATAGTGACGATAAGTCGCGCAATCCACACTAAATATAGCAGCCACGAATGTCTACTTTTGGAATTAAAATATTCTACATTAATTTATTGTGGCATTCCTTTTTTTATGTAAATAGGCCTTTTGAATTGATCTGCCAAACTGTGTACAGCATTTACGAGTTATTGTATATCCATATTATTAACGGCTTTACTGTACATTTAAAACCGATTTTTTATATTCTTCTCCTTTTCTTCTAGGATTATTGTCACTATGTTCAGTATAGATATATTTTTATAGATATCCACATAGTAAAGATATATTTTTGAAGATGGAGGTTCTCCAAAACGCGTCAACGAAAGTAGAATTGACGAAACTAGGGAAGGCAGATTATTATACTGAACACAGAGATACTTTATTTAGTTTATAATTTAAATATTAATTGAACTGATCCACAACTTCGAGAGTTAAACGTTTCACAAAACTGAAATTTTGTTAAAATAAAAAAATATAAATGAATATCTTAACATGCATAACGAATTAAACGACAAGGAAAATATCATTTCCAAACCAGCTGTTAATCAAACAGCTGACATATTTGAATAAATAACCTACAATTCATCTCCACCAATCAGCTGATACTATGATCATTTTATTTGTCAATTAAACCTACTGTAAATGTATTTAAAAAATGTTAAAAGACTAATAAATAGCACTTTGTATACTAGTAACCAATGCTACAAAACATTTACACCATTATAAGAATCACAAGATATATTTTAAAATTGGTTCGGAAATTTAATATTACGGATATACGAGGTGTGTTCAGAAAGTAACGAGAATTTTTAAATTTCGCAGGCTTGGAGAGTCCGATTGTCAAACATTTGTTTTATTATGTTGGTATACATGCCCACTGAAGTATGATAAAACTTTCAGCTGTTTTCATTGTTCACTTTGTCTGTGACAGCCACTAAGGTTAGACGTGTTTTTATGAGCTCAGCGATTTTCGTTTGTTAAAAGAAATGGATCAAAGAATTTGTATCAAATTTTGCGTAAAAAATGGAATAAAGTGTAACAAAGTGTGTGAAATGTTAACAAAGGCCTATGGTGAGTCTGCTATGAGTAAAGCAAGAGTTTACGAGTGGTATAAGCGTTTCCAAGAAGGCCGTGAAGACGTTGAAGATGACGAACGCCCTAGATGCTCCAGTACATCAACAACCGATGAAATAGCCGCCTCGGTGGCCTAGTTGATAGCGTAGTTTCACCCCGAGGACTCCAGGCCAGGGCTTGGCATTTTCATACGCTATAAATCATCCCATCGTCTGCATTAGCCCAAGTGTGCACAATAGTCGGACGTTAAAAAAAAAAAAAAAAAACAACCGACGAAAACGTGGAAAAAGTGAAAGAAATGGTTATGAACAATCGCCGAATCACAATTAGAGAGGTCGCTGATGATGTTGGCATATCGATTGGATTATGGCATGACATTGTTTCCAATGTTTTGTGTATGAAACGCGTGGCAGCGAAATTCATTCCAAAATTGTTGAATTTTGAACAAAAACAGCTGCGAATGGAAGTTGCTCAGGATGAAGTCAACAAATATGCAGAATTACTGAAACGTATTATAACAGGTTACGAAACATGGGTTTACGGATATGTGTGACTTTTTCCTATTTCCAAAAATAAAGAGAACCTTAAAGGGCCGTCGTTTTACAGCCGTAGGTGACATTAAAAGCGCGTCGCTGAAAGAACTAAAGGCTATCTCAAAGATCGAGTTTGAGAAGTGTTTCGAGGATCGGAAGAAGCGCTGGCACAAGTACATAATCTCCAATGGGGACTATTTTAAAGGCGGCAACATCAATGTAGAAGAATAAATAAATATTTTGTTCCAAAAATTAAAATTCTCGTTACTTTCTGAACGTCTCGTAAATGATCAAGAGATCTCCTTAGTCTAAAGAAATGTGATTAAGTAGGCCTAAATGCAGTGATAAAGAACGTGATGATAATGTTCTTGTAAATAGGACTGACTTTTCTGAAACTGACATATTTGAAGATTAACTTACAAATTGAAGACAACTTTCGGAAGAGCAAGAAGATCAAAATTCCGTGAGTTAAAGACTGCGGTCTTACAAAGCACTGGAGTTGGCGAAAATGAAAAAAGAGCTAGAAGTAATGGGGATGAAAAAACGTAGGACTGGAAAACCAAAAAAGTAGAAAACAAATCAATAAAAGAAAAACTAGAAGAAGAGGTAGAGAATGAAGGGGTGGAAAGTGACAGTGATGACACATTTCGTAATATTTTGAAATAAAATTGAAAATAATTAAGCTTCAGTTTATTTTATCGAAGCGTAATTCCAGATTAATAAATGTTCGAATTGTCTTGGTAATTTTTTTTTTTTTGTATTTTAAGGCTAAAAGCACATTGAGGCTGTTATCGCTTTCCTAAATATAAGTGTGAGTGTGTGTTAGACTCGGGTACCGCGAGGGACGTCTAAATCCTCTCACAAGGTGCAGATAGTGTGCACCCCCATGCGGGATGATAATTTGGTAAAAACGAACAATAAAAAAAAATCTTTTTAAGGGTAGAAAGGGTCTTAAATTAATAGTTTTAGAAAAAGTAATACACCACAGAGACCGGTACACGATGACGTCATATTTTGCCGTATCAAAGTGCAAAGCTGCATACAAAGACATCGGGGTCGCGTTTCCCCATAATTCAAAACATTCTGAAAACCTAAGCTTCCACTGAAGCGGAAAATTATTTAAAACAAAAAATATGGATCCGAATGACATTGCAGGTAAATATCTTTACAAAATGGCGTAGGCGTCACTGGCATTAGGCCAAGCGTCATTGTCCATAGCTTCACTATAGTGATACTCACAATAAGTCGTTTTATTTATGGCACTGACTGTACATAGTTGGAAGGAAGTAATTTTCATTTTTAAACCTTGGTATTTTACAGTTATATATTCTAAGTGCAATAATGAACGCTGAAATTATAAGGTCTATTTATTATAATACTATTATACAGGCGTCATAAATATACGCTGGAATTTGTACACAAAGCAAACGTAAAAAATTCAAGGTCATGGCAGGGCATTCCGGTGCACTGTATTGAGAACTGCTTTACTTACAAAGTTATTGCTGTGGTGCGGCCGTTATAGTAAGGCCCAAACCCGGGTGTTTAAAGCACCGATACTGAACTCGAGTTCATTTTTTGAAGGTTAATTAGAAATTTTATCTAAGCTTGTAAACATTGTTGGACCTTTGGCACGTTTACACTGGGATACTTGTATGAGATACGTGTATCACCATATCGAATTTGTACAATCATACAAGTCCTCATACACGTCAAACATTTCCAATAATACACTCTTCATTTACACTTATACAACTCCTTCCATTTTCTAAACGGTAAAATCTGTCGGTCAGTGGCAGTACCTTTTAGTGCAAATATTCTAAATTTATACAATATACGAGGTGTGTTCAGAAAGTAACAAGAATTTTTAAATTTCGCGGGCTTGGAGAGTCCGATTGTCAAACATTTTTTTATTGTGTTGGTATACATGCCCTTGAAGTATGATAAAACTTTCAGCTGTTTTCATTGCTGACTTTGTCTGTGACAACCACTACGTTTAGACGTGTTTTTAAGAGCTCGGCGATTTTCGTTTGTTAAAAGAAATGAATCAAAGAATTTGTATCAAATTTTGCGTAAACGATGGAATAAAGTGTGTAAAATGTTAACAAAGGCCTATGGGGAGTCTGCTGTGAGTAAAGCAAGAGTTTACGAGTGGTATAAGCGTTTCCAAGAAGGCCGTGAAGACGTTGAAGATGACGAACGCCCTGGACGCCCCAGCACATCAACAACCGATGAAAACGTGGAAAAAGTAAAAGAAATGGTTATGAACATTCGCCAAATTACAATTAGAAATGTTGCTGATGATGTTTGCATATCGATTGGATCATATCATGACATTGTTTCCAGCGTTTTGTGTATGCAACGCGTGGCAGCAAAATTCGTTCCAAAATTGTTGAATTTTGAACATAAACAGCGGCGAATGAAAGTTGCTCAGGAGTCACTAAATGAAGTCAACGACGATGCAGAATTACTGAAACGTATTATAACAGGTGACGAAACATGGGTTTACGGATATGACGTCGAAACTAAGGCTCAATCATCCCAGTGGCTCGCCAAGACCGAAAAAGGCTCGACAAGTGCGGTCGAACGTGAAGGTTATGCTCACTGTGTCCTTCGATATTAATGGCATAGTGCATCATGAATTCCTGTCACCAGGTGAAACGGTCAATAAGGAGTACTACCTACAAGTTCAACGCCGTTTGCGTGAAGCAATCCGAAAAAAATGCCTGGATCTGTGAAAAACAATTCATGGCTTTTGCACCACGATAATGCACCAGCTCACACTTTATCGCTTGTTCGTGAATTAAAGAATATAAACTATAAAAAATATATAAATACTAGGGATAAAAATAAAATTAAATATATTGATATATATGCAAGCGTCTCAGGAAGGCCAAAACGCGTCCCCCAAGATAACCTGCATACAGTTTCCTATCTCAAATAATCGCAGTCTAACACATCAGTACAAACACGCGCGGTAAAGTACTCCGGTGTCCGCCATTTTGATGCATTTACCAAATTAGTGTGACTCACCGGTTAATAGCTTAAACATGTTCGCTAACCAACAAAGTCCGTTCAACAGTTAACCATTTCACATCTTGTAGAAGACCAGAAGTTTTTAGAAAAACGTCGTATTCAGCGTTAAGATTTGCGTAAATTAGCATTTTGAATTTTCAAGTTCCATTGGTACGAAAAAATTTTTTTTTTAACGTCCGACTATTGTGCACACTTGGGCTAATACAGACGATGGGATGATTTATAGCGTATGAAAATGCCAAACCCTGGCCGGGAATCGAACCCGGGTCCTCGGGGTGAAAGCCCAGTACGCTACGTACCAGTCGGGGCATATTACAGTACAAGTATTTGGAAAATTTTAAGCGCCGATATATGTAGATTTTAACGCTGATTGTGGCGGTGAAGTCACGCTTTCAAAAAGGTTTAAAATAAGCAGATATTGTTGTAAATTCGCGCGAGAGAGCTGCGTGTGTGTAGAAGCGCCTCCTCCTGCTGGCGCATTATCTGATCGAGTAACGGACTTGGGCGCCCAACGCAATTATCCTTGTACGGAATAAATGAAATTCCCCGGGCCTACGTGGAGCAGTTACGGCATTGTCGTGGCGTTATGAAGTGATCGTGGTAAGTGAGACGTTGGACAGACGGACAAGCGGAACATCGATGTCACACTTGTAGCAACGCACCGCGCAGTGACGTCACGGCCCGGCTGCTTTACGGTTTTGGTAGGATCGTTACGCTCTTACTGAATACACAATCTTACAACACATACACATTCTCATATACGCATGTGCTACAGCATAAACAATACACTACAAGCACATTCCAATTAGGAAGTCTGCTTAAGAATAACAAATGCTCGTTGTAACGCTTTATGTCGATCATTTTGGGAAATACAAGTAACTGACATTGTTTGCAACAGTACATTGAAAATGTTTAATGAAATTTATACTTAAAAATAAATCTACAGAAAATTAATAAACAATACACTATTTTAAACACATATTTGTCAGGCTCTGCTACAAAGAACAGTGATATTTTGATTTATAGACTCGCGGTACCCGAGTCTAACACACACTTACACTTACAACACTACACTTACGACTTTAACACTTTACACTCACACTTACATTTAGGGAGGCGATAATAGCCTCAATGTGCTTTCGCCTTAAAAAATAGCAGTTAAATTTAAATGCGAAAAGAACTAGAAAAACGGAACAACATCGTTTCACCGCGACTCCTGCACATTCGAAAGGACAAAACTGGAAAATAATGATTGTTTAAATATCCTAATAACGTGACATTCGAAAGGACACAACTGGAAAATAATGATTGTTTAAATACCATAATAACGTGACATTCGAAAGGACACAACTGGAAAATAATGATTGTTTAAATATCCTAATAACGTGACATTTGAAAGGACACAACTGGAAAATAATGATTGTTTAAATATCCTAATAACGTGACATTCGAAAGGACACAACTGGAAAATAATGATTGTTTAAATATCCTAATAACGTGACATTCGAAAGGACACAACTGGAAAATAATGATTGTTTAAATATCCTAATAACGTGACATTCGAAAGGACACAACTGGAAAATAATGATTGTTTAAATATCCTAATAACGTGACATTCGAAAGGACACAACTGGAAAATAATGATTGTTTAAATATCCTAATAACGTGACATTCGAAAGGACACAACTGGAAAATAATGATTGTTTAAATATCCTAATAACGTGACATTTGAAAGGACACAACTGGAAAATAATGATTGTTTAAATATCCTAATAACGTGACATTCGAAAGGACACAACTGGAAAATAATGATTGTTTAAATATCCTAATAACGTGACATTCGAAAGGACACAACTGGAAAATAATGATTGTTTAAATATCCTAATAACGTGACATTCGAAAGGACACAACTGGAAAATAATGATTGTTTAAATATCCTAATAACGTGAAGTAATATTGTAATTCATGTAATCCAAGGTGAGATCGGGTAAGATTTTCTTAACCAAGACTGTTTAGTCACTTAAATTTTTTTTTGTGTGTTTAACGTCCGACTATTGTGCACACTTGGGCTAATGCAGACGATGAGATGATTTATAGCGTATGAAATGCCAAGCCCTGGCCGGGAATCGAACCCGGGTCCTCGGGGTGAAAGCCCAGTACGCTATCCACTAGGCCACCGAGGCGGCTTTAATCACTTAAAAGTGCCGCACTGAACTAACATTAATTTTGTTCGTTTGTTTGAATGTAAAGTGTCAAATTGAATAGGTTCTAGTTATTAAAGCATAACTGAAAGCACAAAACAATTTACGTCCACTTGTTAGCCAGTAACAACTCGGAATCCTAATTTTTAAATCAACTAATTAAGAACAACAACGATGTATTCACGCTGTAAGTAAAAATAACTTTAGGCCTATTATTAGAGGAATTTCAGTTGGAAAATGAGCTATTCGAGCGGCCACAATGGTGAATTTTTAGATTCCGCAATTAAATTTTAGATGAAATGAGCTCCGATCATGAGATAAGGTTTACCGCGGTCGGGGTTAATTTTCACATTTTTTTTGTAAAATTTTAGTTATTTTTCAAAATTTCCTTCCATTACGCCAAGTATACGTTGTAATTTTAATTAGCCTACCGTTTGCTAACGAATTTCCATTGGAAATGAGCTTACTCAGCCATCGTGATAAGAACTAGATCCTGGAGATTCAAATGAAGGTGATCCTGACCTCTAAATCACTTTTTGAGGGGTCGCTCATTTTTTTATATAGCCTATTAAACGAACAGCGCACACGTGTGTGCGCGCGCGTTTGACTAAGCTCACGTCTTAGTCCGATTTCGATTCAAACTTTGTAAGAAATTCGATTTTGAGAATAACTCGCTTAAGTTCGTAAAACAGAAAAAATATTTCAACAATTTCAAAATGGCTGCAAATACATATTTTTGAAAATCAAAACTTTTTGGCTTAAATGATTTTTTTTTTTAATCATATTATTTTCCCATCGCGTGATCACCGACGAAAACAGCAAAAATTGGCATTTTAAGTGTTCAAAATACGTGGAAATTAAAAAAAATAAATTTTGGGTTCATTTTCGTGCGCCAATTATAACAGCAGAATCAGAATATCGGTAAAAGGGTAAGATGAAAAAATATGTTTAGTAAATTCGCTTCAATAATGTCAGCGAGACAGCTGCGTGCCGTGATTATTAACTGAAGGCCGAATAAGTGGAAATAAATATTTACACAAGATTGTTATACAGTATTTCTTGTACGTAAATACTGGTAGCTACGTAACCGATGACAACTTGTCAGCGTCGTGCATTATGACATTTTTGCGGTTACAAACGGAAGCGTATTGTTGATTGTTGTAGCCGTTATGACAAATTGTAGCAGTGATAGAGTGGACTGTACCGACTTAATGATCAACTTAGCAGCGACAGTCCATCAATTAATCAACAGTCAACAGTCAACAGTGTGTGCTTATAGCTGGCTACCCGGTCAAACTGTTTACATAGAAGCCTAATTACTTGGCTTAATCTTATAATTGAGATATTCAGAGATGCTAGATGAAGGGTTGTGCTTATTAATTAATACGTTAAGAAGGGGTATTTGAGGGAGAATAATAAGGGTTACTTTGGGGAGGATCTGTAGAAATAAGTTACCAGTACGTAGACAGTTATACTGTTAGCAATGTTTTTTGTTTAGTTTTCACAAGGCCTGCCTAAGCTGAATGCAGCACAATGTAGTTATGATACATTGCTGACGTGATGGGAGCGAATTTAAAAAAAAAAATTGTTTTACCTTATCCTTTAAGCGAATATCCAAACCATATCATCCATCCAATCAGAATATTTAACAAATCTGATTTTGCTGTCATAAACATCATTAAAGCACGATAAATTATCTTTTTTAAATTTATTTTAAGGCGGAAAGCACATTGAGGCTATTATCGCCTCCCTAAATGTAAGTGTGAGTGTAAAATGTTAAAGTCGTAAGTATAGTGTTGTAAGTGTAAGTGTGTGTTAGACTCGAGTACCGCGATGGGGCGTCTAAATCCTCTCAATAGGTGCAGCTAGTCTGCATCCCCTGCGGTAACTTTCAATGATATTTGAAATTCGAAGGTAAAAGATTTTTTGAACGCTGATTATCACGGTAAAATCCGATTTACAAATCGTTAGGGTGAAAAAAACGCATTTTTTGAAGAACTGGCATTACCGTTACTTTAAAACTGTGTAACGGAGTCCATTGAATAACGGATCTGTTCAAGTTATTGCCAGAATAAATGTTACTGCCAAGTTTGAATGAAATCGGAGCAAACGTTAGTGTTATTACATACAACGAAGTCAGCAACACAATCCACTACCGTATGAGGTGACAACGAAGTCAGCAAAACAATCCACTACTGTACGGGGTGACAACGAAGTCAGCAACACAATCCACTACCGTATGAGGAGACAACGAAGTCAGCAACACAATCCACTACCGTATGGAGTGACAACGAAGTCAGCAACACAATCCACTACTGTATGGGGTGACAACGAAGCAGCAACACAATCCACTACCGTAAGAGGTGACAACGAAGTCAGCATCACAATCCACTACTGTATGGGGTGACAACGAAGTCAGCAACACAATCCACTACTGTATGGGGTGACAACGAAGTCAGCAACACAATCCACTACTGTATGGAGTGACAACGAAGTCAGCAACACAATCCACTACCGTATGAGGAGACAACGAAGTCAGCAACACAATCTACTACTGTATGGAGTGACAACGAAGCAGCAACACAATCCACTACTGTATGGAGTGACAACGAAATCCAACAACACAATCCACTACTGTATGGAGTGACAACGAAGTCAGCAACACAATCCACTACTGTATGGAGTGACAACGAAGTCAGCAACACAATCCACTACTGTATGGGATGACAACGAAGCAGCAACACAATCCACTACTGTATGGGGTGACAACGAAGTCAGCAACACAATCCACTACTGTATGGAGTGACAACGAAGTCAGCAACACAATCCACTACTGTATGGAGTGACAACGAAGTCAGCAACACAATCCACTACTGTATGGAGTGACAACGAAGTCAGCAACACAATCCACTACTGCCTGCATAACTTTCTATAACGTTAAAGCCCAATCGCTTCCTTCTGGCGTTCAAGAAAGCTAACCTTGAGGCTACCAAACACCCGTGCAGCAGGTTAATTGCTTCATTGACACAAGTTTCGTCAGAAGTGCTGGCTGTAGGCGGCCACTGTCCGAGCTGCCACATCCATCTCGCCGCTTCCTCGACTCCTCGTGCGTCACCTTGCACCTTCCTATCCTCTCTCCTCTCTCCTCTCACCTCTCACTTAACACCGAACGTTTAAAGTTACTTCTCACCTTCTTTTAAAACTATAAGTTAATGCCTACTTGTGATTCAGTTAGGTTTTTTCATTCTTTGCCGTAAAGTTCAGCCGGTCATTTCGAAACGATGTTTTTTATCGAGTGAATCGGCAGAGGAAAGAGAACGGTCACGATTTGGGAATTAAAACAGGTAACGGACATTATCGTGGACTGGGTGTGAACGGGAATTGTTTCTGTTTTCACGCTTTGGCAACGAAAAATTTAACTAAAACTTACTTTTTGTGTAGCCTGCACAAACATTTAGAGGAAGCGCAACCGAAAGTGAGGTTTGTTCTCGGATAACTTTTCTAGAAGAACTTATTTGTTTTCTGTTTTATTAAAATACTTATACTTAACCATTAGCCTATACCCAATTCAATGCGTGATTCCAGGTTAATTACAATTTCAATGCACTCCGCTCTAATAAACCACTTGTAAGTTATGTTATTAGCATTAAAGTGGCTGTAAGACTTACACCGGTAAAGATGTAAACATTCTGCACTTTAGAACAAGTTTAAGCGCGCGCGCGCGCGCGTGTGTGTGTGTGTGTGTGTGTGTCGCGTACGTCTGTGTGTGTGTGTGTGTGTGTGCGCGCGCGCGCCTGCGCCGTGTGCGAGTGTGTGTGCGCGAGTGTGAGTGTGTATATGTGTGCGCGAGTGTGAATGTGTGTGTGTGTGTGTGTGCGTGCGCGTGCGTGTGTGTGCAGGTGTGTGTGCGTGTAAGTGTGTGTACGTGCGCGCGTGTGTGTGTGCATGTGTGTGTGTGTGCGCGTGCGTGCGTGCGCGAGTGTGTGTATGTGTGCGCGCGTGTGTGTGTGTGTGTGTGTGTGTGTGCGCGTGCGTGTAAGTGTAAGTGTGAGTGTGTGTACGCGCGTGTTTGTGCGTGTGCGAGAGTGTATGTGTGCGAGTGTGTATGTGTTTGTGTGTGTGTGTGTGTGTGTGTGCGCGCGAGTGTGTGTATGTGTGTGCGCGAGTGTGAGTGTGTATATGTGTGCGCGAGTGTGTGTGTGTGTGTGTGTGTGTGTGTGTGTGTGTGTGTGTGTGTGTGTGCGCGCGTGTAAGTGTGTGTACGTGCGCGCGTGTGTGTGTGCGCGCGCGCGAGTGTGTATGTATGTATTTGTGTGCGCGTGTGTGCGCGCGCGCGTACGTGTGCGTATGCGCGAGTGTGAGTGATAACGCAACACATTTTATTTGTAATATCCCGAACATTTCGTTCGACCGTTTCAAAATGGCACCAATAAAAAATCATAAGTTTGAGATATAAGTGCATAAATTTTGTTATAAACTTTAGGAAAACTTCAGACTTCGCCGCAGTAGGCCTAATCAGCATTAAAATTGCGAAATTAATATTTCAAATTGAAAATAAACCTGAAAAAGGCCAAGGTTCATTTTCGTATTTTTTTAAAGGAGTACATCACTTGTAAATGACCTGTAAAGATCGAAACGGCACAACAAGGTGCTATAGTGGATTTTAACATGTATCGCGTTTTAGGGTTAGGTTAGGTCACGTGACGCGAGTGGCACACATTTGTACATTATGCGCGTCGGAAATCTCAAATTAAATTATTCAGATAAAATAGTATAGGCCTATTTAATTTATTGTACTTCCATTATCAAAAACAAAAAAAACAAACAAAAAACAAACAAAAAAAACAAAAAACAAAACAAAAAACACAAAAAAAAACAAAAAAACAAAAAAAAAACAAATAAATGTTACATTAGTAGTGTAAACATTTCTTTATTATTTAATAAAATACAATACAATTAATTACATTTTTTTAAAAAAAAGAATAAATTTCTGTTATGGAACCAAAAATAAAATTAAAAAGGAAGGCAAAACATAATAAATTATTTTTATTTTTGGTTTAATAACAGAAAGTTTTATATAGGCTATTTATCTTCCACATATTGAAAGCTTGAAATTAAAAAAAATAATTTTAATGGAGTTCAAAATGATAATTAACGCCGATTCCGTTAATTAATTTGAACTCGGGCACATACAATGTGAATTTTTTTGTGGAATATAAAACCGATGTAATTTTACATAGCTAATTTACGTAATGCCATTAAATTTCGTTACTTATTAAAAATTTGCTTCCATCACGTCGGCCTAAAGCTGTACGCAGCGATTATTACGTAAAATATACAAAATGTACAGATACGGTTATCGAACACAAAATAACTACAAGAAGTGCATAAAAAAGAAACATATTGAAAGAAGACAATAACTCCAGCTAATGGGTATTCTATTTACAAAATTTCACGCGAGGCTAGGTAGCCTATATTTCACTTTCTTGCGCTCCGACATTTTGAATAGATTTCGCGTCAAACGTTCCTTTCATCTCATCAAATTTACAGAAATACTAATCAATCTTTTCCTAAAAACACTCGACTTAAAGATTTAAGTGTTACAACTTCCGTCTGGGAACAGTGAAAGTTGTCACCGGAACGGGTTGTGTTCCGAAGTAATCAATTACCCTGTTACGAAACGAAACTTCAGCTCGGCGGCTAGGTTGCATTGCAGCAGGTTACACAAATTGCGATACTTTTCTAATGCTTTCACCTTATATTACCAATGGTGGCCTCTGGGGGCATTATAGTGCATCTTTTTAGTGTGAAGTAAGGTGGCACGGGTTCAACCCAGGGAAGGACAAGCGGTAATAAATGCTTGTTTTCACTTTAAAAAGTTTCGATAAAAACCAGTTACATTTTTAATATATAGTTCAGCAAGAGTACTTTCAAAACAGTATTTTTAAGTTCAACGAAATGCAAATAGCGAGTTTGTTTTAAATGAAGAATTAATATTAACGGTGCGTTAAAATTTAAATGTGGCGTCTCGGCTGCACTTCAGTGGCTCCGTCTGTTGTCTGGCATTCTAAGCATTCTTCGCATATGAAAACTGTAATTAATTAACTAACGATTGAAGTGATTAATTTAAAATATATTTAAGGAAATTGAATTATACAACAGATTAACTATGCTTTAAGAAAATCAACCGCGAAGAATTGCTTTAAAAATTTACTTTATTTCACCTAAACGTACAAAAGAACGTATTTAGAGGGCGAAAATTCCATTTAATTGAATAGAAAATTCATTTAAAACTCAAACTATCTAGCACACACAGTTAGGAAAATATTTTGTTGAGGAATATAAAATGTACTTGATGTTGCTAGCCTAAGTGATGATGGCGTTTATTCGAGAAACTACCGTTAGTAACAAAAGTGTATTGGTAGTAAGGAGACATTTTAAAATGTTGAGAGTAGATAAGATAGAAAAAAAGAGTGTGGATTTTTTTTTGTTTAACGTCCGACTATTGTGCACACTTGGGCAAATGCAGACGCCGGGGATGATTTATAGCGTATGAAAATGCCAAGCCCTGGCCGGGAATCGAACCGGGGTCCTCGGGGTGAAAGCCTAGTACGCTATCAACTAGGCCACCGAGGCGGCTACATTTACCCATAAACAGCATTACTAAAATAACTTGATAGACATAGGCGTGCGAATAAATCTTTGTAGTCAAATTGCCTACTTTACCCCTTAGAATCCACATTAAAGTGCGGGAGTAGTAGCACAGCTGGAAAACAGCAGTTGTTTGCCTTGTTCTGTGTGCTTCCATCACGACAGTTTGCTTATACGTACCTGTCGATATAAAACCTGTGTAATGGCGAAAAATGGTTTTAATATTTACGGTTTAATGGTTGTGAAAACCTTCCGTACACAGTTACTTTTGTAAACAGGTGAAATTTAGAAATTTGTTGACGGTGCTCACGGTTCATTTTCGTACTTTCAGTGAAACTTGAAAGTTTTAAGTCCTAATATAACGCTGATTGTAATGGTGAAATAATAATTTCAAAAAGGGTTAAGTTATGAGAAGTACTTTTGGGAATTCTCTATCACGTGAGCGAGACAGCTGCGTGCTGCGATCGTTTTAATGATGATTTGTCGCATTTACTCGTTCCTGTACCGCTTCCTAGAGGAACAGTAATACCGTCCGTTTAATTCTAAACAAGTTGCAGTTTTGTCAAACCGACTTCATTTTAGAAAAGATCCATGACAAGTTGAAAGCATAAAATGTAGGCCGCAAGTAGATAACGTTATCTGGTTCGGTTTACAGGTTAGTGTTAGTTTAGATTTAGTTTTCCCTCCGCGTAAGAGCTTAGCCTTCTTGTGCTTTTCGCCAAAACCTTAATTAAAACACGATTTGAGACTTTATTATTGTAATGTTTTCGGCAAAAAGAAGTTTCACTCCCTCGTATTACGCATAAAACATATTTTACACGTTTTATTAAGCTTTGTATTAATTTATCTATGTGTGACTGAACAGTTTGACTTGCGTTAAATCTGTAACAGATTCGCTGATTGATGAGGCAGTGGCAGTCACAGATTGACACATCACAAGTCCACTGATCATTTTCAATAGCAAATAAATCTCATTAGTACTATTTTTATGTTTTTCTTTGCTCGCTGCGCTGTTGCGAAATTTACGCCGCTTCAAGACCTTCCCCCCCCACCAGAAATAATTTTAACCGCGAAATAAAATAAAAAAATTCATCCGTTTGATACATATATTTCATAAAATGGTGATATTGGAAAGGTAATTCAGTTCTAAAAATGGTGTTTACAAATATCACTGTGTAGGCCAAGTGATATGACATAGCGCCATTATGGTAAGACCCGACCCCGTATTTTGAAAACGAGTGTCGACCTAATAAATAAAACACTTGTTAACGTGTCTTTGCTAAAATTTTTAATGTATGTGTGTGTGTGTGTGTGTGTGTGTGTGCGCGCGCGCGCGTGTGCGTGCGTGTGTGTGCATGTGTTGAGCCGCCTCGGTGGAATAGTTGATAGCGTACTGGGCTTTCACTCCGAAGACCCGGATTCGATTCCCGGACAGGGCTTGGCATTTTCATACGCTATAAATCATCTCATCGTCTGCATTAGCCCAAGTGTGCACAATAGTCGGACGTTAAACATAAAAAAAAGTGTGCTTGTGTGTGCGTGCGCACGCGAGCGAGTGTGTGTGTGTGGGTGTGTGTGTACGAGCGCGAGTGTGTGCGTATGTGCGCGCGCGCGTGTGTGGGTATGTGTGTAGCCTATATGTGTCTTTGTATGTGTGTGTGTGTGTGTGTGTGTGTGTGTGTGTGTGTGTGCGTGCGTGTGTGTGTGTTTTAGCACTGTAACGTTATCAACTCAGGTCGAAATTGATTCAAAACTTCAACAAAAAAAATCGATTTCGATATCCAACGAAATCCTACAACCGTTTCAAAATAACAACCATTCCTTAAAATAAAAAAATGTAACTTTTATCTTATACTTTTTGAAAATCTGTTTCCATAATCGTAATGTGCACAAGTAAACATTCCAAAACCATAAAATCCAGTAAACATACAAAAATGTGCCTGGCGGCGGTCAGGGTTTTACTTAAGTATAAAACATTAATATACCGCAGACTTTAACGTTGTACGACTCATTTCGTTATCCATCACGTCAGCGAACAGTTGCGTATCGGTTAAGTTAATATTGAACAAACACCAAACACAACGTTCGGCCGGGACCCAGGTGGCAGTTATGTTACTAAGATTTATGCGTTAACAGTGACTGTTTGTTAACTTTACAGGGCCGTGTTATTGTTAGCAATGCGTGTGTCCGACAACGCTCAGACAAGACGCACACCTCGCACACCTCGAGTTGGTTCAACACGACTATTGTTTACTCCGTTACGTAACGTAGTCTGAACCGCCATCATGGTAAGATCTAGACCCGGGACCGTCAAGTCAATATATGTTTATATAAAGTCCGATTTGATTAAATAGTGGGACGTTTAACACAAAAAAAAAAATTCAACAGTTTTCACAAAAAACTACTCAACATTGATTAACGTTTTATCAGCAATCACTCATGACTGCAGTGTTCGCCTTCACACATAAATAAAACGGCTGACGAAGTTTATTTAAATTACTTTATCGGTTCAAGGAAGAACACACGTCTACTGAGAACTACTCACACCAAAATGTATTGCTAACGCGACGTGAATTTCTAAAAATTACAAAACTCGATAAATTTTCGAAAGTTCGTGTTCAAACCGTTTCAAGATGGCGGTGGTACAAAACTTTAAAAAAATCATTTATTTTTCATTGTACAGTGTTTTACAGTGTTAATTTGATTACACACACACAAATGTGCGCACGCGCGCGCACACACACGTACGCACGCGCGCATGCACACACGCACACGCACGCACACACACACACACACACACACACACACACACACACACACACACACACGCATGCTCAAGCACACACTCACGCGCACACACACACGTACGCACGTGCACAAACACACGCACACGCGCGCACACGTTAACACGTGTTTCATTTATTAGATCGATACTCGCTTTCAAAATACGGGGTCGAGTCTTACCATAATGGCGCTGTGTCATGTCACTTGGCCTACACAGTGATATTTGTAAACACCATTTTGAGAACTGAATTACCTTTGCAATCACCAGTTTATGAAAAATATACTTCAAACGGATGAATTTTTGATATAATTTCTTTTCATTATTATTTTATTTCGCAGTTAAAATTATTTCTAGTGGGGAGGGGAAGGTCCTGAAGCGGCGAAAATTTCGTAGCAGCGCAGCGAGCAAAGAGAAACATAAAAATAGTACTAATAAGATTTATTTGCTATTGAAAATGATCAGTGGACTTGTGATGTGTCAATCTGTGACTGCCACTGCCTCATCAATCAGCGAATCTGTTACAGATTTAACGCAAGTCAAACTGTTCAGTCACACATAGATAAATTGATACAAAGCTTAATAAAACGTGTAAAATATGTTTTATGCGTAATATGAGGGAGTGAAACTTCTGTTTGCCGAAAACATTACAATAATAAAGTCTCAAATCGTGTTTTAATTAAGGTTTTGGCGAAAAGCACATGAAGACTAAGCTCTTACGCGGAGGGAAAACTAAATCTAAACCAACACTAACCTGTAAACCGAACCAGATAACGTTATCTACTTGCGGCCTACATTTTATGCTTTCAACTTGTCATGGATCTTTTCAACTTGTTTACAATTAAACGGACTGCATTACTGTTCCTCTAGGAAGCGGTACAGGAACGAGTAAATGCGACAAATCATCATTAAAACGATGATTTTTTCTCTTTTCAAGGCTCCTTGGTCTTACCATGAAGAGACAAGAGGAAAGCTATTCATTTCTCATTTGGAATTCGCTACAAAAAAACGTAAATTCTACGTAAAAAATTACCTGTTTACAAAAGTAACTGTGTACGGAAGGTTTTCACAACCATTAAACCGTAAAATTAAAACCATTTTTCGCCATTACACAGGTTTTATATCGACAGGTACGTATAAGCAAACTGTCGTGATGGAAGTACACAGAACAAGGCAAACAACTGATGTTTTCCAGCTGTGCTACTACTCCCGTACTTTAATGTGGATTCTAAGGGGTAAAGTAGGCAATTTGACTACAAAGATTTATTCGCACGCCTATGTCTATCAAGTTATTTTAGTAATGCTGTTTATGGGTAAATGTAGCCGCCTCGGTGCCTAGTTGATAGCGTACTGGGCTTTCACCCCAAAGGACCCCGGATCGATTCCCGGCCAGGGCTTGGCATTTTCATACGCTATAAATCATCCCATCGTAACACAAAAAAAAAAAAAAATCAACGGTTTTCACAAAAAACTACTTAACATTGATTAACGTTTTATCAGCAATCACTCATGACTGCAGTGTTCGCCTTCACACATAAATAAAACGGTTGACGAAGTTTATTTAAATTATTTTATCGGTTCAAGGAAGAACACACGTCCACTGAGCACTACTCACACCAAAATGTATTGCTAACGCGACGTGAATTTCTGAAAATTACACAACTCGATAAATTTTCGAAAGTTCGTGTTCAAACCGTTTCAAGATGGCGGTGGTACAAAACTTTAAAACAAATCATTTATTTTTCATTTTACAGTGTTACAGTGTTAATTTGATTTCATAATTTTAATCAGCGTTAACATTTTCATAAATTAGCATTTTACATTGTTAGATTCCGTTTGAAATGCTGTTGTTTTCAGATTTTAACGCTAGGTAGTGTAAATTCATTATACAAACGCTCCCTCAAAATGTGTTCTCGAGGTCACTTCAAGGCCGCTCTAAATACATGTTATATTCCTCGTCTTTTCTGCTAGGATTATTGTCACTGTGTTGCGTATAATGATCTGCCTTGCCTAGCTTCGTCATTTACAGTAGGTTTAATTGACAAATAAAACGATCATAGTATCAGCTGATTGGTGGAGGTGATTTGTAGGTTATTTGTTCAAATATGTCAGCTGTTTGATTAACAGCTGGTATGGAAATGATATTATCCTTGTCGTTTAATTCGTTATGCATGTTAAGATATTCATTTAAATTTTTTTATTTTATCAAAATTACAGTTTTGTGAAATGTTTAACTCTGGAAGTTGTAGATCAGTTCAATTAATAATAAAAACTAAATAAAATATCTATGTTCAGTATAATAATCTGCCTTGCCTAGCTTCGTCAATTCTACTTTTTCTCATTTTATACATTTACAGTAGGTTTAATTGACAAATAAAATGATCATAGTATCAGCTGATTGGTGGAGGTGATTTGTAGGTTATTTGTTCAAATATGTCAGCTGTTTGATTAACAGCTGGTATGGAAATGATATTATCCTTGTCGTTTAATTCGTTATGCATGTTAAGATATTCATTTATATTTTTTTATTTTAACAAAATTACAGTTTTGTGAAACGTTTAACTCACGAAGTTGTATTAATTAATATTTAATACTCTCGAAGTTCAATTAATATTTAAATTAAAAACTAAATAAAATATCTCTATGTTCAGTATAATGATCTGCCTTCCCTAGCTTCGTCAACTCCACTTTCGTTGACGCGTTTCGGACCTCCATCTTCAGAAACTATATCTATACTATATAGGGAAAAAAGAGTTTAGCTATAGTTTTTGAAGATGGAGGTTCTCCGAAACGCGTCAACTAAAGTAGAATTGACGAAGCTAGGCAAGACAGATCGTTATACTCAACACAGTGCCGTTCTAAATAGCTCATGTTTGCAAACTAGCTACGCCATAGAGGCTCAGCTGACTTTCAATCAATACAGAAAGCACTAATTTCACATCCCAACACGAGTCGGACTGATTAGGTATAATTGGAGGAATTAATTCATCGCGATCGGTCGACACAGTGTTTAAATAAAAACTGCAAACCGAAAAAATAAACCGGCTGAAAGTGCGGATTAGCATAATGCATTGCAGTGTATGCATTAGCGGGGGGGGGGGGTCCCGGTCAAGTCGAAACAAATTTGTGATTTTTAATTTTGAATGACAAATGAAATACGTGTACAGATGAAAAGTGCGGATCGGGAGGGGGCGAGCGGTGCATATGAAATTGAACAGTACAAATCGGAAAGAATAACAGTTCCCAATTATGTAGCGATTTGTTGGGACGAATCACGCCCCGGGATTATGAATCAAAGTTAATGTATGCCATCACAATGAACAGGGATGCCAACGTTGCCGAGTGTAAAACAGTTAGCGTTTTCAATCGGATGGCAAATTAGTTGATCCCGCGGTCCTATGCATAAATCAATCATAATTAATCAATTAGCCGGAACAGGGGAAAGAGAGACAGAGAGAGGCGGACAGAGTCAATCAATCAATCATTCCTCGAACTGAACATCAATATTGAATACAGGAAGTGGCGTCACTCACAAAACTGTTAATTGTCTACCGTTTCCGTTCCAGTACAAATGCCATATTGCTGTACCTGCACACTGGCCAGTTTTTGAGTGCGAAGTGTGTTTTAGGTAAGGTAATCATTTTGTGAGGTAAATTATTCAAATAATACTGACTTTATACAAATAAAAAGGAAACTGAAGCTCATTTTGTAGGCCAACCCACTAAATATCTATTTATTAAATGTAATTATTTAAACTCTTATTACAGAAATTAATATTATAACTTAATAATATTTATGATTTTCATTTTATTCAACAGCTGATATTGAAATTATCCTTTTGCTATACCACAGCTAACCAATATTACAACTTAAAAAGCCGCCTCGGTAGCCTAGTTGATAGCGTACTGGGCTTTCACCCCGAGGACCCGGGTTCGATTCCCGGCGAGGGATTGGAATTTTCATACGCTATAAATCATCCCATCGTCTGCATTAGCCCAAGTGTGTACAATAGTCGGACGTTAAACACAAAAAAAACTTAAATTAAGCTTAATACATAATTATAATGTTGACATTACAAGCAGGGTTTCACAATTATTAAAAAAGTATGTTTCATACTAGACACGTGCAAACGGACCTTAATATTATATTAACCGCCTCGGTGGTCTAGTGGATAGCGTACTGGGCTTTCACCCCGAGGACCCGGTTCGATTCCCGGCCAGGGCTTGACATTTTCATACGCTATAAATCATTCCATCGTCTGCATTAGCCCAAGTGTGCACAATAGTCGGTCGTTAAACACAAAAAAAACTTAAATTAAGCTTAATACATAATTATAATGTTGACATTACAAATAGGGTTTCACAATTATTAAAAAAGTATGTTTCATACTAGACACGTGCAAAGGGACCTTAATATTATATTAGCAGCCTCGGTGGTCTAGTGGATAGCGTACTAGGCTTTCACCCCGAGGACCCGGGTTCGATTCCCGGCCAGGGCTTGACATTTTCATACGCTATAAAATCATCCCATCGTCTGCATTAGCCCAAGTGTGCACAATAGTCGGACGTTAAAAAAAAAAAAAATTAAATTAAAATTAAAAAAATATATTTTTAAATTTCAAATTCTGTGTCATTAAGAACAGTTCATACTACAAAAAATTACACAAAATTTTTTTTTTTTGCGAGAACACTTTACAATAAACAGTTTTAAATTAAATTGGCTCTGTATTACATAATCTCCTAGTGGCAACACGAACCGCAAGTTTCTATAAAGAAATTATTTAATAATTATATTTATCACTAAAAACAATTTAAAAGAAAAAAATAGAAAAGATTTATTAGTTTGTTTATTGCAAATTATTACGATGACAGATGCGTTTTAAAAGAAGGAAAACTATACACGCAAATGTTTTTAAATGTGCAGAATATTTCTTAAAATCGGGAAACAGTATTTTTTAAAATATCGATACAGCTTTAAATTCAGCTACGAGACAAACAGAAATGTTTTATCAAAAACTTTCAAGCGAAACGAAAAATAAAAACAAATTTAAAATCCGAGTGGCCTAGGCCTATTTAATAATTAACTACTGTAGCGAAGTTGCCGGAAGCCGGGAAGAACGAATTATCCCCTTCGAGGGAACTCATAATGATCCCCTTTCCACCCAGTCAGGAGTTGGTATGCGTCCACGGGTTCTCATTACCACAACGAGTCCTAGGGGAACTCTGTTCATCTCAGGACAAATCTTATTTGGGAACATGTCGTCCAGACTTTCCCCTAATCAAGTTACCTGAAAGATATCCGCCCATCCCCCCGACCCCTCTTCCTCGCACGATTGCTTTTCTTCGTCAATGACACTATTTACTCTTAGTTTCGTTTTAGAATTTACCCAATTTTCTTTCTACCTCTCCCCGAGGATAGTTAAAAGTTTAGCCAGTTAGTTACACATGGTTCTGAAGTAATTAATTGCGTTTTGTGTTCTTTGTGAAAGACAAATTCAATGAAAGGGACGTCCATGATTAAGAGTTTTTCACGCAGACTATACTTCCTCCATAATGCGAAGTATTCAACGCATTTGTTGTTAGTGGACTTCCATTACACAGCTGCTGGTGCGGCCATTATAGTAAGACCCAGACGCGGAACTTTGAAATGGCGCCTGTCTTGGTCGGTTCGCAAGAGTGTTACCGATAATTAACCAGCATACCTGAACGTAACTTACAGGACATCGTGTATATCTGCAAAGCGTCTGTCATTACCTTTATTATGGCCACGTTTTGTAGCCTTAGGTGGCGAAGACACCGATCAGTCTACTGCGTCTCTGGATTGCACACCAATTTGTGGGTGCGAGACGTAGTTACTGCCGTACGCTTTACCTTTCCAGTCTAATCGGCTTAAAGTATTTAAGAAAAGAAAACAACTATCGCGACAGACGCGACGGTACAGTCTGTTCTACGTGTTTAACATGAACCCTGACCATTGTCAAAATAAATTTATGAATCTAAAATGACTTTTAAAATTCAAAATTCAATTCACAGTTTTTAGCGATGATTACGACGGTGAAATTAGATTTACAAAAATAATTAAGACAAATCGTTAAGTAAGTATTTTTACAGTTTTAAAATTGCCGCCATTTTTGAAACTATTACGATAGCTAAAGAAATTGTCCACGTTATTACCAAAACAGATTGTTTTTACCAAGTTTCAATCAAATAGGACTAAAGTCGTAACCGCGAGCGTGCAAACAGTCATACTGAAATAAAAGTGTTATTTAACCCTAAAAAAGTGATTTATAGGTCAGAATCGGGGCTCTTTAAAGGTCCCGGGTCTGGGACTTACCATGATGGCACCTAAAACAACTTTTTTGTAATTGCAATTCGCTAACAATAATTATACAAAGAGGGGAATTTCTTCTACAGAAGGGCAAAGTTCGCAGATAGTTACTGAATGGAATTGCGTTACAAATTAATTTTAAAATTTTACAAACAAATTCGTCCACCGGCCACTTTAACACGGCATCTATAATCCGATCATTTATAATTACAATACAATTAACCACAGCCTGTTGATATCGTGGTTTTCTATAAACATTGTATCGAGACGGTGGCGGTGGGAGGGGAGGGGAGGGATAAGCAGCTACCGCCATAAACCAAACACACTGAGTTACGGTAATTAACGTTAGCAAGGGCCACAGATAAACATTTCCATAATTATATAGAAGCTGTGGTTAGTATTTCTACTTCTATGGTGATATTTTATTGTTATTGAATACAGTGTGTAATCTGTAACGAGAACAGGCTGAAACACAAGTGGGCGGGATTTATAAACTTGACTGGAACACGGGCTACCGCGTCAACGGACCGCGTGTCTGTAGGCAGATTTATCGGGGGGGGGGAGGTCGTTATAGTAAGACCCAGACCCGCGGGACTGCGGTATGTTAGCTTATTCTATCCTCTATATATAGGAGTGAACGTATAAGAGAAATAAGGGAAGAGAAGAGAGAGAGAGAGAGAGAGAGAGAGAGAGAGAGAGAGAGAGAGAGAGAGAGAGAGAGAACTAAATTTGTCACTATGCTGAGGTATAATGATCTGCCTTCCCTAGCTTCGTCAATTCTACTTTTGTTAACGCGTTTCGGAGAACCTCCATCTTCAAAAACTATATCTATTATGGCCCGTCCTATTTATAATTTTCTATCTCCACTTCGTACCCCTCCTCATTCAACACGTGTACATTAAACATTAAACATTATGATTCTGAAGAGCGAGCACGTCAGGTTTAAACACGTGTTGAATAGAGGAAGGATAAGAGGTGGAGATAGAAAATTATAAATAGGACGGGCCATAATATCGATGAACAGTATAGATATAGTTTTTGAAGATGAAGGTTCTCCGAAACGCGTCAACAAAAGTAGAATTGACGAAGCTAGGGAAGGCAGATAATTATACTGAACATAGTGACAATAATCGTAGCAGAAAAGAAGAAGAATATAAAAAGAATTTCAACTAAATTTGACTTCTTTATGAATTGGCGAAAGCAGAAAAATAAGACATTTTCTGCCATTTAACCCTAAAAATGTAACAGATGATATAGGTATAGACGAAAATGATACAAACAAACTTAAACTAAAAAAGATAAAATTTGTACAAAAATAATAATATAATACAACATAACAGAACGACAAATTATGGCACGAAAGAAAATAAACGTAAAGAAAGTAAATGTTGTCAATAAATAGAAGAAAATTAGAAAGAAAGCAAACGTAGACAGCGACGATAACCAGCAATATATGTACTGAATTTTGTTACATCCTGTACGACAAGCAAAATATTTTGGAATTAACCGTTATTTTATCAGATTATCCGTATAGCTACTCAAATACAAAAAAAATTAAATTACAAAAATTAATTAATTAATTTAACTAGTAAAAAATAGGTTTCGAACTAAACTTGCTGTACAATATACTGGCATTAATATCGCGTTTTTGCAACAAAACTGTTTCAGTAATGTAATAATTTGTTAACATAAAAAATACACTAATAAAAGCGTGATCTGATTCACCAAACTCGTGATGATATATATATATATATATATATATATATATATATATATATATATATATATATATAGGGTGTTTTAGAATATTTTTTCAAGTTTTAAGAAAATTCGATACAGAAATATTTTTCTCCAATTCAAACATTTATACGTCTTTTATTGGATGAATTCGGAAAAATTTTGAAATACGTGCTTCAATATTTGTGTCTTAGAATATTTTTACAAAATAAGATAAAAAATATATTTACAAAGCAAACATTTCTACCTTGTTTTCATTTTTGTTCTTTTAGAGGATGGATTTGGAAAATGCAGAATTACGTGTTCCACAATTTGTGCTCTAAATATTTTTTTTTAATTTTACTAAAATCAGATAAAAATACATTTTTCTCCGATTAGAGAATTTTAGAACATGAATGAGGAAAATGTTGAAATGCGTGTTTCATTATTTGCGATTCGGGGTGTCTATCTAGAACATACCATTAAAAAATACTTTTTCCAAAGCAACATTTTTTTACTCCCTTTTTACATTTTCTACCCCCGTTTTAATCCTTTTAGGGATGAATATTGGAAAACGATGGACACACTGCTTGTGTTTCAATTATGTTCGTTTTAAAGGATATCCGATAAAAACATATTTTTCCAGTACAAATTGTCGTACCCCATGAATGTTGGGACGTACTTTATTAGTGCATCCCTTGAAATTTCAAGCCTAGTTATTATAGTTTAGGTTGGGCAACGATTAGTCAGTCTATATACAGAGATATATGTATAAAGTTTTATTAGAGGGACGTGTTACCTAGCGATCGAAGAAACGCAAAAATCTAACTGCAGTAACTAGATTCACACCTGCGTAAATGTCC
This sequence comes from Callitettix versicolor, assembly GCA_022606455.1. Taxonomy (NCBI): domain Eukaryota; kingdom Metazoa; phylum Arthropoda; class Insecta; order Hemiptera; family Cercopidae; genus Callitettix; species Callitettix versicolor. Next base: position 120,515,399 of record CM040186.1, read on the forward strand.
GAGTTGTTGCGAATTGCCCGCTACCAGTACCGATGTAGTTGCGACGTTTTCTATCGTTCGATATTTCTTTTTGTTTTTCACAATTTATTAATAAACCATAAGCTAAATAGATTCAGTTATTAATCCTCATATGACAAAAATTTAAGTAAAATCCTATAAACAGGTTTTGAGAGATGTTCAATTTTTTTCATTTTGTCTTTGCAGACGTAAAGAACGAAAGGATTTTTGTATTTATATTTGAGGGAAATTTTATCAAAACTGCTAAAACTAGTTTTGGGAAAATCACATTTTTTACAGTTTTTTGGAAGCTTAAATTATTGTCAAAATGTGTGTACACAGCCTGCCTTACAACCGGTCAAATAGTTTTTGTCTGTAGCACACATATTCAACTAATAAAATGTCATTCACTAAAAACGTAAAGTTTCATACAAATTTCAAGTTTTGAATATTTTCACGTCCCCATACTTTTTTTTTTTTTTTTTTTTTTTTGATGTTTAACGTCCGACTATTGTGCCCACTTGGGCTAATGCAGACGATGGAATGATTTATAGCGTATGAAAATGCCAAGCCCTGGCCGGGAATCGAACCCGGGTCCTCGGAGTGAAAGCCCAGTACGATATCAAGGGCACCGAGGCGGCTCAATACACAGACACACACGCGCGCGCGCGCGCACACACACACACACACACACACACACACACACACACACACACACGCGCGCGCGCGCGCGCGCGCACGCACACACACACACACACACACACACACACACACACACACACACACACACACACACACACACACACACACACACACACACACACACACACACACACACACACACACACACACACACACACACACACACACACACACACACACACACACACACACACACACACACACACACACACACACACACACACACACACACACACACACACACACACACACAGGCTTACGAGTACAGTACAGTATGATGTCAGTAAGAATGATGACGTAACAATGTGAAGAGCAATTGCAACACGCAGTGAAGCTGTTACACTGGTAGGCTGCCCACTTGCAGTCAAATTACATTAATTTACTTTCCGAAATACACTTTCGATAATTACAAACTGTCGAGCGTTGAAAAGACCTCGAGTGCTTCGCTCGTCTTTACCTTTAAACGCAGCAACACAGATAAGACCACTATTATACCGGTTAACCCATCACTCAAAATAATCTCCTCTTTTAAAATTAGGTTAAATTTTCTATGTTTCTTTAAAGGAAATTGCTGCGCGGGACGGCTGATGGATTGATTGCCAGCGAGATGTGTAATCAAGGTTGATGAAGAGTACGGCAACGTGACGTCAAAGAAGAGGAGAGAGGAGAGAAGCGGAGAAGAGAGAAGCGACTTGACAATAATGAGTAGAGGAAAGAGAACAAAAGCCGAGTTCTGACATCTGACATGAGAGTGACAGCCGTCATTGTGGAACGACAGTTGAATCGTTTCACTTGTCAGGCTGCATTCACTTCATTTCCCAGCGTCTTTTGTTTGTTTTACTTGATACACTCAGACGTACACAAAATCTTGCGATAGTTTGGCGTCACGTTAATTCCGTGACGTCACGGGACATCGTTATTTCAAATCAAATATAAGATAAAATATGAAATGTTTCTTAATACCAATACAAATTTTGTGCATTGTTCAATTAATGAATGAAACATATTTACACAAAATCTTTCGATAGTTTGGCGTCACGTTAATTCCGTGACGTCACGGGGATCGTTATTTCAAGCAAATATAAGATAAAATAGGAAATGTTTCTTAATACCAATACAAATTTTGTGCATTGTTCAATTAATGACTGAAACACATTTACACAAAATCTTGCGGTAGTTTGGCGTCACGTTAATTCCGTGACGTCACGGGGATCGTTATTTCAAGCAAATATAAGATAAAATAGGAAATGTTTCTTAATACCAATTCGAATTTTGTGCATTGTTCAATTAATGATTGAAACATATTTACACAAAATCTTTCGGTAGTTTGGCGTCACGTTAATTCCGTGACGTCACGGGGATCGTTATTTCAAGCAAATATAAGATAAAATAGGAAATGTTTCTTAATACCAATACAAATTTTGTGCATTGATCAATTAATGACTGAAACATACTTACACAAAATCTTGCGGTAGTTTGGCGTCACGTTAATTCCGCGACGTCACGGGACATCGTTATTTCAAATCAAATATAAGATAAAATAAGAAATGTTTCTTAATACCAATACAAATTTTGTTCATTGTTCAATTAATGACTGAAACATATTTACACAAAATCTTTCGATAGTTTGGCGTCACGTTAATTCCGTGACGTCACGGGGATCGTTATTTCAAGCAAATATAAGATAAAATAGGAAATGTTTCTTAATACCAATACAAATTTTGTGCATTGATCAATTAATGACTGAATGATACTTACACAAAATCTTGCGGTAGTTTGGCGTTACGTTAATTCCGTGACGTCACTGGACATCGTTATTTCAAGCTAATATAAGATAAAATAGAAAATGTTTCTTAGTACAATACAAATTTTGTGCATTGATCAATTAATGACTGAAACATATTTACACAAAATCTCGCGGTAGTTTGGCGTCACGTTACTTCCGTGACGTCACGGGGATCGTTATTTCAAGCAAATATAAGATAAAATAGGAAATGTTTCTTAATACCAATACAAATTTTGTGCATTGTTCAATTAATGACTGAATCATACTTACACAAATTCTTTCGATAGTTTGGCGTTACCTTAATTCCGTGACGTCACGGGGCATCGTTATTTCAAATCAAATATAAGATAAAATAGGAAACGTTGCTTGTACGAATACACATTTTGTATATTGTTCAATTCAATTGTATATTGTTCAATTCAATAGTGACCAACACAGATTTACACAAAATCTCACGTTCCATTGGTCAAGTCTCCAGACACAAGGAAGGACAGACATTCACGTAAAACCTACTTTTTCTGAACATTAAACACAATTTCCCGTACTCGCGATATATTCCGTACACTCTAATCGTAAGAAATAACAAACAAAGAATTCATGAGTTCTTTATAACATTATTTTTTCAAATTACTTCCAGATTACATTAGAAAATAAAACTACTTGATATGGCATTTACTTCACCAAACCGGTTCGTACGTTATACGGTCATTATCAAGTCCTTTTTATTTGTATGTCTGATAGGACAGAGATAAGAAGGTAACCGGTTACACGCTAGGCCTACAGTTTATTATAGTGTTGTATAATTTCGTTTAAGTATAGTTTTAATTGCTTCGCAGTCATCTTGTGGACTTGATGTGGCACTGTCCGTCTCGTCTCACAATAACACAAAAAATTCCATGTTTTTCAAAGGCAAAACGATTAAAAAAATAAAACTTTCCATTACAATCCCGGTAACATACAGTAGCCTATAAGACCTGCTACAATTTAAAACTGTTTATCTAAAATATCCTGATCACAGATGTTTTCCTAAATTTCACAGTTCTAGTGAATTTCCGCTGCAAAATGAGCTATTGGTGAAGCCGTCGTAGTAAGACCCAAACACGGGTTCTTGAAACGAGCACCGATCCTGACCTTTAGATCACTTTTTGAATTTTCATTTAAATTGTTACGTAATTAGTACGAATTGACACGCTCAAGTTCGCAATCTTAATCGGCGTTAAAAACAACATAAATCAGTATTTTTGAATTTTCAAAATTTAAGAAACATAATTTGAAGGCGGTCAGGGTTCGTTTTCGTATTTTCAGTGTAATTTAAGAGTTTAAAATGCGAACAGGCCTAGATTAAGATTAGATTGAATATGAAAAAAGAAATTCGAAAATTTTTAAGATAAAAAAACTGTTGGAAATTTGCTTCCATCACGCCAGCGTAACAACCGCGTGCCGCGGTTGTTCAGTTATCAGTACGAAAACAGATTACCACAAAACCAGAGCTAACGATTTTGTTCAAACAATATTTCATTACCAAAGTAAAACGCAGCTTTCTCTGTAGTTATCTAAACACCAGGTTAAAAGATTTTGATGAAATTTTTGTTTATTAAATATGTATAACGTAAAACTCAAAACGGAAACGAACCACGACCGCTGTCAGGTTGAACCACAAAAGACAAATGGCCGTACAGTGTGACTTTTGACAACAATTCGTGCTTAACTGCAATCCTCGATTCAGTGGCACGTTAGAGTGAAAGACAAAAGTAGCGCATGTAGGCTACCGGGGTAACATGCAAGATGCATTAGGTTAGGTCAAGTTCATATTTATATTGAAAAAATGTTGACGTGTCATTTGACTGCAGCTGGTGACAAGGGTTCCAGAGTCAACACTGTCACTCGAGTGCAAAGTATATAGAACAATACATTAAGACTAGTCAGGTGCCTACCTTACCCGTGAGACAAAGGATGTGCGACCGTGACTGTTAGGGTCTGAAAAAAGAAGAACTGCAGGGTCGAGACTGTTGCATCCTTTTCAGGAGTCAGGGTGCGGTGCGGGATGTATTAGATATATTGCTATGAGCTATGGTTGCGAAGGCGCCACATTATAGTGTATCGACTATGCTACTGTATAATTACAGTACGAACCAGTTAACGACTATCGAATTGTGTCACTAAAGAAGCTGAACTCTAACGGATGTAACTTTGTCAGCAATATACAAAGAACACTTGTTTCCCAAAACTATCGCATAAACAATAACTTATACGCCCATGCATCGTACAAAATCCTACTTATAATGTATATCCCGCACCTTACAATAGATAAAGCCAGAGAGACACGCCTCGGTATAATCCTTCCTCAGGAGGTCCTTCAGGTAGTCAGTGACACGCAGTTTAAGGATGGAGGGATAGCATCTGATTGACGTAGACCCGGCCGTGATAATGCATTTTCTTTCTTTAGCTCCGACAAAATATAATCATCAACAAAATATCAATCAAAGCTATGACAACCGGCGTGTTTCGTTTTACAAGAATAAGTCTGAATCAGAACATGATCTGTGACCAAAGAGGAACTGATCTGTGAGTTTGCCGTGTTGGAAAAACAATTCTATAGTGATGCAAGCTAATTCACAGCATTATTGCGTTCATTCTATCGTGTATTACATTAAAATATGAACAAAAACAGCTGACTTTTAATAAATGTTATCACCATTTGGTTTGCTTGTTTGTTACATAGTTTTTTGGTCGATTGTTTTAAAATTTGGTACGAAGGTACCTTGTATAAAGCCCAAAAGACGTGTGTAACATTTCCCCCCCCCCAATTCATTTCAGTTTTAAAATTGTCTCTGATTTAACGTTAAGCGTGTAATTCCCGATTGCTTCCTGTAATACTGGCTGAACAGCCAAGACCTATCACAGTTTTGACCGCTTCATGGAAAAGAGTATAACATGTCTAATAAAGTTAGTTCGGTGAACTCCAGAAGCAAGCGTTAAAAATGGGTCTCAAAGTTTCATTTGAAAAGACTAAAATATTGACGAACATACAAAAACCACCAAAAAAGCTTCAAGTGGGAGAACAATACATTGAGATAGTCAAAGAAATCAAATATCTTGGGGAATGGATCAGCTGGAACGCCCTAGAGAAAAAAGCTATGGAATCTAGGAGAAATAAAGTTGAATTAGCCTTCCAACTTATCAAAAACACATACAATAAGAAGTCCCTCTCCTGGAATACAAAGATAAGGCATTATCATACGGTAATTAAACCAGAAGCCTTATATGCAGCTGAAACATTATTTCTCACAACCCAGGGCCTTGAAAGGCTGGAGATCAAAGAAAGAAAGATATTACGAAAAATCTTAGGCCCCAAATTCCGTAACAACCAATTACTCCACATCAGTAATGAAACTCTTTACCAAAAAACTGAAACACTATCAGACACAATAAGAAAAAGGAGAATTGATTTTTATGGGCACATCCTCCAAATGGATAAAAATTGACTAACTAAAAAAATATTTGACTACTTTCACAATAAAAGAGCCAAACCACTTTGGTTTAGAGAAACAGAGAGACATAACAGAACTACAAATCACTGACACTATGCTCATGGACAGAACAGCCAAAAGAATAACCAAGGACAAGAAACAACGGTTTCAAGGCAAAGTCAAATCCAAGCGAACGATCCAAATCTCTGACGAAGAAAGAAAAGCAAGATCACAACGAATGAAGCAATACTGGGCTACGAGGAAGGCACAGAACATTAAAAAGTGATTGATTTAGTGTACCCCAAAGTTGGGTGAAACAAATAAAGAGAAAGAGAGAGTTAGTTCAGTAACATTTTTTGTAAATATTACAGTTACCGGTTACGTTGGCGGAAAGTTATGATCGTTGTAGAGCTCACTGTATATTAATTAAGTATATACCGCTCTTTGAACTACTAGTTATTTAGGCCATCGAACTGAACAAATATATAGCACAATCAAAATACACGTTCTTGCGCATTGCCTTTGACAACAAAAAAGACATATTATTGAAAACAAACACCACAACAGCTGTTAAGAAAACATTTCCCTAAAGTTAGCTAACGATAACAGCTGTAAGACAGATCACGTGACCTTTACATGTTTTTAGTTGTCACGGCAAACAATAACTGACTGATGAGAGCGATTTAGCATCTGTGTTTCCAAAGTCAACCAGTAGTTTCGCATTGCAACATTTTTTTATATCACGCGCGCGTGTCCGTCCGTCTGTCGACTTACTCATACTCGTGAACGACATGACCGATCACTAGAGGGGTTAGTGACAAAATAATCGTGGGACAGTTAAGGGGTAAAATCTTAAGGTCAAAACAATTTATTTATCTAGTGCTGCGTGTCTTTTGAAAACAGCAATGATCCTGAATTTATCTAGTTTTTTTGCACATAAAGGATTTATATGTGTAGACCTTTCCAAAAAAGCCGCCTCGGTGGCCTAGATGATAGCGTACTGGCTTTCACCCCGAGGACCCGGGTTCGATTCCCGGCCAGGGCTTGGCATTTTCATACGCTATAAATCATCCCATCGTCTGCATTAACCCAAGTGTGCACAATAATCGGACGTTAAAAAAAAAAATTCAAAAATTCAGGTCTTTATGCCCTCTCTATAATTCTGACACGTTAGGACGGAAAAATCTGGAAAATTTTATAAGCCTATTTTGGATCAAAACAAAAAATTTTTTTCAGGATTTTTCGATATTTTGCATACTTTTTTATTTGTGAAACTGAACACAGGCTTGTTTTGTATTCACCAAAAACGTAAAAAAAGTTTTTTACACCAACCGTTTTTCAGTTTGAGAAAAACGTAAATAGTACTTAAATATGACGGTACAGGCGGTACATTCTGAGCGCAGCAGTGCGAGTGCCATATGGGGAAGTCAGCTGATATTTGCTGTTATGCTTAATAAGCATCAACATAGAAGCACATCTCGGTATACGCCTTAGGATTTTCAATAAGTGCTTTAAGAAAGGGTGTTGTTTTTTATTTACACAAAATCTTATTACAGTTAAGAGTTGTGTTAACTTCGTGACGTCACTAGAGTCGTTGTTTCAAAGCGTTTGTAAGATTAAATAGGCAATGTTTGTTTTCATACTTTTTTTTTGGTGTTTAACGTCCGACTATTGTGCACACTTGGGCTAATGTAGACTATGGGATGATTTATAGCGTATGAAAATGCCAAGCCCTGGCCGGGAATCGAACCCGGGTCCTCGGGATGAAAGCCCAGTACGCTATCAACTAGCCCACCGAGGCGGCTAATTTTTTTTTTTTTTTTTTTAATACTAAGACATATTTTTGTATATTGTAAAAGCGTGTTCGATTACTGGATTCCTTCTACAGTCACTGTTACAGTGACATGAGTCTAAGTATCCGAGGGTTGCCGTCGACGACGCCAAAGTCGGTTTCTTTAATTACCAGTGACGTCAAAGTAACTTTTAAGTAATAAAAATTAATGGTGTAAACTTAAAAGTTGCGAACTGAAAGCAAAAAGACGAAGCGTTACAAATGACTCTTCAATTTGAAAAGGCCTCCTCAAACAAAACTGTTCCCAAGTTGCAAAACCGAACTGATTTCGCAGATAATTAAAATCAAGAACACGACTCGGGACAGCTTTGAAAAATGTACAAGTGAAAAGAGGAAAAAGAAGAAAAACAACTGTTCCCTATTGAAATCCGGAATAAAGCTGCATTTCTTTTGATTCCAAAGCCATCGCCGATTATTGATGGTGCCGAACAAGTGATTGGTTTTTACATACGTCATTGTGACAATCAGACCCTCTTTCTGGAAAAATCCCACCAGACTTCCAGACCGTTGATTACTCCGAGACCTCCGCCCCCTCCAGCCCCGAGACAACAACTTTACTATGCTCAATGTGAACAGATTTTTCCTGATGACGTTTCAATTATCGAACAATTCCGCGGCGCTTCACCTCGCCCGTTCTTCTCGGCTTTAAATCGAAAGAAATCAAATAATACGTCGTTGTATTGCGACAAGATCAATCGACCTTGCACGAGATGTCGCTTGTTCTAACCTCAAAACGCTTTGCACAAACCCGACTGCGTTCGAATCACTTTGTTTCCGGCGTTACCTAAGGCGCAATCACTTTATACCGTTTATCACTTTCTTTGTTTCTACTTATTCAAAGAAACGTGACTAACAACAATCACGACACGCAGCTGTCTCGCTCTCACGGTTACAGCGAATTTACCCAGTTTTTTTATTACTGCCACACAGCTACCGGACCACTATTTAAACAATTAGGATTACGACCTATTTTCTTCCGTCTAGTGGTCTTTTTACTCGTTTCGTAAAAGCTATAGCGGTTTCGAAACCTTACTGGTTCATCTTCAGGCCGTAACACAAAATGTCAAAGCCCTCTATCGGTCACAAAATTAAAGAAAAACATTGAAAACACACGTCACCAACACTAAACACAATTACTCGATTAAAATACACAAGATAAAATTTGGTTTGGCCAAACGATACGCGCAACTCGTACGTCGTTACGTTCCGGACTGCACTTTTTTGAACCTCTCATTTCACCGTCATAAACAACATTAAATCAGCGCTTTAATCTTCCGTATTATACGAAACTAAGAACATGAACCCTGACCGCCGTCGAATTAAATTTCATGTTTCAAAGGATTTTGAAAATTCAAAACGCTAATTTATGCAGTTTTTTACGCTGGACGAAATCGGATTTTCAAAAATATTTAAATCTAGTGATCGCTAAAAGCAAAGCAGCTGGGTGGGCTCATTACACTCCGTTATGCTACCAGAACTTTATCAACATTCAACTATTTGTTGTGCCTAATCTTGACTGGCTCTCGAGCCACTTGCTCGCTCCATTGATGCACGCCACTGTAATCACAAACTTATCACTTTGTTTACTTAAGAGTCCGACTCTGTTTACATACACACAACGGTAGCTCAGAATGTTTACGCAGTTAAGATCTCGAAGAAGTGTTGATTACAGTCCAGGTCTGCAGTGACGTCAGTGGTGCACTGGTTTCTTTCGGCAACAACAAAGTATAAAGAAGTACATAATATTTCAAAAATCGAGCAAACGATTTTGATAAATCTGTTTTTAGTTCAGAATGCTGGTTTTTCTTTACGGCTGCAAATGGCTGCTAGAGATAAAAAATTTGTGTCTTCTTTGCCGCATAGTTCGGAATATTTTTTTAATATTTTTGAAAAAAAAAAGTTTTTTGAAGTTTTTTTTTGACAAAACTGTTTTTTATAAAAATAATTTGTAACTATTTTTATCGAAATGTGTTGAAATGCAGTCAGTAATCCGGCTCGGGAGGTAAAGAAAAAAAATAGACAAAATTTCTCAAAATCGGTTTATCGTATTTTACTAATCGTAATAATAAACCCTGACCGCTGTAAGGTTTTTGTTTTTATTTTCAATTCACTCTCGCACAGTAAGTTTTATTTTATTTCAAATTTGGTAACACTGGCTTGACAAGTCTCTTCACGCATGACCGAAATTCGTGCAAAAACAATCCCTTTTTTTCTCGTACTTCTTTTTTGACAATCTGACTTCACCATCGCAATCAGCTTTAAAACAGTAGATTCGATCGAATTTATAAATTGAATATGTTAATTTGCCGCAAATACTAACGGTGAAATCAGATTTGCAAAAAGTGTACAATTAAAAAGTAATGATTTTTGTTATAGATTTGGGATGGCAGCCATATTGAAACGGTTTAACGGATTTTGCAGAAAAAGAACTTTTTGAAGTTACTGTATTAGCAAAATCGATATAACTGCTGAGTTTGAATTGTACACACACGCGCGCGCGCACACACACACACACACACACACACACACACACACACACACACACCTCCTGAAAAAGTGTTCTAAAAAATAACGTTGTTGCTTATGTGGATGTCCCAAGTCTTAAGTACTACTACTTACTATTAAGGCAACTTCATTTGTTAATTTACTATTATCTTCGCGCATATCGTAGGCCTACAGATCAGACATTTAGATACGGTATTACAATGTTAAAAGTTTTAAAAAAATCGGTTATACAAAATGTTTACCATTTTCTCATCAACAACCGAGTCAACACGAACTGCCAAGAAATCACTGCCGACTCGAACAATAGGCAAGTCGCTGTCTCGTGAACCGAATTTGAATTATAGTTCAATCGCAAAGTCTGGAATGTTGGTTGCACTGTTGCAAGTCAGTTGAACACGGCCCACGCAAAGAAGAAGAAATAAACAGTGGTGCCAACAAAAGGTTGCCACTGCTTATCCGAGAGAGAGGCGGTTACCGGCTTCACTTTACAATATTTATTCTTCTGCGGTTGGCAAGAACATCAGATGCGAAGACAGAGAGAAAAGCTGGCCGTTTTTATTGCTCTCGGTGGCTTATTGAAAGCCTTAATGGTACTCCATCAACATGTAAGGGTATTTAACTAAAAAACACAGTTCACGATTATTACTTTATTTTAAAACTCATACCGATGGCGGTATTTACAACACCTGGTATTTTCCCATTTTCGTGGTTTTTTGATTTATTCCATTTTCCTTCTACTCACCAATACTCTCTTACGGCTATTTTCTAACGCCACTAAGGACACAAATGAGAAAGAAAGGGACATTACTAATAAGTATATATGTTTTTAATGGCACGGATCAGTGTCCAGAGTGTTATCTAGGCGTGATTACATAAAGTAATGCCCTTTGCCACGAACTAGTTGAATTACACTAACGATTATACGGATAAATTACAACAAGCGGTAAAGTAACCTGTGTTTAGTATCCCTCTGAAGATGACGGCTACGACACCGAAACGTGCATCAGTCTTAAGTAATTTGACCGGGACAAGTGATTGTATTTGAAAACTGTTTATTAAAGAATTTTCGTCAGTAAATGAGCTTTTGAAAAGGTCCAGATTTAGGGTCTCAAATAATCGCCGATTCTGACCACTAGATCACGTTTTGATCAAGAAACTCAAATGTTCGGTCCGGTTTGATTCAAATTTCCCTTCAAGCTTGAACAAGATCGTTATCCAGAGAAAACGGTGGTCATGGTTCATTTTGGTACTTTTTTTTAGTCCACATTTGTTACTTTGAATCAATATTTCGGTCTCTTCTTCTTATCCGTGTTACTGCACTGTGAGGATTCCAACTTCTTCCTCCAAAACTCCTTCATTCTATCCGATCTCCGCCTCCTGACCTCGTCTGACACCTCCACCGTCCCTCGTCGTTTCCGCTTTCCTACGTAAAAACCTGATGTTTTTCAAAATGCTTCTGATTCTCGTTCTGTCCGGTGCATCCTCGATCCGCAGACCGATCTCTTGCAGATCTTTCAGAGTCTGCGAGACACAGTGTCCTTGGATCTTCCTATTAATATTTCTCATGACCAGTTGTTTCAGAATTCTGTTAGGATGGGCATCCTAAGGATGTGGAAGAAATGGGCAATTCTTCGTTTTTACATAACACTTGTAATTGGGTCTACCTGTTTATACAGTGTCTCGTTGGTAGCGACTCTCCAGAAACTATCTTTCTGGTAACTTTTATTTTAAACAGATCCTCATGATTCTTCTCTCGAATTTGGTATTTTTATTGAAGTATCTTACATAATTTGAAGAAAAATTGAAGTGCTAATTTATGTAGGAAAAATTCGATTTTCAAAAAAATCAAGTTAAAAAAAAAACAAAGTTATTCTTGGGAATTCGCTTAAATAATCAAACTTCCACAGTCGGACGCAATACAGCATATTTCTTCTTCTCTTCGTTTCACCCTCTTTGGGGTACGCTGAATCAATCATTTCTTGCGCGCTGTACTTTTCTTTGTTCCCAGTAGCTCTTCATTCTTTCCGATCTTCTTTTCCTCTCATCTTCCGAAATGACAGGTTTAGGTCTTATTTTAGTTTTATCTTGGAATCTTATTCTTTCGTCCTTGGTACTTATCTTAGCAGTTTGGTCAAGCAGTGACTTTTCTGTAATTTTTAATTCTATTAGGTCTTTTTCAATTTCCTTAAACCAGTTCGGTTTTGTTTTACGATTATGGAAAAAATCAAACACCTGTTTCGTCAATCTATTAGAGTTCATTCTAAGAAGATGGCCGTAAAAATTTATTCTCCTTTTTCTCATAGTATCTGATAGTTTTTTAATTTTCTTATAGAGAGCTTCATTTCTTATATATACTACCTTATTATCCTGAAATTTTGTTCCTATAATTTTTCTTAAAATTTTCCTTTCCGTTATTTCAAGGTTTTCTATCTGGCCTATGCGATTCATGGTTAATGTTTCTGCTGCGTACAGTGCTTCCGGCTTGATCACTGTTTTATAATGTTTAATTTTGAAATATGTTTAACAGCATATTTCATTTATTTATAATCTAAAAGAAAATGGCCGACTGTTAACGCTTCAGGTAATAAACGCGTTTAAAACAATTTTACGGCCCGCATTCCAACAATAGCGTAGGGGCGCCATTTAAATAGAACTTTCGCAGTGTCAAAAAACCCTTGTCGAAGATAAACGATACGGAAAACCTTCTACGGTCAGAAAAATGACTTTAGAAAACCTTTGATTCCCCGAAGGAGAGGAAACTGCCGCTTGACAGCCTATTTGTTATTCTTGAACCTTAAAAGATTCACTTTTGTGGAAGTGGAACAACATTTTAGACGTTTGGAATGTCCGGGTGGAGGATTAATGGTGTAGCAGGTATGGTACAATGTCCACGATATTACCTGGCTGTCTATTCATCACATCAGGCGCGCGCATAGCTACGATTGACGACTACATCGGTACGTTATGGCTACCTTCATTATTAATTATATTTTTTTACCCGCATGAACTGTTCAACATGCCATCAATATTGCGAATGATGCTGCCCTTACTGGGCATTTTGTAATGTTTGTTCTGTCCCTCTCTTCTCCCTTTTTATGCTCAGTATGGCGTGATTAGAAGAGGAAATGACGATCCCTAATCAATCTCGCGTCATTTACATGCTCTTTCTGTTTTCTTGTAGCCTAGATGAAATGTTTATTGTAAGTACTTATGAATTTTGAATTTCTTATTTTCAAATATTTCCTTCCAAAACCGGTTCAGTAAGAAGCGACAAAACACTTAATAATAGTCGCCTCGGTGGCCTAGTTGATAGCGTACTGGGCTTTCACCCCGAGGACCCGGGTTCGATTTCCGGCCAGGGCTTGGCATTTTCATACGCTAGAAATCATCCATCGTCCGTCTGCATGCACAATAGTCGGTGCACAATAAGTCGGAATAATAATAAAATAAAATAATAATAATAATAGTAATAAAAATAAATAATAAAATAATAATAATAATAATAATAATAATAATAATAATAATAATAATAAAAAAAAATAATAATAATAATAAAATTTGTTCGTTTCGCCATGTATGGACATATTTAACTGAAGTAAATAAAATACATTACGGTTTTTATTGCAGAAGAGGCTAACCTCTACAGGTTTATTTTTGGTTTTACGTAACTGCTTTATGGTTTGCATAGACCACTGACTTATTTACTTTACTCTATATATGAACAAAATCTGAAGATCGAATTTGAAAAATTAGTTGCACCCCCTTTTGTTTTGAACTTTGGGAAAATAATTGAATATGAGAGAGTTTGTGTAATATTTTTGCGCCATTTTTTTGTTTTTTTAAGTTTTTTGACTTGCAAACTGTTGCACAAACAATAAGTTTTATTTTGTAACGCTAAATCAAGGAAGTGCGTTGTATAGTTATCGTAAATAGGACGGGACGATTTTAAGAGATTACAGATTGTATTTTTACAAATGGCAGCGTTTATTAATTATTCTTTAACAGTTATATTAATCTTCGAGTTTCGGTCATATATTAAGATTCATAACCGAAGAAAATGTAGAAAATTTGAAAAAAGACACTTCTCCAAAGTAAACCCTGAGCAATACAGATTGGTTTTGTTATTTCTGATTAAAACTTAAACCGTAGAGTTAACTTCCGTTTAATGATTTGCTCCACTGACACTTGTTAAGATTATCCGAATATGACTAAAATTTGACCGAGGTCTGATAAAAAATTTCTAGACATTGGACAAATTTTCAAAACCAATTTATTTTAAAAAAATAAATAAATGTGAAATAATTAAATATTTTTGCAAAATTTATTTTCAATCGAATAATTGTTTCTATTTTTTACAAAGCGTACATTTTAAATGGATATAATTATTACTATTTTTTGTAAAGATGGCATTTAAATGCAAAAAATTGTTTATTATTTTTAGTAAAGAGAACATTTTAAATTGAAATAATTGTTACTATTTTTATAAAACGTAAATTTTAAATCGAAATAATTCTTTCTAATTTTATAAAGCAAAAATTTTAAATAAACAATTGTTACTATTTTTATAAAACAAACGTTTTAAATCGAAATAATTCTTACTAATTAATAAATCGTACGTTTTAAATAAATAATTGTTAATATTTTTATAAAGCATAGGCTACATTTTAAATCGAAATAATTCTTACTAATTAATAAAGCGTACGTTTTAAATAAATAATTGTTAATATTTTTATAAAGCATAGGCTACATTTTAAATCGAAATAATTCTTACTAATTTTATACAGCAAAAATTTTAAATAAACAATTGTTACTATTTTTATAAAACAAACGTTTTAAATCGAAATAATTCTTACTAATTAATAAATCGTACGTTTTAAATAAATAATTGTTAATATTTTTATAAAGCATAGGCAACATTTTAAATCGAAATAATTCTTACTAATTAATAAAGCGTACGTTTTAAATAAATAATTGTTAATATTTTTATAAAGCATAGGCTACATTTTAAATCGAAATAATTCTTACTAATTTTATACAGCAAAAATTTTAAATAAACAATTGTTACTATTTTTATAAAACAAACATTTTAAATCGAAATAATTCTTACTAATTAATAAAGCGTACGTTTTAAATAAATAATTGTTAATATTTTTATAAAGCATAGGCTACATTTTAAATCGAAATAATTCTTACTAATTTTATACAGCAAAAATTTTAAATAAACAATTGTTACTATTTTTATAAAACAAACGTTTTAAATCGAAATAATTCTTACTAATTAATAAATCGTACGTTTTAAATAAATAATTGTTAATATTTTTATAAAGCATAGGCAACATTTTAAATCGAAATAATCTTACTAATTTATAAAGCGTACGTTTTAAATAAATAATTGTTAATATTTTTATAAAACAAACGTTTTAAATCGAAATAATCTTACTAATTTATAAAGCGTACGTTTTAAATAAATAATTGTTAATATTTTTATAAAGCATAGGCAACATTTTAAATCGAAATAATCTTACTAATTTATAAAGCGTACGTTTTAAATAAATAATTGTTAATATTTTTATAAAACAAACGTTTTAAATCGAAATAATCTTACTAATTTATAAAGCGTACGTTTTAAATAAATAATTGTTATTGTTTTTATAAAGCATGGCTACATTTCAAATCGAAATAATCTTACTAATTTAGAAAGCGTACGTTTTAAATAAATAATTGTTAATATTTTTATAAAGCATAGGCAACATTTTAAATCGAAATAATCTTACTAATTTATAAAGCGTACGTTTTAAATAAATAATTGTTAATATTTTTATAAAACAAACGTTTTAAATCGAAATAATCTTACTAATTTATAAAGCGTACGTTTTAAATAAATAATTGTTAATATTTTTATAAAACAAACGTTTTAAATCGAAATAATCTTACTAATTTATAAAGCGTACGTTTTAAATAAATAATTGTTAATATTTTTATAAAGCATAGGCAACATTTTAAATCGAAATAATCTTACTAATTTATAAAGCGTACGTTTTAAATAAATAATTGTTAATATTTTTATAAAACAAACGTTTTAAATCGAAATAATCTTACTAATTTATAAAGCGTACGTTTTAAATAAATAATTGTTATTGTTTTTATAAAGCATGGCTACATTTCAAATCGAAATAATCTTACTAATTTAGAAAGCGTACGTTTTAAATAAATAATTGTTAATATTTTTATAAAACAAACGTTTTAAATCGAAATAATTCTTACAAATTAATAAAGCGTATGTTTTAAATAAATAATGGTTACTATTTTTATAAAGCATGGCTACATTTTAAATCGAAATAATCTTACTAATTTATAAAGCGTACGTTTTAAATAAATAATGGTTACTATTTTTATAAAGCATAGGCTACATTTTAAATCGAAATAATCTTACTAATTTATAAAGCGTACGTTTTAAATCGAAATAATCTTACTAATTTATAAAGAGTACGTTTTAAATAAATAATTGTTACTATTTTTATAAAGGATAAGCCATATTTTAAATAGAAAAAATTCATACTAATTAATAAAGCGTACGTTTTAAATCGAAATAATTCTTACTAATTAATAAAGCGTACGTTTTAAATAAATAATGGTTACTATTTTTATAAAGGATGGCTACATTTTAAATCGAAATAATTCTTACTAATTTATAAAGCGTCCTTTTTAAATAAATAATTGTTACTATTTTTATAAAACATGGCTACATTTCAAATCGAAATAATCTTACTAAATTATAAAGCGTACGTTTTAAATAAATAATTGTTACTATTTTTATAAAGCATGGCTACATTTTAAATCGAAATAATCTTACTAATTTATAAAGCGTACGTTTTAAACAGAAATAATTGTTACTTTTATTGTAAAGTACGCGTTACGCAACTGAAAAAGCCTTCCAAACTGGTTTTCGTTAAAGAAGGGGATGCATTAAATGAACAACGCGCCCTTGTACAGCATGAGGACTTGTTTTTTTATTTCCAAGAAACAAAATCATATTATAAACTAATTAACATAAGACAGCCTTTTGACATATTTATAAAGCTATTAACAAAGGGTTAAGATTTCAGTTTGACATGGCCTGTCGACAAGGTTACAATTTCAAAGCATGCCCGAGCCCCTTGCCCTTGCTTCCGAACCAGACCCCTCCTTTCATGCCTGGATGGATTCTTGCCCTCTCGTTGCACAATTTATATTAAAGATTTGCCAAACTAGGATCAGATCTTTTGTGTTGCTTTGTTTTAGAATTCGTTAAACGGTCTCGGCCGGTGTGAAATTCTAAATTAAAACACAATTCAACTTGACACACAGATCGGTTCAACAGGCCCTACAGGATCTGTGACAGCAGTCTATGCCTGATTAAAATAATAATACAACTGTGGGTTCCGCAAGGGAGCCTATTTACAATATCCACGTCTGTACTGTGCCGCCATTCGTTCTGATATAATAAGCCTACAAGTGATTAGGTTTTGAACGATATTATTTCTCATAAACTGATGTCATTAGAAAGTAAATAACTGTAGTTCAAGTAACCTAAAACCGTTTATATTATATAAGTTAATAATTTTAGCCGAGGACCCGGGTTCGATTCCCGGCCAGTGCTTGGAATTTTCATACGCTATAAATCATCCCATCGTTTGCATTAGCCAAAGTGTGCACAATAGTCGAACTTCAAAAAAAAAAATAATTAAAAAAATAATAATAAAGTTATTCTTACTATTTATTCGGACTATGGCGTCGGTTGTGTATAAAGAAACAATACACGATGTTTCTAGTGTGTATCAAGTCTCGTTCTCAAGTGTTTAACTCGAAACACAAACAAAACAACAACATGAATTACTGAACACTAAAAACACTCAAAACAAAATAAAAACTTTATTTCCTTTAATTTATAATTCGCGTTATGTTTTAAACAAGGTCAAATTAATTTATAATATAAAATAATAATTTACGAACTACATAACTCCTCTGCAGGATACGTCCGCTCTTAACGTTCACAGATAAAAATTTATAAAAGAATTTTTATTACTGAAAAGATTAGTCAACAAAGTGATTTCGTAACAGAAATTTTTAAGGATATTTTTTTGAAATTTAAACTAAAATTATTTGTTGAAAATTTATTACGTTCCTTTTTACGTAATTCGTAATTTTTCAATGTTAAGTTCAGTAATCAAAACGTTAGTAAAAAATTTAGCTTACATAACGCATGCACTACACAGTTACTATACTACCTTTTCACAGACAAAAAATTGTTACACAAACGTGGTTTTCTGTGAATGTCGCATTACATTTTGACACATTCTGTGCTCATTGATTCGATTAACTTTTAAAATACGAATTTAGTCTGTTTTGATCAAAAAAATATCTTTAAACTCAAAGATGTTTCGTAGTTTTAAACACGATGACAAAATTTAAATGAAAACTAGTTTTGACTTACTGACTTGAAGCGGTATGGTTCTTACTCACCTGAAATCAAAAAGATTAAAAATTATAAAGCGCATAAAAGGGCATTTTTAAACAACATATTTACTGCTTAATTCAGATTTCTACATTCAAATTCTTTTTATGTTCTTCTTTTCTGCTAGGATTATTGTCACTATGTTCAGTATAATGATCTGCCTTCCCTAGCTTCGTCAATTCTACTTTTGTTGACGCGTTTCGGAGAACCTCCATCTTCAAAAACTATATCTATACTCTAGTATCTCACTATATCTATAGTGAGTATAGATATAGTTTTTGAAGATGGAGGTTCTCCGAAACGCGTCAACAAAAGTAGAATTGACGAATCTAGGGAAGGCAGATCATTATACTCAACATAGTTCTACATTCAACCTTATATTTAATCTTAATATTGTAAAGGCCTTGAACTTAATATTGTAATACATAATTTTTCTTCCAGTAGATGTAGTAGAAGGGTTTTTTTTAATAAACCTTCACCAATTTGTTTAAATGTTGAATGACATAAAAACTTTCTCGTGTTCTCGAATAGTTCCCAAAGAAAAAACTAATTAACATAGGCTATATTAACGGACAGGATCGGTGTTCATGATTGCTGCAGGTACCCGTAGCCAGGTACCTCAAAGTTACTTCCTTCGTTTTGCTGACAAACAGTTGCTCGTATTCGTGGCTCAACCATCTGTAGTTCACTGGATCAGCTGTTCCAAAAATATTTTCATTCCGACAAAACCTACCAAAGCTCTTGAAGGCAGAACTTCGTCCGGCATTCTGCGCCTTACAGCTGTAGTGAACATTTAAGCAACGTACAGTCAAGTCCTCCAGCATCAGCATTACTGATCGAGTGAAGTCCTTTTTAAAACATGGTTAAACAATGTCGGTAAACAGTAGGCCTACAAGCAGGGTTTAAAAACAAAAACAGCTGAGCAGTGCTACGTCCTGGAGGAGGTCTTCTTTGGTGATGAGTCACGGCGGTTGCGGAGTCACAGATTTGGCGTTAAATACACTCCTATGTCACAAGTAATTGTCTTTGTGCGTTACTGTTATACACTGTTACTGGCTTGCCAAGTAAATATTGAGTTTAAGTAGGCCTAGACGGTCAATCATTTTGATCAAGCTAGCGTCAATCGATTGAATCAAGCATGATTGACCGTCTGAACGAAGCGTTGACGGAGACTGATGGAAAGTTTGAAAGACTGACGAGGACGCTTGACCGTCTGGGCTAATTTTCACCAGCACTACAACAGTCATGCGCCGGCAATTATGGATGCCACAACGCTCCCTCAAAACGCGGAAACTGAATTTAAAACTTTTGAAAATTCGCAAAAAGCAGTGTAATTCTGAAAGTTTGGAGCGTGAGTTTACCGGCCTGATGCTAGAGTTACACAGGGATTGCCCTGAGCTGCGGAAAGTAAAAAGCAAAGACTACTTTAACCGAAATAAAAAAAGTGCGGCGTTAGAACATATAGCGGGGCTTTAAAGGCGTTGAAACCGGACTTTACACTTAATGAAGTAAATAATAATAATAATATTCTAAGGACGAAGTTCAACCGAGAACACAAGACGATCCAGAGGGGAAAAGTGTGGAGCGTCAGCGGATGGCATTCACGATACTTAGCGAGTCGGAAACTGAACTGAGAATGAGTTTTGATCAAAAGATTGAAGGTGTACAAGGTTGGTTGAAGCGTGCGTGTTTGACAGGATTGAAACAGTTTGATCAAGCAGTTTGATCGTCTAGGGCCTCCTTTAGTTTTATAAGCAACTAAGAGCACTACCCCCTGTTGCCCGGGAGTGAGGACGTAATAAAAGAGATTACAACTGCCAAAATTTAATTTTTGATTGCAACAAAAATCCACAATGGTGATGGCTTGAACACGTTCGTTAATCTGCAAAATCAGTTCAACAATTTCAGATCATTAAAAAATCAAATTGTTTTCGAAAATCTGGTTTCACAAACGTAATCACTATTAAAAACTGTATCCATCAGCGTTTTTTTAATTTTCAAAATCCGATGAAATTTATTGACGGCGATTGTTTATAATATTGAAATCAGAATTTGAAAAAATGTTAAGAAAAATTACTTCAAATAGCGTCAGCGAAACAGCTGCGTGCGTGATTATTTTGTGAAAACTGTGAAAGCTACTTACTGATCGTGTAAGCGTAGCACGATAACTGAAAAGCCGATTTCGATCAAATTTAAATACATCAGATGATTTGCTGAAAATAAAACTATTGGCAACGTAACA
Organism: Callitettix versicolor; assembly: GCA_022606455.1. Taxonomy (NCBI): domain Eukaryota; kingdom Metazoa; phylum Arthropoda; class Insecta; order Hemiptera; family Cercopidae; genus Callitettix; species Callitettix versicolor. Next base: position 120,536,447 of record CM040186.1, read on the forward strand.
ACGCCTGTGTGAGATATATTCTAACAGTTACGGTGGGGCTGTAATTAATTCAGAATTTAAATATTTAATGAATGAATGACTACAATAAAATACGGAATAATTAATACTAATGACGCGATAATAGTGTTAATTAACTAGGTAACGAATAATTTAAGAATGATGTAACGAAATTATAATTAGTGACAATAATTTGGGAGTGAAGTTGAATAAATGGGAAACATACCAGGTGTTCAGAAAGTAACGAGAATTTTAATGAATAAAATGTTTATTTATTCTTCTACATTGATGTTGTCGCCTTCAAAATAGACGCCATTGGAGATTATGCACTTTTGCCAGCGCTTCTTCCAATCCTCGAAACACTTCTCAAACTCGATCTTTGAGATAGCCTTTAGTTCTTTCAGCGATGCGCTTTTAATGTCATCTACGACTGTAAAACGACGGCCCTTTAAGGTTCTCTTTATTTTTGGAAATAGGAAAAAGTCACACGGAGCCATATCTAGCGAATACGGAGGCTTCCTTCTTGGAAACGCTTATACCACTCGTAAACCCTTGCTTTACTCATAGCAGACTTACCATAGGCCTTTGTTAACATTTCACACACTTTGTTACACTTTATTCTATTTTTTACGCAAAATTTGATACAAATTCTTTGATCCATTTCTTTTAACAAACGAAAATCGCCGAGCTCATAAAAACACGTCTAACCTTAGTGGCTGTCACAGACAAAGTCACCAATGAAAACAGCTGAAAGTTTTATCGTACTTCAAGGGCATGTATACCAACATAATAAAAAAAATGTTTCACAATCGGACTCTCCAAGCCCGAGAAATCTAAAAATTCTCGTTACTTTCTGAACGCACCTCGTATTGTTGTGCTGAAGTTTTTTCTGAAAGACTGGACAAATAGTTCTTCTTAACGTTCATACTTTATGTCAATTACAGTAAGTAGTACGGAGAGTATGAGTGAACGGCAGTAACTACATCATCGAACCTACACAACTTTACGATCCGAAAGTTGGGAGCGCAACAGATCGCCACCACAGACACGTAGGGCAGGGTATAACGTAAGCATAACGCCATATCTTACGGAAAAAATTATATTACTGATTTAGTGTTTACGCAATACATATGCACCTCTCACAGACTGAAACGTCAGACATTCAAAGTGTAAACGACAACACTTATCAGCTGTTTGAACATGTCCGGCCGACATTCTCCAACAAAGCGCTGACCTTCGAATGACGTTGCATTTTCAAAAACCCACAGTTCCGTACGTTTTACTTTTCATAACGAAAACACGCTGAAACCCGTTTGAACTTCCTATTCAAAGTACCCAAGGCCGTTCCTCATTCAGAATCTTCCGGTCGGTTAGTGATTTAATCTCACTGAAACCCTCAGCTGTCTACAACCGCGGGAACGTCTGTCAGTCGGTAAGCTTGGTCTCAGGAAGTTATCACTTCTTGTAGATTGTGTTTGTCGGAAATCTTCAGAAAATGTTGTGTGAAATTATCACAGAGTTCTGTTAAAAACTGGTTGAATTTATTTGTGTCTGTCGTCCATCTGGCAATTGAATATGATCAGTAAGTCAACAGATTAGCAATAACTTCACTCTTTTCGAAATCAAATATTTAAGATAAGCCCGTAAATAATTGTACATCTATTAAAGAACAATATTTATTTATTGCGTGCACAGAAGTTCTGTATATACGAGGTGTGTTCAGAAAGTAACGAGAATTTTTAAATTTCGCGGGACTGAAGAGTCCGATTGTCAATCCCGTCCAATTTTTTTTATTATGTTGGTATACATGCCCTTGAAGTAATGATAAAATTTTTAGCTGTTTTCATTGTTGACTTTGTCTGTGAC
>CM040186.1:120550809-120613309 GCA_022606455.1 Callitettix versicolor
CGTATCTCAGGATACGTATGCCAGGCACCACATCGCATCTTCCGTGCACAGCTTCATTCTGATTGGTGCGTTCATTCTCTAGTTTTTAACAATGGAATTCTGAAAAATTATGATGGCCGCCATAATTTCGAGAATAAATACAGGTCGAAAATCGTTGTTCGGCAGAACATCGAGGAGGACCACCCAGTACACAGTAGCTTACCAACAGCCGCCTCGGTGGCCTAGTTGATAGCGTACTGGGCTTTCACCCCGAGGACCCGGGTTCGATTCCCGGCCAGCGTATTTTCATACGCTATAAATCATCCCACCGTCTGCATTAGCCCAAGTGTGCACAATAATCGGACGTTAAAAAAAACCAACAGCACAAGACACCACAACTCGCTCGGGAGAACATACGAGGGATCCGGCCAACTATAAACAAACGGACTTCTTAGTTTCACTTCACCAGCCCGCTGCCGACCTGGTATCCGCCCGGGCTTCCATTTCTCCCGCAGACTACAACCAATTTACCACAACGAAATAAGCGTTACTTGTTTGGTTACGTGATCGTAAATTTGTTCTCGTGTAAATATATTTAAAACTATTCTAATTTTGCTTCTCTGTTCCCAGTTCTATTAAAGCTGTTGTAGGCCACCGCTCTGACGCGCTCCAGGACCAACTTTATGCTCGTTCTCCACCCAGTATTACAGAAAATATCCACAACTACACTCGCCTGTGTTAAACTAGAGGCCGCCATCTTGAAATGGAAGTAAATGGCATTTGTTTAAATACATAGCCTACTCGTTTTGTAGGTACAAAACACCTTCGTAGCGAATTTCAAAACAATCGGTCAAATCGTTTTGCAAAAATTGCGTACGCTCGTCGTTGTTAAAACAGAGGAAGCCATTTTGAAACAGAAGTGAATACGAAAAAATCACACACATACGCCGTTCGGGCCTTGTGGTACCTTCATGACCGAAAACATCGGGTCAATGCGTTCAGCCAAAACTGCACAACGCACAAACAAAATGGCGGAAGGTCGCGTACAGCACTAATAGCTTGTGGTACACTAAGCAGCTGTTTTCTCACGTCAACTTTGAGGTTGTTTTTTTTTGTGTTTAACGTCCGACTATTGTGCACACTAGGGCTAATGCAGACGATGGGATGATTTATAGCGTATGAAAATGCCAAGCCCTGGCCGGGACTCGAACCCGGGTCCTCGGAGTGAAAGCCCAGTACGCTATCAACTAGGCCACCGAGGCGGCTTTTGAGGTTATGTAACGTAACCTAGAGTCCCAGACCGATTCACAGGTAGTTCGGACGGTTCAGTTGTTTAACAAGAGCTACGCACAAACACAATTCATCATAGACTGACTACACTACTGAATCAAAATACAAAACACAAAGAACTCGTTTAATGGATTACATCAGCTGGTGTCAGTTGTGTGACGTTGACAATGTCATTGTTTGGGGACGTGTTTAATGCTGGTTTCGTTGTCGCCCGTTTGGATCGGTTTATATATAAAACGCACGCAGCTGTCTCGCTGACGTGATGTAAGCGAATTTTAAAAAACTGATTTCACCACATAATAAAGTTAAATTGCATACATTATTAGGGGGAGCGGGGCGGAATACGCATTCAAAACGTAACCTATTGTTTTTAACGTAAATGCGGCCACTGAAAGCGAAGCAGAGCCATGTGATGCCGTTTCACTCAGCTCAGTTCCGCATTTGGTCGCTGCCCGGTCGTATTTTTAACCTTCAAATTAATTTCAAACTAACGGACCCTTACCGAGGTCAATTTAAACTTCTTAATATTAACCAATTTTGAAAATTCACAGTGCTTTTTTAATCAGATTGTATCACTGATTACTATTCTAAAATCTAAACAAAAAAATTAAAAAATGTAAAGATTTGAAACGACCGCCATTTTGAAACTCTTGGACGGATTTTCCCGGTTAACGAACTTATCCAGGCCAAAATTGCGAACCTGACGGTGGTAACACGCATAATGGCTAATTTTTAATAATTTTTAAACAAAACGACCTCTCGAAAAGTAGCCTAAAAATCAGGATCGGCGCTCATTTCAATGTCCCGGCTGTGGGCCTTACATCTCGTAAGTCGATTTAACTAACCTACTGTTAGGCTGTGCAGATTTCAATTCCCTTAGTTCCATAACAGCTGTTTTAAGAAACCCACTTTAAAGTTTAACATTATACAAGGTGTGTTCAGAAAGTAAGGAGAATTTTAATTTTTTGAACAAAATATTTATTTATTCTTCTACATTGATGTTGTCGTCTTCAAAATAGTCCCCATTGGAGATTATGCACTAGGGGATCGCTTCTTCCAATCCCCGAAACACTTCTCAAACTCGATCTTTGAGATAGCCTTTAGTTCTTTCAGCGATGCGCTTTTAATGACATCAACGGCTGTAAAACGACGGCCTTTTAAGGTTCTCTTTATTTTTGGAAATAGGAAAAAGTCACACGGAGCCGTGTCTGGCGAATATGGAGGCTGGGGCATCGTTACAGTACTGTTTTGGGCCAAAAATTCACGAACAAGCAATGCAGTGTAAGCGGGTGCATTATCGTGGTGCAAAAGCCATGAATTGTTTTTCCACAGATCCGGGCGTTTTTTTCGGATTACTTCAAGCAAACGGCTTTGAACTTGTAGGTAGACCGTTTCACCTATGCAATATGCCATCGAAGAACACAGTTAGCATAACCTTCACGTTCGACCGCACTTGTCGAGCCAGAATGCCTCCACTGGGATGATTGAGCCTTATTTTCGACGTCGTATCCGTAAACCTATGTTTCGTCACCTGTTATAATACGTTTCAGTAATTCTGCACCGTCGTTGACTTCATTTAGTGACTCCCGTGCAACTTCCATTCACCGCTGTTTTTGTTCAAAATTCAACAATTTTTGAAAGAATTTTGCTGCCACGCGTTTCATAAACAAAACATTGTCATGACAAAACCAATGTCATGACAAGATCCCATCGATATGGCAACATCATCAGCGACATCTCTAATTGTGATTCGGCGATTGTTCATAACCATTTCTTTCATTTTTTCCACGTTTTCATCGATTGTTGATGTACTGGGGCGTCCAGGGCGTTCGTCATCTTCAACGTCTTCACGGCTTTCTTGGAAACGCTTATACCACTCGTAAACTCTTGCTTTCCTCATATCAGACTCACCATGGGTCTTTGTTAACATTTCACACGCTTTGTTACACTTTATTCCATTTTTTAAGCAAAATTTGATACAAATTCTTTGATCCATTTCTTTTAACAAACGAAAATCGCCGAGCTCATAAAACACGTCTAACCTTAGTGGCTGTCACAGACAAAGTGAACAATGAAAGCAGCTGAAAATTTTATCATACTTCAAGGGCATGTGTACCAACATTATAAAAAAAAATTACAATCGGAATCTCCAAGCCCTCGATATTTAAAAATTGTTGTTACTTTCTGAACACACCTCGTATTTTGCCCGTCAAAAAAAAAAAAACGGAATGTAATATTCCGAATACATATTGATAAAGCCTACACAACAGATCGTACATTGGTGTGGTGTATAAATAACCAAAAGAAATATTCACTGATCAAGTTATAGGCTAGTAGTTCGCTGAACTAATAAGGAAGGTTCTTGGAGATCACTGTTAAACAAGAACGCGCAACGCTGGGGAATTTACGTCAAGAATAAACTGTCAAACTGTCACACCCTGTACAAATAGGAGATGCAGTTATCTTCAGTTTTATTTTTTACTTTTTATGGTTTCAAAACTGCTTGTAACCGCTACATTTTCCCAAGATTTGGGCACAAAACAAAGTTTACATGTTTTCCAATCTGTCGTGTTGGATAAACCCTTATGGACCCTTGCTGTACGGATATCAGTATATCCTCGGCATTTGCCCTTCTGGACTCTTGACATACGAAATTATGGATCTTTCGTAACAGACATACACTTTTGGAATACGTACGAACGTGGCGACGCATCGTTTGGAGGACGGACCCTTGGTATAAGAATTTATGTACTTTTGGCGATACACCCTTTTAGGGGGGGGGATGAACCCTTAACGGTGCATAACATAGGCATTGAATATAAACGGACTAGAAGCACAACCACCGTTACAAAAAGCGTGCACTATCTTAGCTAATAAAGTCCAAGTAACTGGGCTATCTGCCGCTACGAACGCTGCACGTTGCAAGGACAGAAGGTGAAGAAGTTTTGAGAAAATAGACAGCACTATTATCTACCACTATTTATTTAACTGTAGTTAACATTTGCCCCAAGGTGTCACCAGCAGCGAGCGCTCACAAATCTCTCATAAGGGTTATCATTCGGTTGACTTCCCCAAGCAAATAGAAATAAAAATTGTTGACTAATAACGAACTAAATGCTTGTTGTTTCTGATCAGTTTTACCGTAAACATAAATTCAGTCATCAGCTTCTAAAACAGTTTGTCTTAATATTTGATAATAAAAGAGTAGCCGCTTTTTTTCTAATTTTAATATTCACTCTTTGCGTATTGAATATTTTTCGATAAATCGAACAATTTGTTAAATGGAAGAACGGCTAAATGGAACAATGCTAAATAAATAGAAGAATGGCTAAATGGACCATCTTTGCAAGATTAATGTAATACTATGAAAGTAGATAAAGAAAGATATTTTTTAACGCTATAAATCAATTTATTGACTTATCGAACTTGTTTACTGCACACTTTCTTACAGTTAAATGGCTGTATTAAAGTCGTTAACCGTTTCAAAATGGCCACAACACAAACAACGAGTTAAAAGTATACTGTCACGAAACGAGTTAATCTTATCTTTGTTGTTGCTGTCGTTATTTAATTTCACAAACACTTAGAATTAAAATGTCCGATTAACTTTGTGAGTGCAAACATACTAGGCCTATATACAACGTAGCGTATAACTTAAAGGGGTTGATTTGTGTAGTGCAATAATTGTAAAATGGTTAAACTTAGCAGGCTAATTTTCAGGTCGTTCAACCCTTTGCATAACACAGAGGCAACAGTTGTAATAAGGGCGTTCACCCCGTTCATCTTGCATCTCTAATTAGTTAAAAAAACCAAGTTGTACTCGAACTATTTTACCGGTAAAATCAATTGCTGTTCATAGCAAAGATGTTTCATCAATGAAGGAAGGGAAACGTTCAGAGATGTCTGTGCAGACGGTAAAATGCTTTATATGAATTACTACTTGCCTACGTACACACCTGTCTGGAAAAAACCTTATCTACGTTTTACATTGAACACGACAAATCAAAAATATTCCCGTACTTAGGCCTGTTCGAAAAAACTTTTCTACAATATAATAAATATGTAAAATACGTTTGTTATGTTAAAAGTATTTCTCAAAAGTAAGAAAATAGTCAAGATGTTTTCAAAAGATAAATGTGACTTGCAAAGTTCAAAGTATCCAACAAATCAATTTAAATAAATAAACTAACATTTAAAAATCGTAAAAATTAAATTACTTAAGAACTGTATAACCTCAATTCGTCCCTACATAAAGTGCTTCAAGTTTTTAAAGATTACTGAACAACATAAATCAGTAAGATACCAAAACAACCAAATTAATCGAACAAAAATGATAAGATATCGATAACATTATGGTCAGAAATAAATAACAATACGAATTAGTTTTTAAAAGAATTATGAATAGTTTAAATAATAGGCTAAGAATAATTTACATAAGTAACCTACCTGCCTAAACAACGTTCTTAATATTATATCCACAAATTATGAATACATTTTGTACTATAAAGGCATGGTTTTAGCACGTTATGCTTTTAAACTAATGCATTATAAAAGCTAAAGGAATCTCAGTAAGCTGTAGCCTACAGATATGTTTATTTTGTAACCTCAAATAAAAATTTTATTGTCAAATGGTTATAATGATTAAGTAAACAATAAAACATTCAAACATAAGTCCAAATGTCAACTGTAAATGTAAAATATCTCCAGGTCATATATTTTGTAACATCAAATACAACTTTTGAGGTTAAGGTTTTGTTTATAAGTGTAGGCTATAGTGATTTTATGGCAAAAAGGCTCAATAATTTTTGAGGTTATGTTTTCTTTATTAATTAGAGTACAGTAATCATTTTTCAATTAGTTCATAATAATTAGTAAACAATAAAACATTCAAACATAAGTCCAAATTTCAACTGTAAATGTAAAATATTTCTAGGTCATATATTTTGTAACATCAAATACAACTTTTGAGGTTAAGGTTTTGTTTATAAGTGTAGGCTATAGTGATTTTATGGCAAAATGGCTCAATAATTTTTGAGGTTATGTTTCTTTTATTAATTAGAGTACAGTAATCATTTTTCAATTAGTTCATAATAATTAGTAAACAATAAAACATTCAAACATAAGTCCAAATTTCAACTGTAAATGTAAAATATTTGTAGGTCATATATTTTGTAACATCAAATACAACTTTTGAGGTTAAGGTTTTGTTTATAAGTGTAGGCTATAGTGATTTTATGGCAAAATGGCTCAATAATTTTTGAGGTTATGTTTTCTTTATTAATTAGAGTACAGTAATCATTTTCCAATTAGTTCATAATAATTAGTAAACAATAAAACATTCAAACATAAGTCCAAATTTCAACTGTAAATGTAAAATATTTCTAGGTCATATATTTTGTAACATCAAATACAACTTTTGAGGTTAAGGTTTTGTTTATAAGTACAGGCTATAGTGATTTTATGACAAAATGGCTCAATAATTTTTGAGGTTATGTTTTCTTTATTAATTAGAGTACAGTAATCATTTTCCAATTAGTTCATAATAATTAGTAAACAATAAAACATTCAAACATAAGTCCAAATTTCAACTGTAAATGTAAAATATTTCTAGGTCATATATTTTGTAACATCAAATACAACTTTTGAGGTTAAGGTTTTGTTTATAAGTGTAGGCTATAGTGATTTTATGGCAAAATGGCTCAATAATTTTTGAGGTTATGTTTTCTTTATTAATTAGAGTACAGTAATCATTTTCAATTAGTTCATAATAATTAGTAAACAATAAAACATTCAAACTTTCATAAGTCCAAATTTCAACTGTAAATGTAAAATATCTCCAGGTCATATATTTTGTAACATCAAATACAACTTTTGAGGTTAAGGTTTTGTTTATAAGTGTAGGCTATAGTGATTTTATGGCAAAATGGCTCAATAATTTTTGAGGTTATGTTTTCTTTCTTAATTAGAGTACAGTAATCTTTTTTCAATTAGTTCATAATATATTGGAGTCTTCTACTTTGTAATAATATAACCTACTAGGCCCCCATAGGCATGATGTATAACTATTAACTAAAAACATCTTAAAACTAATTTATTCTAAGTTATATTTATTTTGCAATTCTAAATTTCAATTTTTGAGGTTAAGTTTTGTTTACAAATGTATAACCAGTGATGTTACTTTCAAATGATTCATGATATTTAGTAAACAATAAAACACATAAACCTTACAAGCCTAGTTAAAGTTGATAAGGCTACTAGGATCAACTAAAAACATCATAAGCTAATATAATCTAATTTAAAGGGCTATTTATTTTGTCTTAAGTGCAATCTCAAATACAACTTTTGAGGTTATGTTTTGTTTACTAATGGATAATAATTTTATTTAATATATATTTATATTAATATATATATATATATTTAATATATATATATATAAAACAAACATTATATTATAGCCATATGTTCAACTTATAACTGAAAATATCATAAAACCAATCCAAAATTATATTTAGTTTATAACCTATAATACAGTTTTTGAGGTTATGTTTTGCTTACTAGCGTACAGTAATTCTATACTTAAATCGTTTACAATATTGATTAATTTAGTAAACAAAACAACACGTACACAAGTTAGATAAAATCAAAATAAATTAATTTAAACCATTTAAAATGGCTGTCACTCTACAGTTTTGGCGCACGTGAAAGTTAAAACTTTGGAAACTACTCACCGGTTTTGATTTATTACGACTGGTTTTCGTACCACGTGACCTGTTTAACTAACAGCAATCTGTCAAGGCTGTAATTAGGCTAACAATACTGAACAAACACTCCCTTACCTTTGAGTTCGAACATAAACAGAGCCGTGTTCACAATCCACTTGTCCATACAAGTATTAACCGAGCTCGATAACCGATAAAACAATAAAATATCGTACGAATAAGGGCTAGGTTTGAAGGATGGACACTAACTGCAGGCGATCCGTTGTCTGGGTGAAGGACATGAATCAGAGTGAAACTGGTGGGGGGATACGTCTGTCTCTCTCTAGCCCTTGTACAATGTCAGGAACCACGTGTAGCCGGGGAGGGGCGTGATACCGATAGAGGGGAAATTTTACCCCCTCCCTATCTAAAACAACCCCAGTGGAAGTCATCTTTCTAAGGTGGAAGTTTTTTTATATAAATCTTTTGTTCGCTTGTCAAGACGCAACTTGTAAGTACATCTTCTGTTATTGTACTGAAACTGTGACACAGATGGGGGGGGGGTTTGTTCTTTGCGAAACCATCTGTGTTTGTATCGGATGTTCGGCAGTGATCTAGCTAACAAAAATTTGTTTTTGGAAAAACGTGTACAAAACTTTTAATCATTTTTTAAAGTTCGTAACTGATTTAGCATAATTCGGACTAATTATTAATTTAATAACATAAAATAGAACATACATAAATTAATATTATTCAGGCCCCATTGTAATACATAAACAAAATATGGTTTAACTAAAAACATTTACAATGTAAATAAGTTTTTTTATATATAATTTTGTCCATTGTATTATAGTTTTTTTGTTTTTTTTTTTAACGTCCGACTATTGTGCACACTTGGTCTAATGCAGACGATGGGATAATTTATAGCGTATGAAAATGCCAAGCCCTGGCCGGGAATCGAACCCGGGTCCTCGGGGTGAAAGCCCAGTACGCATCAGGCTAGGCCTTGTATTATAGTAAGCCTACTCTATCCAGAATAGAAAATATTAAGTTAAAATATTTATTAGTATGTTTTTATAGATAAGCATATTCTTTTTTATTTTAGTATCTCATATCCTACATTAAAAAATTAATTGCATTTCATAAAAAAAATTGAGCCTATTTCGTTTTTTTTTTATCGATTGAGAATAAATAGTAAAAATAGAAGAAATTAGAAGAAAATTGTCTGTAGATTGTTACAGAAGGAAAATTTATCTGCATTTGCAATGAGGCAAATCACAACGTTTCTGTCTAATTAAGTGTATACAAATTTTCTACTTTAATAATGTATGACTAAAATAAAATTTTAAAATTGTATAATATTAATAATTAATCTTTAAATAAATTTATATTATTTTTATAACGAATATTTTTAACTGTGTTCACTGTCTGATAATTGAGTAAAGATTTATAACATAACCTCAAAAACGAGGTTACAAGGTTTTTTGTGGTTAATGTATAACCACCATACCTTATATATGGTGGTGTATAAAAATTAACTGTTTTCGTAGTTCCAGGTTATGTTATTTATAACATAACCTCAAAAAACGATTTATAACATACATAAAAAACCTTGAAGAACATAACCTCAAAAACGATTTGAAAGGTAATCGATAAACGTTCAATTTAAATTGAATCTGCTTAAAGATAAAACACATTCTTAATACTAATTATTTTGCGAATCAGTTCACAACAGCCTTACCGACTCGCGCAAAGTCCACACTCGGAACACATGGGGTAGAATAATAAACAAAACAAAGCGCAGCGCATTCTGCCGTAAATCAAGTGAATCCGGTAGCCGGACTGCACATGCGCAATAAGCCTTGGAAACCACGCAACTCGCCAACTTTCCCGCGGGAGGGACAAAAAAAATCAATCGTCAATGATTTATATTTGATCCGAACTGCTGGATGTGACACACAGTAATTCGCCACTAAGACTATAAATAATACTTAAATAGTGGCAAAAACATTAATCTTAAAGCGAACACAAAAGAAACTCACTGCCATAGCTGCCGTTTGTAATTAATAATTTTAATGGGCCGAGACAATTCGGCGCTGTCAAAGTTTGAGTGAGTTATGTCAGCATCTGTCTTTTACAATATATTTTTTCAATGGACGAATATCGTTGCTCGCTGATCGTCTAGCTTGACTAATCGTCCTAGAACAGCTGCCATGATTGATAGAGCACGCATGCGTTCTCCCCCTCGTCCCCTCTGGCCTAAAACTTTACAGTAGTTCCGTGCCGTAACTTTCCGCGCAAAGTTAACAAACTGAAAACACTGGCTGGTTAAAAACGAGTGGCCGTGGCTTTATTTTTAAACTATTATCCGGTCGGCATATTATTAAATTAATCCGTCATATTTTGACCTCTCCGGATTGTTTGTTCTTAGTTTTTGGTAGAACACAGGCAACTAGGCTTATGTGCTAGTTGTTTAGGTTTTACGCCAGGCGCTTCTTACTCTCGAAACCTTAAGGTACTTACCACAAAACCTTAAGGTATTAAACTAAGAACAAGTACTGATTGTTGATACACTGAGTGGTCAAATATAAAAGAATTAAGTGTGATCGCAGAATAAGTCACGAAAAGAAAGAAAAACCAATTGCGTATGTCTCTTATAAGACGTCGATACAATTCTGTTTTAAAAGTGTTACTTTATTCGTCTTAGTGTTTATTCGACGAATTAACAGCTTTTCGAGAATTAGATCAACATTCGTTCTCAAGTGTATAAAACTTAATCTTAGGCACTGGAACACAACTTAGACACCTAGGCCTCTATTAACACTCAAGCCTGATACCCTCGGTGGTTGAAAACAGAAATAAAAACTTAAATTTGATCGCAAAACCACATTTCACGAACACGACGATAAGGAAATAAGAAGTATGTAGCTTAGATGAAGGAAACGGAAATTGGCTTTCTGTTACGTCACTGACATCAACAGGGTCACGTGGTCTCGTGAGTTAGTTAACTTTATGAATGGTTTGACTATTTGCCGGAAACTAGAGTCTGGAATTGCGAATTTGTTCATTAAATGGAAATTATCGCGATAAAATCGGTTACGGACGTAACGCGCGTTATCTCATTGTACTAAACAAATAACGAAAGGTACATTTACTTACTCTATTGACATAGGGAATGGCGAACACAAACTTTCTCAGATCGAATTAAATTTGAAAAGAGCAAACAATACTTTAGGCAAAAGAAACGGTTTGCTGTATACAAAGCTCTGTGGCGGCGTCGTAGTTTATTTACAATTTAAACGGAGACTCGGTGGTCGATGCGGCAAAGCACCGGTCGGTCTGCTACGTCTCTCATCCGCGCACCTTAAGGTCGTAGTTCTAACCGCAGTTACTTTACCCTTAATGTTAACGCCAAAAAAATAATAAACACAAAAATATATTTTTAGTATAAATTTTTTGCGCCGGTTCTAGTCGTGAGTCTGTACTTTTAACGTAAACTTTACGAAACACTGTAGAACCTACGTTTGTGCTGATTTTGTGGAAATGCATTTTTTTAATCAAAATAATAGTCTTTGACCATTTAAAACCCAACGTCCGATTTATCGGGCATAAATATTTTGCTCTGGCAATTTGTTTTTAAAAAGTACAAGTTCGTACCTCGCATCGGCCGATGGTTTCTCACTTAGGGTAGGTAGGCTATGCCTGTCTGCAGAGGGAATGGACGGTTCGGGTGGAAGCCGACAGAGGCGTGTGGATTTACATACATGACCGACAGTTTTGCTATTTTTTCTTACTACTGGACACTGTATGTCTCCACTTGAAAATAATTTTCTTAACAAATATTTGTTTAGCTTAAAATATGTCAAAAATATACAATATTACATTTTCGTCGATGAGATTCAAAGGTTGTAAGCTATTTTTTTAAAGAAAACTGTGGTCCAGTGCATGTAAAATTTTAACAAAATTGGTAATGTTTTTAAATCTCCATCAATAACCATCGTAGTCAAAAATGCATGTAAAGAAGTACACGTGTGGAACTCGGGAAGTTACCGACAGATATTTTGTTATTGATATCTTCGCTGAATATATAATTAGTTTCCAAATATCTTGTTTTGTTTAAATAAATAAACACGTAAACCTAGCTTAGATATTATTTGCTGTAGTTACAGTAAAAGATCAGCTGTTTTATATTCGTAACGATCAGCTGATTTCATTGAACAGATGTTAGGCTATAATAAGTTCCAGGTTATGTTGTTAAGAACAATATTAACAACAATTAGGCCTATTATAAACGTTTATATTAAATCGAATGTATTATAAACGGTTACGACGTGCACGTGTTCTTCAACTAGGAAAAATACCGAAACCAAAGCAACACAACGTTCTTCATATAATACGCGTGTACTGTTATCGAAAAATAGGAAGAAAAAGAAGTAGACAGAAATAGATAGACGAAATTATTTTGCTCGTTCGTTCCTTATTTCCGTTACATTCTTCCGTTCGGCAGACGTTTTTTCCATTCACGCCTCTCGTCAAAGCTAACATTAAAAGCTTCAGTTGAAAAACCTGATATATCATCACAAACTGAAACCAAAGCAACACAACGTTTTCATATAATACGCGTGTACTGTAATCTAAAAGGAGGAAGAAAATGAGAGAGAGAAATATAGAGACGAAATTTGTTTGCTCGTTAGTTTCATATCACCGTTACTTCACCGTTACCGTTCCTTCAGACTATTTTCAATTCACTACTCTCGCCAAAGCCCCGCTTAAGAACTACGGATAGACGCTGAGGCGGCTGTCGATGGTTGCACGGTGCTTTTAAAAACCTGCTGACTTTTTTATCGCCTGTAATTAATGCCGCAGAGGATCCACGTAACACACACAAAAAGCCAAAGGTAGTAACAAGCTTCGAACCTGCGTACAGCTTCGAGTTTTAGCGAATTGTCTAATCAAATAAACGTGTGTTTCGTTGTTCAACAATTAGCGTGAGCTTTTAACGTTCGGAGGTTGGCAAACGTGTAAGGCGTGCATTTACATACGGACGCACTTTACCGTGTTGGCTGGAAGAATTATCGCATAGAAAGTTATTATTAATGTACTATGCGTGCAACAACACTCACTTGACTAGTGCTAGTATTAGGTCAGCTTGGCGCATGCGCATGCGCATATCATATGACATTCCTGGAGGGCGCGATGTTCATTCATTGAAAATGTCAGGTACCGTTCCTTCCACGCCTTTCTGTTCATAAGAAAGTGCATTACTATCGAATAATGCGAAAACATTTTGTTGCATATTTCACGACTTTTAATTACTTCTTAGTTTTAATTCTTCAAGTTTTTAATTCTTCAAGTTTCAATTCTTCAAGTTTTAATCTTCACGTTTTAATTCTTCAACTTTTAATTCTTCAAGTTTTAATTTTTCAAGTTTTAATTACTTCTTACTTTTAATTCTTCAAGTTTTAATTACTTCTTAGTTTTAATTCTTCAAGTATTTAATTCTTCAAGTTTTAATTACTTCTTAGTTTTAATTCTTCAAGTTTCAATTCTTCAAGTTTTAATCTTCACGTTTTAATTCTTCAAGTTTTAATTACTTCTTAGTTTTAATTCTTCAAGTTTTAATTACTTCTTAGTTTTAATTCTTCCCGTTTTAATTCTTCAAGTTTTAATTACTTCTTAGTTTTAATTCTTCAAGTTTTAATTACTTCTTAGTTTTAATACTTCAAGTATTTAATTCTTCAAGTTTTAATTACTTCTTAGATTTAATTCTTCAAGTTTTTAATTCTTCAAGTTTCAATTCTTCAAATTTTAATCTTCACGTTTTAATTCTTCAAATTTTAATTACTTCTTAGTTTTAATTCTTCCCGTTTTAATTCTTCAAGTTTAAATTACTTCTTAGTTTTAATTCTTCAAGTTTTAATTACTTCTTAGTTTTAATTCTTCAAGTTTTAATTACTTCTTAGTTTTAATTCTTCAAGTTTTAATTACTTCTTAGTTTTAATTCTTCAAGTTTTAATTACTTCTTAGTTTTAATTCTTCAAGTTTTAATTACTTCTTAGTTTTAATTCTTCAAGTTTTAATTACTTCTTAGTTTTAATTCTTCAAGTTTTAATTACTTCTTAGTTTTAATTCTTCAAGTTTTAATTACTTCTTAGTTTTAATTCTTCCCGTTTTAATTTTTCAAGTTTTAATTACTTCTTAGTTTTAATATTTCAAGTTTTAATTCTTCAATTCTTAATTCCTCAAGTCTTAATTCTTCAAGTTTTAATTCTTGTATTCATTTCGAATACCAAAGAAAAACAGATAGGCCATTTTAAAATGTCTGGAACGAGGCTGATTGTTGAACATAAAACAGTTATCAAACTCCACACTTTGTAATCGCTCTTTCCATTCAATTAGAAATGGAAAATTTAAAATAATATCTGTTACGTCATTGAGATCATATTCTTAATATTTGTAACATCTTGTATGCTCCTTTAACATAGCCTAATTAGGTTTATTAATGTTTTATTGGAATAATAACTCCTAAATATAAATAAACAACGAATTACTTTAAACTAAATATAAACAGCTGTAGTTAAAACTTTAAAACAGCTGATCATTTCCATTCATTTCATATGAAAACTCTCATTCTTTAGCCTTTCATAAGAGCTTAACTAATACAAATGTATAGCTTTTCTTAAAATTTGAAATCAAGGTCTTTTAAACAAGTCTTCAACACCTTTCTTAGAATGAAATACCATTCTGAAAGAGTACATTACGCCCTTCAATGTTCCATTTTCTTTCATAAGACTTATTTATAGGCCTATCAATAACAGCTGTTGAATAAAATCAATTTTATATGTATATATATATATATATATATATATATATATATATATATATATATATATATATACAATGCAAGCGAGACACTAGCACTCCATCCACACAATAGGTACTATGGAAGACATTTCGAAGGAAGAACGCAAAATCTTGAGGAAGATCCTTGGCCCAAGATTAACAGAAGACGGATACAGGTTGCACTCCCAGAAGATCACAGAGAAGATATCGAACCTGCCAGCAGATAACAGAAGAAGGAGGCTTCAATGCTATGGACACATCAGTAGACTCCCAACAACGAGACTTGCCAACAGAATCCTTAAGTTGAGAGTCAAATTAACAACGTCGTGGATTACACAAGTCAGAATAGACCTAAATGACGCAAAAATAGACTCAACAGACATTGAAGACAGGAACGCATACAGGAGAAAGATGCTCGGGTAGAAAATACCAAAGAATGAAATCCCAAAGAGAGCAGAGGTAAAATGGACGGAGGAGCGGAGGAGGATCCATGGGGACAGGATGAGAGAGGTGTGGAGGATTAGAAGGAACAAGACATGAGTCGGAGTGCTTTGCGTGATCCAACAGGGTCTATACGCAAATAATAATAATAATATATAATTCCATAAAGTAAAATTTAAAAACAATATTTTGAGAGAGACTAATGGAAGCCTTAGAAAGATGGCTGGAGACTTCTTTTAATGGTATTGATTGGTCTCGAATTTAAGAAAAATTACTTTTTTCTAAGTAAGCCCTTAGAAGGCTACAAAGTGCAAAAATCTCTATAATAAATGAACGGCAATGATCAGCTGTAAATATTAATTAAGTTTTAATATTTGTTTTTATGGTAGCAGTTTAAATAAATAAATAAATAAAATATATGTCATGAGGTTGGCGGTAATGTATGTTTACGTATGAGTAGTTAATTCAATGCTTATTTATATTCCCCGCTTTGTAGTTACTGAATTAAAGCTGATTTTAATTAAGGTCGATTAATATCAAGAGAAAGTACTGTTTTAGCTTTAAACTGATTACGTGAACAGATTCTTCCAATAGCAATAAGGCCAACAGGAAGGCATTGGGGAGAGAAAAGAAATCTGTAAAGGAAATCAAGAAACAGACAAGGTTTGCCATGTGTTTGCGATTGGAAGTGGACCCATAACACTCAACTTTTCCGGCAACAGAAACATTCCCCATGGAGAAATGAGAACATTTCCGGTCCTAGTAAAAACAGAGGGCGGTTATGTGGGGGTGGCGAAACCGCACGGAGAAAATCATCCTGTGAAACAGAGGAAAACTAAGAGCAGTAAGGGAGAATGCATAATTCGGTCATAAAATATGTGACGCGGTACACTGAGAATTGAACACCATCCTTCAAAAAATGAGGGTTTCGGAGGTGGGGGGGGGTTATAATATGCCCTGTAGCCTGATTTATTGGGCAATAAAGTATTATAATTAAAGGGCTGCAAGCTAGTCCGATGTCACTTCACTCTACAGACTTCTATATCTATAAATCTCTTGACTCCTCCCTCCATCCCCATCCCTCCTCCGTCCCGGGGTTGCAGATCAGTAGAAGGGAGAAAAAGGTGAGCAGCCCTCTCGCTTGAAAAGGAAAGCCAGGAATATATAAATCATCAACTCACAACACATTGACCCAATGGACAGAAGGACACGTTGGCTTAGGCAAACTTGTGTTGCCCCGAGCTACTCACAATGAAACTGCAACATTTGCTGCATTTTTTAAATTCGATTCGACAGATTTTGTTAAAATTTCGATGACGTCAGGAAACACAACAGAAGTCGGTGTAACAGATTTAGTTCTTAACATAAACTTCTTAATTTTGCCAGGATCGTTATTTTGCTCTGTACGTTCCTAACTTTGTCAATTTTTTTACTTGATGACGCGTTTCGGATTCGCTACATTATCAAAACTTGCTAATATACTCTCTTGCAGCAATGTTGTATGTTTAAATACTGTACAACAAATTTATGGTTGCAGAGTGAGTCGAAAAACAAAACAAACTTGAAGGGGATCAGAGTTTAAGTTGTTTTTTTCTTACATTATAACCTCAAATTTCAATTAGGCTATTTAAAAGTTTTGCTCACACACACACACACACACACACACACACACACACGGATTTTTATATACGACCGATTTTAAAAATTACGTCATCATAAATTTTTCCCCGATAGCTTTCGAACGCAGTAATTCATCCACACGTTAAATTAGATTTTTATTGGAAAGTTAAAAGTGATCTTAAGATGCGAGCAAACCAAAGATAATTGGCAAACTTACCAAAATCTGTCAGTGTCAAGTTTTTTCAAGGTCACCAAAGTTTCTTCTTCGTATATAGTGAAAATTTAGAACTGTTGTTTGTGACAAACGCACGATTAAACAGAATATGTTATTAAACAAAAGCATACGCTATTAAACAATAGCACACGTCACCAATCAATAATGTACGTTATTAAACAATATCATTGGTTATTAAACAATATAATAGTCATTAAACAATGATGGATAAAACACCAAACAATGTGATAGCCATTAAACAATAGCACACGTTAGAAAACAACAGCACTCGTTATTAAACAATAGCACATGTTATTAAACAATAGCATAAGTTATTAAACAATGTGATAGCCATCAAACAACGGCACATGCTATTAAACAATAGCGCACGTTATTAAACAATAGCACAAGTTATTAAACAACAGAACACGTTATTAAACAATAATTTACTTTTTGTAAGACTATCGATGCACAACCCTGTCCCTTTACTCAGCAAGGCCTCCGGATATGACGAAACTGTTCAATACCGAAAACAGTATTTCGCAACGATTCCGAAATGCGTCTTGTTTATTTATCTTTTAATTAAATGAATTATACACGCCAACTGACTCTAATTTGAAAGCTCTTTGAAGAACACGGTTGTGTGAGCCAATTTAATTCGCTTATTAAATATTGAAGTCCGTCACAAAGAAGGGACAAAGACGGGATAGAGCAGCGCCGAGACAGGTGCGCCGACAAGTGACTGATGCGTCCCGACGCAGACAGTCGCTATTAATTGCGACCAACCGACGTAGCATTTGTCAATACCCCTCACCCCCCCCACAGACGCTCCACATCTCTGCATCTCTTACGGAAACTTTACTATAGTTAGCCAACTTGGACTGTTCAATGCGACAACCGAATAAATATTACCAGTTATTTATTATTCAGTGGCGCGTGTGAAGATTTGAACTGTGAAATGGTTTCAAAATTTCTTCTTCGTTCCAATTTTAAGAAAAGGTATTTTTGAAATGGAAATAGAAGTTCAGGGCTTCTATGCACGTTATTAAGGTCTGTTGTTAACTTGAATTTCATCTTACTTAAAAACTTATACTAGCAGTTCAAAGAACATTAGACCTCGCAGTGTATTCTTAATTAATAATCTAGCCACCGTTCCACAACAGCGCTCTGATGCGCTCGTACCTTTCCGTCAATTGAACCGTTAATCGCAATATTTAGAAAAAATGTTACTGGACCAATTTTATTGGAAATTTTGTTTTTTCTCTACGAAGCGATCAAAATTATGATAGGACTTGCCGTTCGGCCATTATTACAGGAAATATTCAGCAAGTACTTTTGTCGTTGTTAAATCAAAAGCCGCCATCTTGAAACGGTAGGGAATAAGGAATAAAATCTTACATAGGCCTATAAGTCGTTCGGACTTTACGCGAGGTATCTTCGCATTAAATTTCAAAACTATCGTTCAATTAGTTTGGCCAAAACTGCGTAAGGGATAAAGAAACGCAAAAACCAAATTCCGAACAGAAGTCTCACGAAATTTCTCATTGTTTGAGTCGTCTTTAGTTTGAATTTCACGTAAAGAAAGATTAAAATTTTCATACGTAATTTATCCTAAATTAAGCCACACAAAAACTAAGAAGCGTTTGCCTTAAGTCCCAAATTTTTCTTTGGAATCAAAAAGTGTAGAAGAAATGCCATCCAAAATCAGTATTTAGCAGCAAATCTTACAACATATTCAAGGAGAACAGTGGCGTGACATACAAATAGAAAAAGGGTTCGCCGAGGCGCGACATTAATTATTTAATATAGTTTTGAAAACAAGCAAACAAGTCGGATAAAAATTGAAAAAAAATATAAAAACAACAAACAAAACAATAATAATACAAAATACTTTATTTGTTATTTCAAGGCGAAGAGCACATTGAGGCTATTATCGCCTTCCCTAAATGTAAGTGTGAGTGTAAAGTGTTAAAGTCGTAAGTGTAGTGTTGTAAGTGTAAGTGTGTGTTAGACTCGGGTACCGCGAGGGACGTCTAAATCCTCTCAATAGGTGCAGCTAGTCTGCATCCATTGCGGGTAATAGAAAATACAATATGAGGCTATTATCGCCTTCCTAAATGTAAGTGTGAGTGTAAAGTGTTAAAGTCGTAAATGTAGTGCTGTAAGTGTGTTAGAATCGGGTACCGCGAGGGACGTTTAAATCCTCTCAATAGGTGCAGCTAGTCTGCACCCCCTGCGGGTAATACAAAATACAATAACAGCTATAAATAGTTTCCTAAAACTAGTTAACAATAATATAAATCTTAAAACAATATACACACAAATTACTGTAGGCTGTAAATTGGTCCTACAACAGTAACAAGGTAAAAGAAACATAAACGTTACCTAAAACTAAATAACAAAATAAAAACAACTTAAAAAATAAATTAATTAATAGCAAATATAAACAAACTATTAAGGGCTGTATAAGGGCCCTGCAACAAGCAATAACAAATATAATAGAAAAAGAAAACAACTTTTTCCACAAAAGTAAGAGAGCAGGAAAAAAACAAAATATCAAACAACTATATAGGCCTATCGTGTTTTTATGTGACACGATAAATATCAAACTATGGCTAACGTCAAAAGGATACAAAACAAAAGTGTATTTCTATTTGTTAACTCCTTGAAAACGGTAGCAAGTAAGTTGGCTAGACAGGCCTACTGTTCATACAAGATTAGTTACATTTCATTTTTTAGCAAATTTTATACAATAACACACTCAAGTCAAGAAGCAACGATAAACTGAACAACTGACGTGTACACACTCTAAATAAATAATTCTATCTGTGTATGGATTACATTTGAGAGCAAATCGTCTGCATTAGCCCAAGTGTGCCCAATAGTCGGACGTTAAACACAAAAAAGAAAAAAAAATTGAGAGTAAAATTATCAAAACAGTTATAGCTGATGTTTAACAGTTTCATTTGGCGGAAAATGTGCTTCACAAGCTTTTACTGTGAAATGGGAGAACATTAGAACATCAGAAGTACTTTTCCAAAAGTGTGTCGTGTGTGTTTAAATGGGTCAGAACGCTAGAAATTTCAAAATGGCGGTATCATAGCAGAAGCAAGTTGGAAAATTGGTTGTCATATGGTCTCTACTAGATAAAATGTTCCAACATAAAAACAAAACACAAAAATATGTTTTTGGATAAATCACATTTTTTAAAAATTAGGAATGAATCATAACAAAGACTCAATACTTGGTGATAAAATCTATCTTATGTATTATCAAAGGATTTTTTTTTTTTTTAACGTCCGACTATTGTGCACACTTGGGCTAATGCAGACGATGGGATGATTTATAGCGTACGAAAATGCCAAGCCCTGGCCGGGAATCGAACCCGGGTCCTCGGGGTGAAAGCTCAGTACGCTATCAACTAGGCCACTGAGGCGGCTGAAAGAGAGAGAGAGAGAGAGAGAGAGAGAGAGAGAGAGAGAGAGAGAGAGAGAGAGAGAGAGGGAGTTTTTTTTTTTGTGTTTAACGTCCGACTATTGTGCACACTTGGGCTAATGCAGACGAAGGGATGATTTATAGCGTACGAAAATGCCAAGCCCTGGCCGGGAATCGAACCCGGGTCCCAGTACGCTATCCACTAGGCCACCGAGGCGGCATTATCACAGGAATACATCCGCACTAAACTTACAACGCTCGCTAAACCTAAGTAAGTTTGTTCAGTCCTAACTAAATGCGCCTGCGCATCCTTCAAGGATCTACTTTCTAATATTGTGCTAAATGAAGTTTTCTTTCCTTACCCTCCCCGCAACAAGTGCTGACTAAGCACCGCCATTACGTCTGTCCGTCTTCCTACGATCGGACATAAATCGCAAGGTCGGAGATGGATGTTTTGACGGATATCTGGCAGATGTCGTGTGAGCCTCTTCACCTGTTCGCTAATGCACTCACTAATGTAAGTCTTTCGTCATTGCCTCTATACCTCTATACTTCGTAGCACTGAAGCGCTGGAGCAGTGTAGTCCATCATTCCTCGCTGACCGGCTCGCTTTATCAACACTGACAACTGGACATCCACTTCACAAAGAATAAATAATGTTGTATATTTACTTCCACACTCGCGTACAATTCTTCGCAATATTTTAACATTCTTGTATCACGTAGGGTTATAGGCGTGATATTTGTATCGATATCTGTGTCTCCTTTGTGTCAATTTCACTAACAAATTTTATGAGAACTGTAATGATTTTCTGTTTATAGAAATATTAATGAAATTATTATTTGTTCAGAGAGACATTAGACTTTCGTTTAAATTTACTAAAGTACACAGTGTAATCATTCAGTGTAGCAGTACTGACTTGCACACGTTACCGTTTGGTTCGGTATCGCATTCCGGCCGCCTCGGTGGCATAGTTGATAGCGTACTGGGCTTTCACCCCGAGGACACGGGTTCGATTCCCGGCCAGGGTTGGCATTTTCGTACGCTATAAATCATCCCATCGTTTGTATTAGCCCAAGTGTGCACAATAGTCGGACGTTAAACACCAAAAAAAATCTCCCTCTCTCTCTCTCTCTCTCCCTCTCTCTCTCTCTCCCCCTCTCTCTCCCTCTCTCTCTCTCTCTCTCTCTCTCTCTCTCTCTTTCAGCCGCCTCAGTGGCCTAGTTGATAGCGTACTAGGCTTTCACCCCGAGGACCCGGGTTCGATTCCCGGCCAGGGCTTGGCATTTTCGTACGCTATAAATCATCCCATCGTCTGATTAGCCCAAGTGTGCCCAATTAGTCGGACATAAACAACCAAAAAAAAAACTCCCTCTCTCTCTCCCTCCCTTTCCTCTCTCTCCCCTCCTCTCTCTCCAGCCGCCTCAGTGGCCTAGTTGATAGCGTACTCGGCTTTCACCCCGAGGACACGGGTTCGATTCCCGGCCAGGGCTTGGCATTTTCGTACGCTATAAATCATCCCATCGTTTGTATTAGCCCAAGTGTGCACAACAGTCGGACGTTAAACAAAAAAAAACCGGTATTGCCTTCCCGTTTGTGTGATTTGACTTTTGGGTTCGCGTTTGATTTCATATTTTGAACGCTCAGGTATGAAGGTCCTGTTTCGGCACCTAGATATTACGGTTTTTATATCAGTCATTTGAATTTCTTTTCCGGCGAAAAACCAATAAGGTTATCATAGCCGTCACGCGAAATATGAATATAAAAAAAAGCTAACAAAATAATAACGAACATTACTTTAATAAAAAAAAAACAAAAACAAACAAAAGCTACAATAGTAAAAATAAAAAACACAAAACAAAATTAAATAACAGTTATAGATATATGACTAAAACTAGTTAACAATAATATATCTAAAAACAACAACATACACACAAATTATTGTAGGGCAGTAAATTGGCCCTACAACAATAACAAGATAAATAAAAGAAATATGAACGTACTATGTTCAGTATAATGATCTGCCTTCCCTAGCTTCGTCAATTATACTTTCGTTGACGCGTTTCGGAGAACCTCCATCTTCGAAAACTAAATCTATGCTCTCTCTCTCTCTCTCTCTCTCTCTCTCTCTCTCTATATATAGATATATATATATATATATATATATATATATATATATATATATATATATATCTCTCTCTCTCTCTCTCTCTATCTATCTATCTATCTATCTATCTATCTAATATCTATCTATCTATATATATATCTATCTATCTATATATCTATATATATATATATATATATATATATATATATATA
Source organism: Callitettix versicolor (assembly GCA_022606455.1). Classification (NCBI taxonomy): domain Eukaryota; kingdom Metazoa; phylum Arthropoda; class Insecta; order Hemiptera; family Cercopidae; genus Callitettix; species Callitettix versicolor. The sequence goes on from CM040186.1 coordinate 120,573,649, forward strand.
TATATATATATATATATATATATATAGTTTTCGAAGATGGAGGTTCTCCGAAACGCGTCAAGAAAGTAGAATTGACGAATAGGAAGGCAGAATTATACTGAAATAGTGGCAATAATCCTAACAGAAAAGAAGAAGAATATAAAAAGAATTCCAAATATAAACGTACCTAAAACTAAATAACAAAATAAAAACAACTTAAAAAATAAATTAATAAATACCAAATATAAACGAATTTTACAGGGCTGTAAAGGGGTCCTACAATAACGAATATATAAATTAAATTTTATTTAAAAATTGAGACGATGAAGGAAGTCTACGATCTGGTCAATGGTCGAGGCACTAGCTCCCAACATCGTCTGCAAACAGTTGCTCATTTGAAAATACGACGGGAAAACTCAGTTGAAAGAGTTAAAACTTAATTTGTTATCTCTTTTCAAAGAAAACCTTAAGAAACGTGAAAGAACCCAGCCTATTGGAACAGTTGTTAATTGTTAAAAAAAACTTCGAAATTATTATTTCCAACCAAACAGCTGATTACAGCAAATCACTATGTTGCCGCTATTTCAATGGCGTGCATTTATTTCTGCGAGTAATACCAGTAGACAGGTTAGGGTAGGTTAGATCACGTGACTAACCAAAGCTATTAACGGTCAGGTAAGTAAAATAGAAACATAGCGGATGGAATGTCGCATATGATAAGCTTAAACAACCTGCTTAATTTAATAATATTCTTTCGACAACGTTTGTTATAAAAGACAATAATACACATTTCGTTTGTCTAAATTATAACGTTTATGACGAGCCACCATAATAAACACTCCATTAATATGGTAAGCAATAGACTGTGCCTAACATTGCTGCAACGTTATTCCGTATCCAGTGACCGATAGCCACTCTGTAATTAGAGGAATCAAAAAGTACAATTTATATATTTCACAGCTGCAATTTGAGCCACTAAAAATGGACGCGAAAGTATTACAAACAAAGGTATTTTGATGATCTACAACATTGCAAAACTTTTTTTTTGTTCGACAGTTTCAAAATGGCGGCCATTTCGAGTCAATTATAAGAACTTCTTTGCGATAAACGTTTTTGAAAATTTCATTTCACTACAGTAATCAGCGTAAAAACTGCATACATTAGCATTTTGAATTTTCAGCACCCGTGGAAATTAATTAGCTCAATTTGACGGCGGTCTCGGTTCATTTTCGTATATGAAATGCAATTTGAAAGTTTAAAATTTTATATATATATATATATATATAGGGTATATATATATATATATATATATATATATATATATATATATATGCAAGCCTCGGTGGCCTAGTTCATAGCGTACTGGGCTTTCACCCCGAGGACCCGGGTTCGATTCCCGGCTAAGGACTTGGCATTTTCATACGCTATAAATCATCCCATCGTCTGCATTAGCCCGTGTGCACAATAGTCGGACGTTAAACACACACAAAAAAAAGCATATATATATATATATATATATATATATATATATGCGCAGATTTTATGCTTGTTATGGTGATGAAATTAGTTTCAAAAAAAGATAACGTAAAAAATACATTTTTGGAAATTCGCTTCTATCACGTCAGCGAGACAGCCCTAAAATATTCGTTTTGCACCAGGCCACTTGGTTTAAAAATAAATACGCCAAGGAAATGTGCAACTAAAAACATCAGGTAGGACGTCGACTGGCTAATTTCATTCTAAATAGAAAACTAACCAAATCAATGAGACATATCCGACCCAAGTTATCTACGAACACTTCACATTTAATATGGTGAGAATTCAAGTTCAGTTAAAAATACAATATTACTCAGCATTGTGAAACAAATGTAGCCTTCTTGCAGGAATTGACTCGACTATTTTCAAAAATATTTCAATTTAAAGTTACATTCTTTTATTTTTTATAAACAAACCAGTATTGTTTTAAATAAACCCATTACATGCCAGTCTTGTTATTTTTTCTGAACAGTGAATAGCAATGATGTTGTCCAGTGTAGAATTACTTTGTCAATAAAAGGAATAACGTATCGCATGTTTTCGCGACGGTTAGTACAGCAAGAAGCGCCTGTCCACTTTGACGAGCGTCGCCATCGGCTGACACAAGACATCACCTGTACGGGGCAGCTAAGGGATCCCCACCCACCCCACTTGGTCCTGACATCCCTTCAAGGCATTTCACCCCTCCGCCCACTACTATCCCTAACAATCACAAATGTTAGCCTTCTATACTGTCTGACACTCTGTATACAGTATATATAATTGATTCAAATCCGTCCAGTCGATACCCTACTATGCAGCGCACGTAACCCAAGTTTAAAAAGTATTTGGTTAATTCAAAAACTATATAAACAGTGTTCATTATAAATATTATTAAAGATTAGTAACAATTATTATTAGTAAAAATTAATAATAATAAAAAACATATATATATATATATATATATAACCAAAAATACTTCAAATAATTAATAACATATTTAATAATTTTGTTTTTTTATTTTAAGGCGAAAAGCACATTGAGGCTATTATTGCCTCCTTAAATGTAAGTGTGAGTGTCAAGTGTTAAAGTCGTAAGTGTAGTGTTGTATGTGTGTGTGTGTGTGTGTGTGTGTGTGTGTGTGTGTGTGTGTGTGTGTTAGACTCGGGTACCGCGAGGGACATCTAAATCCTCTCAATAGGTGCAGCTAGTCTATAACCACCTACCTACCTAGTCCACCACCTAGTACAACACACACACACACACACACACACACACACACACACACACACACACACACACACACACACACACACACACACACACACACCACACACACACACACACACACACACACACACACACACACACACACACACACACACACACAGACACACACACACACACACACACACACACACACACACACACACACACACACACACACACACACACACACACACACACACACACACACACACACACACACACACACACACACACACACACACACACACACACACACACACACACACACACACACACACACACACACACACACACACACACACACACACACACACACACACACACACACACACACACACACACACACACACACACACACACACACACACACACACACACACACACACACACACACACACACACACACACACACACACGCGCGCGTGCATTGTATACTGCAATAAAACACTCCATTTTTTATTTATCTATTTATTCATAAATGTAAATGTATTTTATTTCATATCGGTTTAGTACCTACAGGAATGCATCTTTATTGGTTTTTAAATAGACTTGTGGCAAAGATTACATAAGATTTTTTTATAAGAGGTTAAGGGATTGATCGAAGTCAGTACAGTAATGTTTCTAGTTATACAGAAATTATACTGTGTGACTAGGCCCAAACCGGTGCCCTCAGTGAGTTCCAGCAGTCTACTGGAGGTCCTCTGGGTGCTGAAACCAAACACACTTTTCCTCCCTTCATAAATTATGTAACCTGTAGTCTCTTCCTTCCTGAGTGAACTATACACGGTACATTCGCTAGTGGAAGCTTGTCCGGTGGTTTCTGGATCCAGACCATCACCTTCGCCATCTGGAACCAACTCTTGGTTCTTTCGTCTGCACAAGTGATCAGAAGAGCCCCATTCTTATGGAAGAATTCATGGACCTTGCGTGCAAAACCCTTATACTCAAAATTTGAATAACATATGACAAATCAATCTAAAGAACTTTGAAGTTTTTCTGTTGACAACTCTCGATATATAAAATCAGTGTTGTGGCCATTTGTAAAGGGATAAAGGTTTAAAAAACGAGATATTTTGAAAACTTTAATATAGTGTAGTCAAAGTTTAGGCCACAACGATGCGTACAGTCAATCGGTCATGCAGGTAAGAGAACATTTTTTTGACTCGATGGGCGCGAAAAATGGAACCGTACATCCGTTCAAATCTCAAGTACAATTTTGCATGTCCAAAATACTTATAGATTTTTTTTTTTTAACGTCCGACTATTGTGCAACACTTGGGCTAATGCAGACAATGAGATGATTTATAGCGTATGAAAATGCCAAGCCCTCGCCGGGAATCGAACCCGGGTCCTCGGGGTGAAAGCCTAGTACGCTATCCACTAGGCCACCGAGGCGGCAATACTTTATAGAAATGATCAACTAAAAACACCCATTAAAACTTGAATCCAGGAAGTAGTAATTTCGCATTGTTACCCTGATCGCTATAATTAAAATAAAAGCTGCAGAACGTATTTCAGTTCGGTTCAATAACGAAGCAGACCAAACGATTGGCTCGGTTTTGAATCCCGAACGCTAATATTTCACGGGATTTCCTCTTTGTCCATTAAGCTCTGTCTTTATGAGTGCACACTCTCACAAGCACAGCCTTTATGACATATATATAACGTACTGTAACATTACACACGAAACGTTTGTTCGAGTTAATCTTGAACCATGTCCTAGATATTACAAAAAGAAGGGGCGGGAGGGGAGGAGAACAGGAGGGGGTTCTACTAACTGTTCGTATGTCTGTCTGGTCTTGCTCAGATCGACCCGTTATGCAGACATCGTGTGGAATTGTTCTGGATAAGCAAGGACATAAAAGTTTACAACACCCCTTTTGAATTGGCAATCTATAACAGCCCCCTCGCCCCCTCTCGTCAAACTTGTCCTCTCTTTCTCTTAATCATCCTCCATCACTCCTAATATCTCTACATCTCTTTTATGATATCCATCCTACCCCTTCATAACCGTTCTGAGAATGTCTTTTTGTTTTATCTTAGTGGTTTATTTCCACCGTACATTCAAACGATCGCCCCCGTTCCGCCCCCCCACACCCCACCTCCTGCAAAAACTAATAAACTTGACTCCAGCCCTTAAAGTTTTTATTTACGTAACTACGGAGCCGTGCAAACCATGGACAGTTTTTGTCGGATAGGTTACGTCAGCGTCAGACAGGAATTGTGGTTTTTGTTTTTAATGCCGCGAATAACAAAAACAATATGTAACGGCTTAGCGTTACATTAACAAGCACCGGCCATGAACTGCGCGCCTCAAGGTCGTTAGGTCGCCGCAGTTACTTCCGTTAACAATGATCTCACGTCCTTATTTGTCCAAACGGCATAAAGTAAGAGTGCATCGAAGTAAATAATAGACTAAAGAAATTCTTGAAACATTAATCAAAAAGTAAAACTTCGCGACTTTCGACAACCTTGAGAGATAACAAGAGCAATCCTTGCGTTTTAGTGTCAGCAGGCGAAGCAAAGGACCTTCCATACGTCTGCCGGTAACGCACATCTTACTTGTCGACCGATTGTTACAATATTTTGCGAAAAGTTGGTTAGATTCCAAAAAAAATATACGCATTGACGACAAAAAATATTTAGGGGTAGTTAAGGGATAAAATCTTCAGGGTAAAAGTACATTAGTGTACGGTAACATTTCAGACTAGAAGTGATAATGATTCCGAATTTACACAGGGTTTTATTACGTATAAGACCTTTACAAAAAGTGCCAAGTTTTAATATTACCGTATAATTTCGATTTGTTAGTTTTGAAAAATGAATTTAAAAGTCATTTTTACGTTTGGAAATGAAATGCGTCTCAAAAACAGCACTTAAATCTTACGCTACACGCGGGTCCAGTTCGCGTCGCAGCAGTGCAGACGACACGGTCAGATGATTCGTTGTCGTTAACGTTTGGAACCGGGCACCGCCGGGCACTCAGTAAAGCTTTACAATAATCGTGCCTTCGTACACGTAAACATTTTTACACACTTCACGAGATGATTTTTAAGTAATGTTATAATATTCACATTAAGAGAAAACACTTATAACACGTCGCAAAAATATATTTTTAAAATCTTTTCAATAATAAAACAGCCCCTACGTTGTTAAAATATTTAAACGAATTTCGGGAACGAGCGCACCCCCCCCCAATAACATTCGGAACATTTAACGTAAAACAAAGACAGCCACACGTCTATAAGTCCTTATTAAACGAACGTACAACGGTCCCTTTTGTACAATAACTTATGTATCATTTAGTTTTAGTACTAGCATCAATTATAATTACAGGGACTATCTTAATGCAGAATGAATTTGTAATTTATGTAGTAAGGGTTGTTCTAAGGGTAGGAAGGGTCAAATGTCACCGCGAAGGGGGTAAGGAGGACCTCGCTTCGCTCTTGGCTCATCTGTTTTAATGTGCTCACCCCCAGGGGTCCTGCATCGCTCCCTATTCCGGGTTCGAGGATCCAGAACATCTTTTACCGCTGACTCGGGAACTCTTACCGGCAATTAATCATAAGCCTTTGGTCAGCACAACGGAACGGTTTAATTATAAGCATGACCAGTTGTTTTCAAAATGGCCGCTTCTCGAAATGAATTATGTTTATTCAGCGGTAACACGCGAGCGACATACTCAGTCTAATGAATTGCGTTTTATTACGTTTTAAGGCGATTAAACAATCAAAGTTATGTCCTCCAAGATTACTTTGTGACAAATAACAGTTCCAACAAACGCAACTATTATTCTGAATGCTCTTTGGTCCCGAACGTATTCAAATGTCTTCTGATTAGCCGCTGTTAGTAAGCTTTTCGAACACAAACCATATATAGTGATAGAAAAATATAAGAAAAACTGTTATTTTTAAAATCTAATTTCTGGAGTTAACTTCTCAGTTTTTCCATTTATTCAGTGAAGCATATTCATCCGTAGTTGTTTCAAATATAAACAACGCAGTAAGAACAATGTATCAGCTGATTTACAAGTCGTCTGCACTGCCGCGATGCGGACCGTACCGTTTGTAGCGTACTTTTTGAAACTTATTTTATGCCCCCGCATAAAAATGCCTTTTGAATAATTTTATGCCTACTTCTTCCCCCACTGAAAAAACATCGAGCGGCGAAAAAAAAACATTTCTACAATTTCGAGAATTTTTTAATAGGCCCTTTTTGTAGAGATCCATAAATACAAAAGTATGCTATATAACATTTCGAAAAATTCTTTTCGTGTCAATCCAAGCTAAATTTATAAATTTTCCAGACTTTTTTGACCTTACACTATTTATCTACAGTTTTTCAAGAAGAATTACATCCGAAGAATTTATCTTCAAAAGGGCTAAAATTTGATGAATTTATCTACAGTTTACAATGCTAATATCCGAGGAATTTATCTTTAAAAGGGCTAAAATTCGATGAATTTATCTACAGTTTACAATTTTAATATCCCAAGAATTTATCTTTAAAAGGGCTAAAATTCGATGAATTTATCTACAGTTTACAATGCTAATATCCGAGGAATTTATCTTTAAAAGAGCTAAAATTCGATGAATTTATCTACAGTTTACAATGCTAATATCCGAGGAATTTATCTTTAAAAGGGGTAAAATTCGATGAATTTATCTACAGTTTACAATGCTAATATCCGAGGAATTTATCTACACATAAATGTTAACATCCGATAAATTTTACTTCAATTTGCAAAAAAAAACAATTTACAAGAAATAAACTTGTCTACACAATTTGTCTACACTGATGTTCTCATATCTATGAATGTATCTACATTCAATAGTAATATTCCATGCATGTTTCTACATTTAAATACCAACAGGCTATTCGATGAATATACCTGTACTTTAATATTCTGATACCTAATGAATTTATCTATTCTTGCTAACATTCAATGCATTTATCTACTATGTTTAGTATTAATATGAATTTATCTACATTTATCTACACTTGACAAATGATGTAGACATTAATACAGCACCAGTAGACTGCGCTAACTTGCAAGATAAACTTGCATATTTTCCGGAACATTTGTACTTCCGGCCAAGTTATCAATTTGCATACGTAACCGTGTCGCAGTAATGTTTGAATTAAAATAATTGAATTCTTCTTTCCTCAGTTCGCGTTAATTGATTTAGTGGACTATTTCGGCTTATATTTCGTATTCTCTTCCAGCTTCAACCCCGAAACGTCAATAAAACATTTCAAGCAACACGCAAAAAGTGTCTCTCCCACCCCTCGCAACCCCTCCTTTGTGATTTTCCAAGCGATAAAATATAATGGGCGAAGTGTTTAAACTGGAAGCCTGGAAACGGTATGCCTACAGGGACCAGTGTTGCATTTAAACACCTTACTTGACAATTCCAATCAGACCGCTTGGTCGTTCGGAACTGTACTAAATACTGATTAATATTGGTCATTCAGGACCCAGGATCTTTCATTCTATTCTATTTAGTCATTCTACTTGCATCCTTCCTCCGCGGTTTCCATCTATTTACTTGCATTGTAATATGTTTGTATTTTAAAGTATTACTTAATTACGTTTTGCTCAGATAAACTTTATTAAGAATAAATTACTATTAAGGAAAGGCAGTGCAGTATACTTAGCAATAGCGTTTGATGCTGAACACATTAAAGTTTATTTTATTAAAATAGTTCGGCATTCAATCTGAATTTATTTTCTTACAGAATAAAATATAAAATTATCTTCGAACAAATTAACTTTAAAACTCCATCAACCTATAGACTACGTGCTTTGGAATGGCCACAGCCAATTCCAAACATAGCCGACATGTTTGACGGATGTTTGCTTGGTGTGGACGCAGCTTTACTTTAAGATCACAGAGCTATGAAATCTCTGTCCGGAACAGAAACATAAACTACCGCGTGGATTGTCATGAAATTTTCCTTACAGACTCTTTAGACATTGCGTTTTCAGTCGTCAAATCGAAATAATAATGGTTTGATTATCGCATTAACTGTTGCCAAGAGCTGTGTACGGTCAGGCCGGCAGAAGCTTACAGCGCTCTATGATTGGTCATCACTCGGACATGGCTAGACAGATTTCAAAGGAAATCTTTATACGTATTTTCTGCTTACAGTGCTGTACATTTATTCAAAACAAAATGGCGGCTACTCAAAATGTACATTTTAAAACGGGGTATTTTCACGAGCTCTAGAGGCCAAACTGGTTTGTGTGTACATCCTATACAGTACGGTACTTTTACAGCCAAATACGACGTAAAACAAGTTTTCTGTGTTGCTTAAAAATGCCAAGTTGTCCGCTGTGCACTGCTAAACTGCTTGACAGATTTCAATGAAACGTTAAAATTTGTTAAATAGGTACCAGGATACCTCGCCTGTCTAAAACAAAATGGAGGACGATTTAATTAAAATGGTTATTTCCACGAGCTCTAGAAGCCGACTGCTCCTGTATGAGTTCTTCGCGCAAAATGTTAGCTGTACGCTCAGAATATCTTGATGCCAGGACGGTGGTAGATGTTTTAGGCTTTGGTCAAACAAACTGACTCATTTTTAAAAGAAATATTGTATTCTACCAATAACAGTATTTTAATAACAAATACTTGTATCCCAGAATATACACACCTTGCAATGACATTTCTAACTCAACTTTGGAATTAATCAACTGTGATTTTTAGTTTATGAAAATACAAGGTGTGTTCAGAAAGTAACAAGAATTTTAACTTTTTGAACAAAATATTTATTTATTCTTCTACACTGATGTTGTCGCCTTCAAAATAGTCCCCATTGGAGATTATGCACTTGTGCCAGCGCTTCTTCCAATCCTCGAAACACTTCTCAAACTCGATCTTTGAGATAGCCTTTAGTTCTTTCAGCGATGCGCTTTTAATGTCATCTACGGCTGTAAAACGACGGCCCTTTAAGGTTCTCTTTATTTTTGGAAATAGGAAAAAGTCATACGGAGCCATGTCTGGCGAATATGGAGGCTGGAGCATCGTTACAGTACTGTTTTTGGCCAAAAATTCACGAACAAGCGATTAAGTGTGAGCTGGTGTATTCACGGCCTTCTTGGAAACGCTTACACCACTCGTAAACTCCTGCTTTACTCAAAGCAGACTCACCATAGGCCTTTGTTAACATTTCACACACTTTGTTACACTTTATTCCATTTTTTACGCAAAATTTGATACAAATTCTTTGATCCATTTCTTTTAACAAACGAAAATCGCCGAGCTCATAAAAACACGTCTAACCTTAGTGGCTGTCACAGAAAAAGTCAACAATGAAAACAGCTGAAAGTTTTATCATACTTCAAGGGCATGTATACCAACATAATAAAAAAAATGTTTGACAATCGGCTCTCCAAGCTCGCGAAATTAAAAAATTCTCGTTACTTTCCGAACACACCTCATAGTTCAGCGAAACACAAATATATAGTTTATATATATCCAACAATCATTCACTCATCAATCACGAAATCTTCACAACTACTAAGTCTACAAAGTTGAAATTTGGAATAAAAAACTATGTTGATCTTGGTGCCAGCTAAGAAATGGTTTAAAAACTACCTTAAAAATTTCAAACGGGATAAAAACGAACTTTATATTTTATCTCAGTATCTCAAAAACCAAAAGACGTAGAGGGCTGAAATTTGATACGTAGGTTTACATTAAGCTTTAAAGGTGCACACAGAAATGATTTCTCTAAATTTCTCCACGAAGGATTAAAATTTGGTATTTATTCAATTTTAATCGTGCACGTTTAAATTTTATGTAAACGACTCATTAAATGACCGCAAAGAAATTGTTCCAAAAACGGGGTTGAAATAGGGGTTAAAGTTAAGTGTATAAATGCAAAACCCCATTAATCATGTTACAGCTTAAATCGTGAGAAGATTGAAGTCGATTTTCTTAAAATTATCCTTCAGTGCTAGGGGCTTACTAAGATACCGTTTCCAAAAACAATACCCTTACGTGGTCTCAATAGGGGTTGGTATTTACAAAAGCAAAAACCCTGGAGGACTTTGATTGAGTGAAAGTTTTGATTTCTACATGAATGCAAAGTAGAAAATACAAAAGAAAACCCCATTAATTACGTTAAAAACTAGGAATATCGTTTAGGTGTTGAACATTTTATTAATAAGACTTTATAGCTGCACAAGAAAGGTTTTTTCGAAATTCCACCCCGAAACGTTAAAGCGGGGTGAATAAATTAAAAAATATTCACTTTGTAACCGCGACGGGGAAACGCTAGTACTTGGGCTGTGTACAATAAAAACGAAAAGCGAAAACTTTGGAGTAAACCGTTTGTCAATAAGGTAAATACCGACAAAATACCGTACTTTTACAAAGTCAGGTTAGAATAGCTTCGGCCTTACAACAGTTGTCCGAAGATTGATGTGTGCAGTTCATTTCCTGCTTCCAACAAGATAGCAATATCCTCTACAGACCCGAGGATTATTTGGACAAGAAACAACGTCGAGCAGTGTATTGCTTTTCTCCAGCAACACCTCATTGCATATTCAACAAAGAGGCGAAGAAAATAAGAAACTTTCCGGATTCCGTCTGTCCGTCTTACGTCCAGCTCGGTGCCGCAATAATTCTCTTCGCTGCTACTAACGGTCCTGACGCCTCCCCCTGCTGTCAGCCTGCCAGGCTTTGCCCTCCTCAAAGTTTTTGCCTTGGAATATATGAAAACCGCGTTATAATTATTTCATATTAAACATTTTGACGGACGCACTGACACCGGAATTTCCATTACTCCGAGTCATGTTTCCGTTACGCTACCTAACCTGACCTGACCTTGGCTATATTTAATTGAAAACCTCATTTACGTAAATAAACCTTACGTAAAAAACACAATTAACACGAAATATTTTAACACCTTATGGACCCTTATAAATTAGCGAGCGTCACTGTCTGTAACGTAATTATGAGAATCGGTGACTATGAAACTCGGCCAAAATAGTTTTTATAGAGATCAGAAGCTAGGAAAATAAAATGATTGACAACAAACATTGTTTTAAGAGTATTTAAGGGTAAAATCTTAAAGGCAACAACTATTTACACTTTTATTTTCACGAACATTATTGATAAGTATAAACACGAAAGTAAAGTAACTTTTACATATATATATATATATATATATATATATATATATATATATATATATATATATATATATAAACGTCCGGCTATCGTGCACACTTGGGCTAATACAGACGATGGGATGATTTATAGCGTATGAAAATGCCAAGCCTTGGCCGGGAATCGAACTCGGGTCCTCGGAGTGAAATCCCAGTACGCTATCAACTAGGCCACCGAGGCGGCTCATTTATATTTGTCTGTCTATCGGTAACGCACCGCTTAATAATAAACTACCGGACCGATAGCTATGAAATTTAACGAGTATTGTCTCTGTAGTAGTCCGAACATAGGAAAAACAGAGGGGTTGGCGAGAAAAAATATTTAGGGGTAGGTAGGAAGTAAATTATTAACGGCAAATAATAGTTAAAGAATAAAATCGTGAGGGCGAAAAAATAATTTTAATTTTAAAAAGATTATTGGTTATATAAACGTAAAATGAAATGTTTGAATATAAATTTACGTAATTTTGTTTTAATTATTTTAGTCGTCAAGTTAAAAATTCGGAAAATATTTCTAGAATTATTTTTGTCAATTATTTCTTAGTTGATGCAGCAAAAAAAAGCAAATTTTATAAAAATATTCTAAAAAAATAGCTTTACTGGAAAATTAATAAATATCTGAGATAACGTATGTTTTTTGCTAATACAAAATCTTATATCTCCTTTTAATTTCATTTGGAAAATGCTAGAATAGTGTTTTTTTAAGAGTGTTCATGCTTAAAAAAATCCGATCGAAAATATATTTTTACACTGCAAACAGTTCTAACCGTTTATTACTTATTTAGGGAATGGCATTTAAAAAAATCTTAATTAGTGAAAATCGTAGGAACCAATTTTGAGACACAAGACCTGCTTATCGAGGTTTTCTGTCGGTAGCTTTAGATTCAATGCTCTTGCATCATTTATTTTTACCTTGGAACTATTTCCCGCTGCTATACACTGATCAAATACGGCACTTAAAAGCAGTTAGCGAAACACTGTGTGTGTGTTGTACATTATAAAACAAACAAACAGACAATCAGCCTATTTCCTCCCAGCTCGGATCCGCCATCTTGTAGCGCTTAGCTTAATTCTTATTAAAAGCAATAAATTCAGATAAACCCATCATAAATAAGGCCGTGGCAGAAGGAAACGCACATAGATTAGTAATGCAATTAGAAAAATAGGCTTTAGTGCCGCGCAAGCGTAAACAGTAGGTCTAGCTGGGCCCTATGACTCAAACCTATAAATAACAAGGGTTTGAATTAATTTAACAGAGGGTGAGTTGGTGGTGACATCAAAGAGTGGAGCAAGACGATGTGTCGCTGGGGGCGAGTGTCAATCAAACTAGGAACGGTGGACGTGAACCGAACAGAACCGAGGATCGATATCGGCAATGATTAGGCCTGCACACTGCCTGACATGTAGCCAGCTGTTGTGATATCCTGATCCTCAGCGGTGTAAAAAACTGCAAATATCCTTATATTGTAACTACAATAATCGCTAACACGATGGAAACGAAACTCCAAAAGCAAACTTTTGTATCTCTCCCTCTTACCCTCTTTTTAAAACACTAGCCGCCTCGGTGGCCTAGTGGATAGCGTACTAGGCTTTCATCCCGAGGATCCGGGTCCGATTCCAGCCGGGGGCTTGGCATTTTCATACGCTATAAATCATCCCATTGTCTGCATTAGCCCAAGTGTGCACAATAGTCGGACGTTAAACACAAAAAAAAAAAAAAAAAAAAATTTAAAACACTGAGTTGATAGCGTACTGGGCTTTCACCCCGAGGACTCGGGTTCGATTCCCGGCCAGGGCTTGGCATTTTCATACGCTATAAATCATCCCACCGTCTGTATTAGCCCAAGTGTGCACAATAGTCGGACGTTAAACACTAAAAAAAAAAAATTTTAAACACTGAGTTGATAGCGTACTGGGCTTTCACCCCGAGGACTCGGGTTCGATTCCCGGCCAGGGCTTGGCATTTTCATACGCTATAAATCATCCCACCGTCTGTATTAGCCCAAGTGTGCACAATAGTCGGACGTTAAACATTAAAAAAAAAAAATTTAAACACTGAGTTGATAGCGTACTGGGCTTTCACCCCGAGGACTCGGGTTCGATTCCCGGACAGGGCTTGACATTTTCATACGCTATAAATCATCCCATCGTCTGCATTAACCCAAGTGTGCACAATAATCGGACGTCAAAAAAAAAAAAAAAATTAAAATACTGATTTCATTTAAAATCTGCCAATACGTAGCATTTTAAACTCTTAAATCGCATTGAAAATATGAAAAAGAACCCTGACCGCCGTCAAATGAAATTTCTCATTTTCAACTGATTCTGATAGAATTGTTAATATTATAATAACAGAAATAGCAATGCTTCCAGCCTTCCCAGTTCACAAATACGTGTACCTAATGATATTTGTTAGTTTTTGTGAAAATACTCGTATTCTTCCTTGTATTGTATCAATTTATTTTAATATTGCTGTGTTCAGTATGATGATCTGCCTCCCCTAGCTTCGTCAATTCTACTTTCGTTGACGCGTTTCGGAGAATCTCCATCTTCAAAAACTATATACTCTACAGGAGTATAGATATAGTTTTTGAAGATGGAAGTTCTCCGAAACGCGTCAAAGAAAGTAGAACTGACGAAGCTAGGGAAGGCAGATCATTATATTGAACACAGTGACAATAATCCTAGCAGAAAAGAAGAAGAAATTATTTTAAGATAATTAACATTACAGTAAACTTACAGTAAGCCCTCCAATAATAACTTGAGTGATCTCTTGCCATCCAATTGCATTACTTACCTGAAAATAACAAGTCATTTATTAATTTTAAAATAAAAAACACTTAAACACAATCATTTATAAAGTATAAAATGTTTCGATAATTATAATGTTTAAGCCGCCTCGGTAGCCTAGTTGATAGCGTACTGGACTTTCACCCCGAGGACCCGGGTTCGATACCCGGCCAGGGCTTGGCATTTTCATACACTATAAATCATCCCACCGTCTGCATTAGCTCGAGTGTGCACAATAGTCGAAAGTTAAACCAAAAAAAAAAAAAAAAAAGTGTTTAATTATTAGCGAAAGTTTATTAGAAAATGAAATACTGTAGCTGCCATCGTGGTAATACCCGGACCCGGAGCTTTGAGCGCTCACGTCTAAAATTTCGGTTCGATTGGATTCAACCTTAGAACGAAAATCGATTTTGGTGAAAACGGTTTTTACTTAACCAACGTTCAACAGTTTCAAAATGGCGGCCATTTTAAATCTTACAAATTTCACAACTTTTTTGTCCTAAATCTGACTTTAACAAACAGAAAAACTAAATTTTTGAATTTTCGAAATTTGAACTTCAAGACCTGTCGCCGTTAACTTTAGTTTGAAAGTTTAAATTGCTAATATATGCAGATTTTCACGCTGACTGCGACGGTGAAATCAGAATACTAAAAAACAAGATAGCTGTGCGTATCCAACAGGCTGTGCCCGCATGTGCGTGCTAGCCACAGGTTAGAAGTATTAGAATCTAATCTAGCTAGCATGTAGCACTTTATGACACCTAATTGTACAAGTGTTTTTAATTAATTAATTACTGATTGTTACTGGATATCACAGGCACCAGAGAACACATTACAACACACTAACTACATTGAAACAAACGTGATGTACGTTATTACTGTGTTACAATCTGTACTTGTTTGGTTTAGCGTTGCACGATCGAGCTTTATAGGTTACTTTCGAAACACTTTAGTTCCTTACAACGGTAAAATATTTGCTTCCTTAATATTTACAAAACTACTTAAAGTTATCAAAACCCAATAAAGGAAACAACAGTTATGAGTGTTGCTTTTCTTTACTGTTATATTACAACTAAGTTAAAGACAACTTAACAAGTAACTTTTCCTTATACAGTAAGTAGTTAACAATCATATGATTGTCCTAACTTTAATCCAATTGACCGCAGTATTCTTTCGGAGAACCCCGCAGTCGTTGAAGAGTTGCATTATTCTCCTATGCTTCCATCTTTGAAGTGAATACTTCTTATGGCGGGGTATGGATGTATGTTTTGCAAGGAAAAACTGTACTTATAGGCATTACTTTTATGGCGGGATATGAATGTTTTTTTGCGGGAAAAATTCAGTTTCATCACATCATGCATCACGCTTATTTATATATATATATATATATATATATATATATATATATATATATATATATATATATATATATATATATATATATATATATATATAAAGTGCTTTATATATATATACTTCTTATATATATATATATATATATATATATATATATATATATATATATATATATATATATAGGGGTATGGATGTATGTTTTGCACCGGGAAAAATTCATTTTGCCGTCACGCATCGCGCTCATATATCAAATTTTATTTTAAAATGTATTTTTGAAGTAAAAACTTGTATGTTCGCGCAATTATATTACTTACCCAGTCCAACTTAATTATTTAGTTTTGTGTCAAGTGTTAACTGTGTAACAGTGACGTTTTATACGTTTATTATATATTGGTAGGTGTGAATAATAAATATAAATTATTTTAAACGCCATTATACTACTTACCCAGTCCAACTTTATTTAGTATTTAGTTTTATGACAAGTGTTAACTGTGTAACAGTGACGTTTTATACGTTATCCTATATATTGGTAGGTGTGAATAATAAATATTTAAATGCCATTACACTACTTACCCAGTGCAACTGAATTAATTAGTATTCAGTTTTGTGATATGTGTTAACTGTAGGCTACAACAGTGACGTTTTAATAATATTTTATACTTTTTAATATAATATTTTAAATTTGAAAGTTTATGTGTATGTTTTTGTTTGTTATTCAATCACACATTAACTACAGGACCGATTGAGATGAAATTTAAAATGAACACGGTTTAGGTACCTAAGATGGACATAGATGTATTCCCGTTTTAAAAATATGAATCCCTGTTATTATTTATTATAAAATTATTCTTTATAAGCTTACATTTGCAATGATTTTAATTGAAACAATCTTATAATTCCAAACAATCTGCCTTTCCAAATTAAAATATTGCAGTTTCCATTGAAGTTGGCATTTACATTGACAATTATAAGTCACAGGGTCAGATATTAAGAGTAGCAGGAATACATTTGGGACTCCGTGCTTCTCCCATGGCCTATTCTAGTGTCGAGTAGCAAAAATCTGTATTGGAAAAAACCATAAAATCATATAATATTGTATTTAGAAATATATTAAATTGAAACGAACGTACTCATGATTTTTAAAATCGACTATATATTTTATTTTGTGGTGTAAAATATATAGCCATAACCCGTGATAAGTAGTCGCTTCTGTCGGCAGTCATGCGACTGCCACCTTTTTTTGTTTTAATTTTAAGGCGAAAAGCTCATTGAGGCTATTATCGCCTCCCTAAATGTAAGAGTGATTGTAAAGTGTAGTGTATCGCTGATATTTGAAAGCTAATTGCCACACATTCATACATCCTTTCCTCCATTCACTTGTAATAATCAGCATTACAAACTGCGTATATGAGAGTATTTTAATTTTTTTTTTAAATTTGAACATTTAAAAACATAATTTTCCAACATTTTGAAATGATTACGATCAGCTGATTAGATAAATAAAATACCATAACCGTACAGAAAGGTTATGGTATTTTAAATATTTGAAATACCGCTATTGTGAGACGGTTGGACGGATTTCGCTGAAATACCAGAATTATCACCCTGAACTTCTGGGTGTATTTCAAGATGTCTGCGTTGTTGATGAGAACTGTTGACGATTCCCAGAGTTAGACAACTACCTAACTGTTACAGTTAGTAAGAACAATGTTGAATGATTGCTGCGATTTTTTTTCACGATAATTTCAATGTCATTTTCAGAACTGCCGCAAGAGATTCGACGCATGCGCGGTGAAACCAACGAGACCTGCGTACGAGGCTAATTGTGTCGGAGGCTAACTAATACCTCATGAGATTTTCGCATTACTGTTAATTTATTCTGATGTTAGTATGTATTTATTTGTTCCGTGGAGACCACGTGACCGCAGCTGTACCGTACATAAACCTAACGCCCCAAGGCCCGCGGCTATCCTGTAATAGTTTTATTTACCTAATCATATTCTACGTTTCATTGATTTGTTTGTCGGTTTAATCAATTTAAATGCAATGTGTGTCTGGGACCGGGAACATGGCACGACCGATTCACATTGCAACATCGCGTCAGACTGATGCAACTGCAGTAACTAACTCGAACCATCCGACCCATCTAAACTGGTCTCGAATGTAATTTAGGGATACTTTTATATATTTAAGAGTATATATTATTAGTTCATTAATTAAAATTAATTAATTAATTAAACTTAATTAGTTAATTAGTTACATATTTTTCCATTGGAGCTGCCATCGTGGTAAGACCCCGACCACCGATCTTGAGACGAGCGTTGATCCTAACTTCCAAATTACTTTTTGAAAGATTATGAATACACTTGGCACAAAAATCAATTTTGGTACAGAATAAAAAAGTTTGTTATCTAGAAATATCAGTTGGTCAGTTTCAAAATGGATATTTCAAAATCTTAAAAACATCAACTGTTATAAGCATTTGGTATTACAACTAAGGTCAGAGTTAAAAGATCGGAATTGTAATAATAATGATGAAATCAGATTTTTTTTTTAGAAAATCGCATCTATTGTCAGCGAGCTGATAGCAGCTTATCAGCTTATAATGGCTGATAATCAGTAACGTACAGACTGACATTGAATCACATACCTTGTGTTAGGCGAGGCTGCTCACTGATACAAGCAACGAACACTAATACAGCCGGTTTTAATTCAAACCGAAACCGGAAAAGACTTCAGCAAAGGTCAAGACGTAAGGTTATACAGGGATGTTTTTTGCAGTCACATTAAATCACGAGCAATACATTGTGGTTTCGTTTAAAAATCACAAACATCTTTAACTTTTCATTTTTCCTCTTAACGTTCGTTCACACATTACGCCAATGAGGACGAGGGATCAGCGATAACGGTAAGGGTGAAGTAACGGCAGTAACTGCGACTCGAACTAAGTACCCTGAGGCGCTTTAACCACTTCGTACATGTTGCATCCTTGGCGTGTAATCGAACACAACCAGAAAATATTCGCTGACGTGATAGAAGCGAATTTTCAACAGTGTTTTTGAAATTCTGTTTTCACCGTCATAATTAGCATTAAAATCCGCGCATATTGGCATTTCGAACTTTGAAATCACACTGAAAATACGAAAACGTTTGTTGATTTCAACTGATTTTGAAAAATTCAGAATAATAATTTGTACAGATTTTAACTGTGATTAAGATGATGAAACAGATATTCAGAAATATTATGTTAGGCGAGGCTGCTCCCTGATACATGCAACGAACACTAATACAGCCGGTTTTAATTCTAACCGAAACCGGAAAAGACTTCAGCAAAGGTCAAGACGTAAGGTTATACAGGGTTGTTTTTTGCAGTCACATTAAATCACGAACAATACAACTTGGTTTCGTTTAAATGTCACAAACATCTTTAACTTTTCATTTTTCCTCTTAACGTTCGTTCACACATTACGCCAATGAGGACGAGGGATCAGCGATAACGGTAAGGGTGAAGTAACGGCAGTAACTGCGACTCGAACTAAGTACCCTGAGGTGCTTTAACCACTTCTTACATCTTGCATCGTGTAATCGAACGCACAACCAGAAAATAATCGCTGACGTGATAGAAGCGAATTTTCAACAGTGTTTTTGAAATTCTGATTTCACCGTCATAATTAGCATTAAAATCCGCGCATATTGGCATTTCGAACTTTGAAATCACACTGAAAATACGAAAACATTTGTTGTTTTCAACTGATCTGTACAGCTTTTAACTGTGATTAAGATGATGAAACAGATTTTCAGAAATAATAAATGGCAAATAAGTTGTGAGTTTTTAAGGTCACGGGTTTTGATCCTATCATGACGGCTGCTCAAATGGAAGTACGCCAAAAAAAGATGACTTTTTCGCAGCCAAAACAATAACAAAAACTGATGTTGATTTTTATTGTTATTCTACTCGACAAGAATTTTCAACGCACATCAACGAGTTTTCAACCGCTGTAGTTAAATATGTCGTGTACACGAAGCACGGCAGAATCTACAACTGAACACTAGTTTTTGTCCCGTTGGAGAAAACATTTATTAAAAAAACAGATTTGTTTTAAAACTACGGAACGGATGAGTGTAATTAGAAAAGTGGAAGAAGGACGAAGTATTAACGCAGGTAAGGAAAGCAGCGCATCGGTAAGGGCGACCGCGTCCCCAGCTAGCCAGACCGGGGGTAGATAACAACAAGTAATGAACCCGACTGGGGGATGAAATTCTCCTAATTAAAAGAGCGAATTTATATATTTTCGTAAGAAAAAGAAAAAGGAATTGAGACCGCACATGACATGTAATAAGAGGCGCAAGCAGAAAGTATGACGCCATTACTGTGTCTTCTTACTTTGTTCGCGTCTTAAATTTGTAAAGTTCTTTTCTTTACAGGAAAAGGCGGAGTTTCATAGCTAATACAATTATCCGGCGAGATATATAACTCGTCCTTCAGGACATCTTTATTGTGCCATTGTTTCTAATCTGGCTGAACGTTATTATTCGGGATTTGCCGGGAACGGGGGAGGGCAAGCGCATCCAGAACTGGGAACAATATTAATTCGGGAAGTTTTACAGGAAATTACATAATTGTAAATAAACTTATGGTAGGTGAATTTACTTGGGACGGGATAGTTATCCCGCGCCCCGACATAACGGCTGCTGCATTCAATTAGCCTAACTCTTAATGTATACGTGTGTGCAACTTTTATTGCGAACATTTTAATCTGGAGCAGTTACACGTTAAGTAAATATTCTAAGTTATACTGATATCGTTGGCGATGTTTTTTACTACGTTTGTGTTTAACTAAACAATACATTTAGTTTCGACAGTACCTAACTTGAAACAACTATAACCCAAGCCTATATATCCGTACATATAAGAGGTGTGTTCAGAAAGTAACGAGCATTTTTAAATTTCGCGGGCTTGGAGAGTCCGATTGTCAAAAATTTTTTTTTATTATGTTGGTATACATGCCCTTGAAATATGATAACCTTTCACCCGTTTTCATTGTTAACTTTGTCTGTGACAGCCACTAATGTTAGACGTGTTTTTATGAGCTCGGCGATTTTCGCTTTTTAAAAGAAATGGATCAAAGAATGTACCAAATTTTGCGTAAAAAATGCAATAAAGTGTAACAAAGTGTGTGAAATGTTAACAAAGGCCTATGGTGAGTCTTCTATGAGTAAAGCAAGAGTTTACGAGAAAAACAAGCGTTTCCAAGAAGGCCGTGAAGACGTTGAAGATGACGAACGCCCTGGACGCCCCAGCACATCAACACCCGATGAAAACGTAGAAAAAGTGAAAGAAATGGTTATGAACAATCGCCGAATCACAATTAGAGAGGTCGCTGATGATGCTGGCATATCGATTGGATCATGTCATGACATTGTTTCCAGTGTTTTGTGTATGAAACGCGTGGTAGCAAAATTCGTTCAGATAATGCACCAGCTCACACTTCATCGCTTGTTCGTGAATGTTTGGTCAAAAACAGTACTGTAAAGATGCCCCAGCCTCCATATTCGCCAGACATGTGACTTTTTCCTATTTCCAAAAATAAAGGGAACCTTAAAGGGCCGTCGTTTTACAGCCGTAGATGACATTAAAAGCGCATCGCTGAAAGAACTAAAGGCTATCTCAAAGTTCGAGTTTGAGAAGTGTTTCGAGGATTGGAAGAAGCGCTGACACAAGTGCATAATCTCCAATGTGGACTATTTTGAAGGCGACAACATCAATGTAGAAGAATAAATAAATATTTTGTTCATTAAAATTCTCGTTACTTTCTGAACACACCTCGTACATGAGACATTTGAGAACGAGAGTTGATTTACACACACGAAATGTCCCGAACTGTTCCCATTAAGTGTATTTTGTGACAGATATTATAATTTATTAGCATTATTTGTGATTTTGTGTTTTCGTTTACCGAATAAATATAAAGTTATATCAAAGGAAACAGTCACTACGCCTGAAGATGTTTCATAGCAAACAGTGTCACTAAATAAAAGAATTTTGTCAAACTATGTTAACTTCTAATTTTCCTCGATATCACTGAGTTTCATCAAGCACAGACTGTGGCTTCAGTAAACAATAACATTATATATTCAACATTTTCCGCCATATTCTGCTGTTTCGTTATGTTATGGGGTTAAGGTACGCACGAAAGAAAGGAGATTTTATAAGCAGTTAAACATGTTCCTATAAGTAACGACTTTACTGCTGTTAAATAATTTTGTAATGTCCATTTCCGTCGAACCATGGAATATGTTCGATAACTAAACATCAAACTTATTAGTATTCAGCTACTCATATTTGAGAGCGCGCGCGCGCACACACACACACACACATTTATGTAAATTTTAACAGCTGATTTAGAAGGTGAATTTATAAATAAAAAAAGTGTTAAATGTAAAATTTATTACTTTTTTATATATTTGGATGAGCCGCCATTTTGAAACGCTACAGTGGGGTAACGAACCTGCCCAATTTTTCACTAAAATCGTCTTTTAAAATTTAATTTAATTCAATTATTTTACATTAATTTATAGTGTACATTAATTAGTAGTCAGCCACTCGTATTTGAGAGAGAGCGCGCGCGCACACACACACACACACATTTATGTAAATTTTAACAGCTGATTTAGAAGGTGAATTTATAAATAAAAAAAGTGTTAAATGTAAAATTTATTACTTTTTTATATATTTGGATGAGCCGCCATTTTGAAACGCTACGGTGGGGTAACGAACCTGCCCAATTTTTCACTAAAATCGTCTTTTAAAATTTAATTTAATTCAAATATTTTACATTAATTTATAGTGTACATTAATTAGTAGTCAGCCACTCGTATTTGAGAGAGAGCGCGCGCGCACACACACACACACACACACACACACACACACACACACACACATTTATGTAAATTTTAACAGCTGATTTCGAAGGTGAACTTTGACATAAAAGAAAGTGTTAAATGAAAAATTTATTACTTTTTTATATATTTGGATGAGTCGCCATTTTGAAACGCTACAGTGGGGCAACGAACCTGCCCAATTTTTGTACTAAAATCGTCTTTCGAAATCTAATTTAATTCCATCTTTTACATTAATTTATAGTGTATTTATACGGTATTGCCTAGGCGCAGTATCTGAGATTCGGCCACTGCTAGAGGGATGTATCTATTTTGCCTAACCTGCGCCCTGATTTGGTAACGAAATCACAAACACAGCATTGTAATAATACGTTGATATAGTTTGGTAACGTTAGTATCAGAGCTTGTTTTAAATGAATTGCACGCAAATGTTCAATTCGCTTTCCCAATATACGAAGTATACGTTTTGCGGAACAATTGTTTTTCAAAGTTTTCGGGTTCAACTTTCACGTGTTTACCACTCACGCACGCGCACTGTGGACGAAACGCTGGCACAAAGGTTTAAGCTGAAGTAACTTGAAGACATCGGTAGCGTCGACAGTCGGGTGGAAATAAGCAACCGGTTTTAATGACAAAGAAAATGCAGCCGTGCTGTACCTGGCGGCTGGCGTTACGCTGCCATCTTTAATTATTCACAGATAAACATGTGCAGTATCTGTTCTCTTCTGTCCACTTTCACAGACGAGACTGATATTAATGGGCGTCCAAGTTTTTAAAAACAGAAGTAAGTTAGCCTCAACCAGTGATTTATGGAAGTAGAACAATTGGACGTTCATCCTTCAATTGTTTTTTGACTCTCAAGAATTTGTTTTTGGAAAAGGACACTTTTTTTTTAACGTCCGACTATTGTGCACACTTGGGCTAATGCAGACGATGGGATTTATAGCGTATGAAAATGCCAAGCCCTGGCCGGGAATCGAACCCGGGTCCTCGGGGTCACAGCCCAGTACGCTACTAGGCCACCAAGGCGGCTGGAAAAGGACACGAGTGTTGGTGATAAGGATTTCTGGTTAAGGATCCACCGGTAAGCCATATATGTGCGAAAATTAAGTATTAGGCGAAAAACAAACGTCAGACGTTACATAATTTGTTCGAATATTCGTTTGTTTGGTTAATCAGCTGATATAATGTCGTTTGTTCTTAGCCTACTAAGTGAACAGCTGATTTCGTGTTTCTTCATTAACAAAAATGCATAGGTATCAGCAAAAAAACAGTTGCAAATAATGTGAAAAGAAACTTTAACGTCGGTCCTTGGTAAATGCAGTACAAAGATAATACAAATAAACTAGGCTTGACAAAAAATTACTTGTAAGTTGATGAATTTGCCGAATGGTATTCAAGGAGGCTGTAATCAGGAAATTGGATGTAAAACAGGAACTGCCTTTTTTACATTATAAAAGCTATAACTGTTCGACCTAACTTGACTAACATTGCATACGATATATTACTTTTGTTTTTTTGGTGTTTAACGTCCGACTATTGTGCACACTTGGGCTAATGCAGACGATGGGATGATTTAGAGCGTATGAAAATGCCAAGCCCTGGCCGGGAATCGAACCCGGGTCCTCGAGGCGGCTGCGGTATATTATTGACACACTAGGTAACACACTTTCTTTTAACGGTGATCACTGATAGCGTTTATTGTTTTAATTTCGTTCAAAAACTGTTCTTTTACTTTAGAAAAACAGTAACTGGTTAAATTGTGGTGAGAACAGTTAAACAAAAAATAAAAAATTTAAATATTCACTTGGAAAACAATACAACACGAAACATTCCGAGTTAAAAGAAAAAAAACAAAAACAAAAACAAAACAGCAGCAGAACAAGAAAGTAAAGAAACGAATGATTATTGGATTCTGTGCAACATTTAACTTGAAATGGAAGAATTACGCACGAAACGGTCAATTAAAAATGCCGATGGCAATAAGGCGGATAATCGCACGAGTTGTATAATGAGAATAAGAAAATAAAGAGAGAATAAAGCAGAGTAGGAGACAGAGAGAGGAGAGAGAGAGAGAGAGAGAGAGAGAGAGAGAGAGACACGGGTTTGCTTTTAACACCCTACTAGCAAGTTGATCGCAGTATCGTAGTATATAAGCATTCCAGTTTGCGAAACTCCTGGTGACAGATTTATAAGGACAGGTTGCCGATGAAACGTCCATTTCCAAGGGCACCAACTCGCACGCCCATCCAAGATGGCGGCCACCATCCAGTGTCATTTTGTCTATAGTTCACACATTAAGGAGCGGGATTAATAGTGCCCGGTTTTTTAATCGGGATTTAACATCAATATCGATTTAATTTATCGATACTGTACCTCGCGCGGGCTTGGCCGACTCGCACGTTATGTAACTTACTTCACTCACGCTGTAGTTGTGTTAAATCTTATAGCCTAATCACAGACGCGCTGCGTACAATATGAACTCGACTGTTTTGAATATTCAAATTGATCTGGCGCGCAAATGTCTCGCTGTGTTGCTCGGTGTAATGTGTAATAGTATTGGATATATTAAATGTTGCATGACTACTTTTATAACTAAAACTAATGTATTGTTCTTTTTAGTAAAAAAACATCATGTTGAAAAAACATTCTAAAATTTTAAAACTCACCAATTGAACAAATCAGCTGATTTTTGTAACTGTATGGTTTAGTTGTTTCCTAGGTTAAGAGTTTTATCAACCTTCCAGTTGCGAAAATTGGAAATTGTAACTTAAAATTGCAAATTTAATTTGACGGGTTTATTTCGCTACTTCTCAATGCAATTTGGAAGTTTTGAATGCTAATATCTGAAGACTTTACTGCTGATTGTGATAGTAAAATTAAAATTCTAAAAACAATAAGATAAAAAATATGTCTGTAAGGTCGCTTCTATCATGTCAGCGAGACAGCGGCGTGCCACTAAGCTTTTATCTGATAAATTATCTGATATTATAAAAAAAAAGAGTTCAACGATTTCGATCGAACTTCGCTCGCTTGCACACCGAAGAAATGCACTTTATCTTCCGAAAAACATCTGCTTCCTGATTTGTCGTCAAAAAACACTTCGATTTGTTCGATTTTGCTCAAATTTTGATTACATATAACGATACGTAATTGAAACGAGTGCAGCCACTTTAGAATGAAATACATTTACTGTTAGGGTATAAAACGGAAAAAATAAACACTAACCTCCATCGCTTTTACACATACATAGAGAGAGAGAGAGAGAGAGAGAGAGAGAGAGAGAGAGAGAGAGAGAGAGAGTGAGAGTGTGTGTATGTGTGTGTGTGTGTGTATGCGTTTGTGTGTGTGTATGTGTTGTGTGTGTGTGTGTGTGTGTGTGTGTGTGTGTGTGTGTGTGTGTGTGTGTGGCGAGTGTGCGCGCGCGTGTATGTGTGTTTGTGTGTGTGCGTGTGTGTGTGGCGAGTGTGTGCGCGCGTGTGTGTGTGTTTGTGTGTGTGCGTGTGTGTGCGCGCGCGTGTCTTATTTTTTCGGTTTATTCTCAAAATGTTTAGCATTCGAATAAAATTTTAATTTAATACAATTTAATTCGAATGAAATTAGAGCAAAAACATCCCAATATTCGGGTTTTCCAGTAATCTACGAAACGTATTTTGAAAATAACTGAATGTGAACTACTGTGTGTACCATTTTTTCAATTAGCCATACAAAAAAACTGGTTAATATGTCTTTTCAATACAAAAATTACGTTCAGCTAACGGTAAGAAAGGTTCAAGCATTTGCACGGAACATTTTACATAGTTTAACTTTGTCGTTACAATGTTACAAATACATATTATCACTTTAAATTGCTTTAACATAAAATTACAACAAGTACCCAGAAGTTCAGCCCTTACCGCCTCTAATAATAAATATTATTGATTCAAGCAAACACAAACGAGAGACTTATGCCTCAGTTATTACCGACACTCAGTCCTATAACTCAGTACAGTGCTGTACGCGTATATCTGGGATCAAGTATCACCGACGTAAGGTATATTATTCCTAATTATATTTATATCGACCGTAGAAAAGTATAATTTTTGCTGGCGGAGCGAGTGTCGGCCTCGAGAAAAGCGAGTTAAGCTAATGAAATGGGCTGTGAATGATTTAACTGCAGTCGAGGGTTGTGTATATCACGATGGATAGTCGAGTCTCTTTATAGACCCAGTCTGGTCTGCCTCTTTGCCCGTCATCCGGAATATAATACGGCACGGATCGGCCTGTTGCGAATCGAACACGGGTTATGCATTATTAATACGAGTACTGTACTGTACTGGCGATAAACAACGTGTTTATAACACTTATTTAGATATTAAACTGTTGAAAAGATTGTATCTGCTTTTATATTGCTCGAAGTTTTAAACAATTTAAGCGTTATTTTCGGTAAAATATTCTTACAATGTGTTCGGTGTTCGCGAGTAGTCAATGGCAACGGTCACCATGGTAACGTGAGGTGTCGTTAAGCAATAACCCCAAAAATCTGTTTATTACATTTATTAATACAAACTGTTACTCTAAAACAAATAACGGAACTAAAATTAAATTATTTACAACTTCCTACTTTTTTCAGCAGATGTTTAGAAAATTGTATTTTTGTTATCACTGAAACCAATATTATAAAATAATTGTTTACAATGTTGTTTAAATGCAATAGTTGCTTATGAGAACAAAATTATCTTATCCAGGCCAGAATGAACGCCGATATTCGGAACGATTCGGCGCCCGAAGAAAAAGAAGAAGAAGAAGAAGAATGAAAGCAAAAGAATCTTTGAAGTGCATGTGTGTTGTGTGTATGTGTGTGCTCGTGTTTGTGTGTGTGTGTGTGTGTGAGAGAGTGCGCGCGCGCGCGTGTGCGTGTGCACGAGCGAGCGTGTGTGCGTCCGTGCGCGCGCGTGTGTCTTGTATGTGTGTGCGCGCGCGCGTGTGTGTGTGCTCGTGCGCGTATGCGTCCGTGTGTGCACGCGCGCGTGAATGTGTGTGTGCGCGCACGCGAGCGTATGTGCGTCCGTGCGCGCGCGCGTGTGCGTCTTGTATGTGTGTGTATGTGTGCGTGCGTGTGCGCACGCGTGTGTGTCTTGTATGTGTGTGTGTGTGTGTGCGCGTGTGTGTGCGCGCGCGTGTGTGTGTGTGTGTGTGCGCGCGCGCGAGCGAGCGTGTGTGCGTCCGTGCGCGCGCGCGTGTGTCTTGTATGTGTGTGTATGTGTGCGTGCGTGTGTGCGCGAGCGTGTGTGTGTGTTGTATGTGTGTGCTAGTGCGCGTGTGCGTCCGTGTGTGTGTGTGTGTGCGCGCGCGTGTGTGTGTGTGTGTGTGTGTGTGTGTGTGTGTGTGTGTGTGTGTGTGTGTGTGTGTGTGTGTGTGTGTGTGTGTGTGTGTGTGTGTGTGTGTGTGTGTGTGTGTGCGCGCGAGCGAGCGTGTGTGCGTCCGTGCGCGCGCGCGCGTGTGTGTTGTATGTGTATGTATGTGTGCGTGCGTGCGTGTGTGTGTGTGCGCGCGCGCGCGTGTGTGTGTGTGCGTGCGTGCGCGCGAGCGAACGTGTGTGCGTCCGTGCGCGCGCGCGTGTGTGTCTTGTATGTGTATGTATGTGTGCGTGCGTGCGTGTGTGTGCGCGAGCGCGTGTGTGACGATCTCTAAAATGTTCCTCCGAAATAATCAATTCAGAAGATAAAGAGGAAACAGGAAAACGACTTGATTGCAAAATAAATTCATCATTACGCTTAAATTTTGGCCTTTCACGATGATTCACAACTAAGTTGGTGCACAAAATTACACAAAACCTATTTACGGTCGGAGTTTATTTCCATTTCTTTTACTCCCAAACCGCAGATTATATTTCCGTTTTCCGGTATCTTCTGAAGTAAATTATTTCAGACGAACGTTTTAGAAAGTTTGCTCAACTTTTTGCGCACGTTCAATTTATGTTTCATCCATTTTATAGTACAATATAAATGCAGACCTAAACATCGACGTAATTCTGTTTCGTTAAAAGAAAATGTGTGCGACAAAAACTACCCCCACTTAAAGACAAAGACAAAATTCACCCCGCGTTTTTGGTTTCGCATATTAACATTCAGCTCGTTCTATATTTAATTACAAATGTTGAAATGAAGACTTGCATGAGATATGGTAAAGGGTTATTTCTAATTGTTTGTTGGCAGGTCCAGAAGGGGTAGGGGGTTGAAATGTCGCATCCAGAAATAAGGGCTTCGCGTCATCCAGTGTCACCGCCATGATGAGCTACCCCCTTTCCTTCAACAGTTGAAATTAGTTTGCACTTGTTCAACTCCGAGCACTTCTGGGTAAAAACGTTCACACGTTTTGCGCGCCTAACTTGTCTCCGCAGTGTTTCACGCTTTGCTAACCAGCTCGCTGCGCTCCCTCCACCTCCACAGGCTACTCCCGTCATGGCTGGGTATATTTCTGTATATGGCCTCACTTATACAACGACGATACTATTCATTTAGCACAGATTAGTGTAGAAAACATACACGGCAATCGTGAAAAGAATTTTGGTGCAGTTTGTTCCCATTAGAGTTTAACGATTTCAGAAATGATAGTCGTTAAAACAATTCATTTCACCTTCTTAACGAGCGATAATTTTTTTTGTTAACGTTTAACTATTGTGCACACTTGGGCTAATGCAAACGATGGGATGAAAATGCCAAGCCCTGGCCGGGAATCGAACCCGAGTCCTCGGGGTGAAAGCCCAGTACAGTACGCTATCAACTTGGCCACCGAGGCGAGCAACGAGCGTTAAATTTCTTTAAAACGAAATAATTTTCAAGTCTATTTAAAATGACGGCTCACACACGCTGTGATCCCGAGATACCCTGAACGTTGCTAACCTTTTTCATCTATCTACCCTTCGGATATATCCCTTCATCCCCAGCCAAGACGGAACAGCGTACACCGAGGGGATGCCACGCGACCTCCCGATTTAATTCCGCAGCCTAATGTATGAGGGGCTCTGAAAGTTGGGGCAGCGAAGTAAATGTAGCACGGCAACCTCACGGACGCACAAGCAGTGAGTTACACGAGGAGGTGGAAGTAGTGAGAGATGGGGATATGCGTCTCCAATCAGAAGAAACTACACCTTGGGTGCGGGAAACACATCCCTCAAAGTACCTCAAGGGCAGGGCTGAGAGTGGTGGTCCTCAGTCAGTCATGGGCAGAAGGCAGTTACGGAAAACCGTGTGACTCATTACAGAGCACTGTGGTCGGGGGGGTATGTACAGACAAGGAATGCACCGCGGTGAAACCGTGGCCAGGTTGAGCAGGAAGGAGAGGAAGCCTCAGGCCACGTAATCTATGATTGACACTATCGTCCAGAAGGAGGCAAGGAGTGTTGGCTTTCAGGACCCTGAGGACTCCAGCAGAATGAGCTAGTCTGTAGGCTACTAAAACACAATGAGGGCATCAATTTACTGAATCAGTAGAAGGCTGGTTGCACTTAAAGTCCTTTGATCGTGGTGCCATGACCACCACACCTCATAACCTCTCTTTCTCTCTCTTTGTATATGTGTGTGTGTGTGTGTGTGTGTGTGTGTGTGTGTGTGTGTGTGTGTGTGTGTGTGTGTGTGTGTGTGTGTGTGTGTGTGTGTGTGTGTGTGTGTGTGTGTGTGTGTGTGCGCGTGTGTGTGTTTGCGTGCGAGCGTGCGTGTGTGTGTGTTTGTGGGTGCGTGCGCGCGCGTGTGTGAGTGTGTGTGTTTGTGTGTATTTGTGTGTGTGTGTGTGTTTGTGTGTATTTGTGTGTGTGTGTGTGTGTGTGTGTGTGTGTGTGTGTGTGTGTGTGTGTGTGTGTGTGTGTGTGTGTGTGTGTGTGTGTGTGTGTGTGTGTGTGTGTGTGTGTGTGTGTGTGTGTGTGTGTGTGTGTGTGTGTGTGTGTGTGTGTGTGTGTGTGTGTGTGTGTGTGTGTGTGTGTGTGTGTGTGTGTGAGAGAGAGAGAGAGAGAGAGAGAGAGAGAGAGAGAGAGTGTGTGTGTGTGCGTGCGCGCGCGCGTTAGCAAGTTCACGTTCACAATGTTAGATTTCATTCAAACTCGGCACAAAGATTTACTTCAATAACAGCCCGGACAAGTTCGTTTCATAGTTACAAAATGGCGGCCAGTTAAAATCTTTAAAAATCCGTAACTTTGCTACCTTAAATCTTTTCTGAAAATCTTATTCCACTGCCATAATCACCGTTAAAAATTGTCTAAATTAGACTTTTTAAAATTGTTGAAATTCGCAGATTTTGACGGCGGTCAGGTTAGATCTTTGCATTTTCTATTCCGCTTGTGATTGTGAAATCAGAGTTTCAAAGAAGAGGTAAAGATAAAAAAATACTTTTGGAAATACGGTCCTATCACGTCAACGAGACAGCTGCGTGTTAGACTGTTTGTATCTTGTGAACCGGGCTGCGTCCCAGGAAACTTAAAATGTTTATTTACCTGTATGTGAAAGTTTGTTCAATGTTCAATGTTTTTTTCAGTCTAGACCGAAAAAAAATTAATTTTTTTAACGATATACATAGAATAGAAATATAATTAATGACTTACAAAATTTTATTCGGGTCCGTATCGAATATAAACAAAATTTAATGAACAGTTTTTGTATTAATTTTAATTGCGTACGTGTCTCGCACGTAAATTAAGTCGATACTGTACGTTTTTCGGAATCGATTTACAAATAATTGAAATATGTAATTAGTTTCTTTAATTGAGGCAATGCAATGTAGAAAATTACTAGGGTCTATACGTAATAATTAAAATTTAACAAAATATTTTGTTTTTATTGCATCACTGTTAACACTGTATTCCGTTTTCAAATCCACCCAACCTAAAAAAAGCGATTTTAATTTGAGTGTGTGTTCGCACTGTATTTGATTGGCAGAAAAGTATCGCTTGGCCACATTTCACGATTAAATAAAGGCAAAATTAAAACCTTTTTTTTTGTTCAGGAAGCTTTAATAACTGATTTTCTTGAAACCGGAAGTTTGCACACGCGCGCGAGTATATGTGTTTTAACACGCACAAGTTTGCAATTATTAGTCGAATTTAATACAAAATTTTGCTAACAGCCTAGACCAGTTCGTTAACCAGCAAAACCCCGTTTTTGAACAGTTTCAAAATGGCGACCATTAAAAATCTTTAAAATTAAAAATTGTTAAATGTTTTTTAGAAAATATTTTTTGAAAGTTTGATTTGTCAATCGTTAAAGACTACGTAGGCGCTAAGTAAGTAGGATTTTGAATTTTTAAAATGAGTTAAAATTAAGAAATTCAACTGGCGATGGTCAGGGTTTATTTTCGTACTGTCAATGAAATTTGCAAGTTTGAAATACTAGTACGCGCAGATTTTCAAAGAAAAAAAATGTTAAGGTTCAGGTGCGAGACAGGTGCGTGCAAAGACAATTGTTACTTTTATAACCACAAAACGTTTGCACTCGTTGTTCCAAAATAAAACCGAAACGCCTTTAAATAATTCCCACCCAAAAAAACAGCGGCCCACAGTTTCAAAATGGCGACCATTGCAAATCTTTAAAATAAAAAATTGTTAAATGTTTTTTAGAAAATATTTTTTTAAAGTTGATTTGTCAATCGTTAAAGACTACGTAGGCGCTAAGTAAGTAGGATTTTGAATTTTCAAAATGAGTTAAAATTAAGAAATTTACCTGGCGATGGTCAGGGTTTATTTTCGTACTGTCAATGAAATTTGCAAGTTTGAAATACTAGTACGGGCAGATTTGCAAAGAAAAAAAATGTTAAGGTTTAGGTGCGAGACAGGTGCGTGCAAAGATAATTGTTACTTTTATAACCACAAAACGTTTGCACTCGTCGTTCCAAAATAAAACCGAAACGCCTTTAAATAATTCGCGGCCCAACGTAAGCCCGTCGAGTAAAAGTTTCGTACAGTAGGCGTATTTGCATTGCGCGCCATTAAGGAACTTTCGCATTTCGGAAGCAAAAAAGGCGGACGCACGTTAAGCCGAGCGAAGTCTTAACATTTCGAAAGTGTTTTGCGCCGTTTCAACAGCAAATAGGTCGGCTATGATTTGTGCGCCCGATCATATGAGTGGAACTGAAAAACAAAACCATAAAACTTGGGAGGAAATAATTTACGGCGGAATTTTGCTGTTTCTCCTTGTCGCCTTCTTCACGCCGTTATTTATGAAGATGTGTTTTGGCTTTCCCAAGTCAGCGTACACAGTGAACGGAGCTTTAACGTTAGGTTTATTCAGTTTTGTGCTTTACTGTCATCTCTATGAGTTAGTGATGTAGTTTACAAGCACAGCCTGTATATGGTGCACAAGTATTGCACAAACTTTCTCATGTACAAAACCGTTTAATGGAGCTTTTCTAACTGTTCATAAGGTATTGATTTTTTTTTTAATTTATAAAAGTAACTGTATTAAGTGCGCCAGATTGCTATTAAAACAATACATTATCCAAACTAAATCTAGACCAAATTCTAATAAAACTGTTTTGTTACTGGTTTTCGACGATGATTAAATTTTGAAAAACTCCTAGTTTTGCAAATATTTGAAATACTAAAAAAGCTCAAGATACTTTGTGAAATTTATTTTATTCAGTCTAAACAAAGAGAATATATCAGAATTATTGATCACCGAGTATTACAATCAGATGTGCAATACACTTTAAATACTTGCAACAAATAATTCTATTTACGAGGGTGGTTCAAATATAAACCGGAATTTTGCTATAAAAAATTTTATTAATAAGTTACAGAGCTGACATTTTTTACAGTTTTTTTGGATGGTCTCCGTCACACTCTGCACACTTTTGCCACCTCTCCGGAAGCTTTCGGATGCATTTTTCGTAAACATCTCTCGGCTTGTCACGTAACCATTCGCGCACGAAGGACTCTACCTCCGCATTGCTTTCGAATCGCAGTCCGCCAAGTGCCTCTTTCAATGGACCAAATAAATAGTAGTCGCATGGCGACAAATCGGGACTATGAGGAGGTGTTCCAGTGTTTCCCAACCCAATTTGTTCAATGTTCCCATCGTAAGCCGAGCTGCACGCGGTCTGGCGTTGACTTGGCACCCATCTGGCTGAAATTTTGCTGTAACCGAGCCGTTCATGGATTATTTGCTCAATACTACTCAATTTTTCAGTCATATTGCGTACAATACTGTGTCGATCTTCCAAAATGAGTTTTCTACAGCGCTGACGTTCTCATTGGTAACACTTGTTTTGGGGCGCCGCGCATGTGGCAAGTTTGCCACCACTTCTTGGCCTTTTCGGAAAGCGGAACACCATTCATACACTTCAGTCTTGGAGAGGCACTCATCCCCGAACTGCTCGAGTAATTTTGATAAATTTCCGCCGATTTTACATTATCTTTGACCAAAAAACGAATAATGATGCGTTGCGCAACAGACACTGGTACATCCTTCTCGCTCATGGCTATAACTACACTAACAAGCGAGGTTACGCGCTCCCGGCTGTTCTCTACGCTTCGTAACAGACCAGTCTAACATACAGTGCAGCCACTTCTACGACACTAAATTTTTCGCGCGTTTATTAAAAAATTCCGGTTTATATTTGAACCACCCTCGTACTTCCTTTAAAGATCATTAGTTCGTGTCTATTTATATTTTCTTGTATCTAACAATAAAAATACAACCGCCAGCGTTGAAATCTGCACAAATTAAAGATAAATAGTTAAGAAACCCTGACAGCCGTGAGTTTCGTTTGTATCTTAACGGAAATTTGAGTATGAGGAGTATAATTTAATTTAAGATTTTCAATGGCCGCCATTTTGAAACGGTCGAACGAATTTTCTGTGTCAAAAACTATTACTCAACATACTGAATGAAACTGAAACGAAATTAAAGTACGTGCATTTTTTCAAAAAGTGCATTGCAGATTCTGATCGAAAAGAAAAAACACTTTTTTCATTTTCAGCCTCTAACACTATTCGTGTTTAAATGCAGTACAAAATACGATTGTATATTCACTGTTAGTAGCCTATATATAACATAGGCTATAATAAACAAAAATCACATCTATCAGAATAATTTATAAGTTAAACACGTTTAAACTAATTGAGTTCTAAGTTCCAGAAGTGTTCAATATTCCTAAGGTCGGACAAAGCGCACAAGAACTGCCAATCTGTGATAAAATAAAGTTATCTGGTGGCAGGTGGCTTCGGTCGTCAAATCCAGCTGGCGGGTCTCCGGACCAATCCGCAGCTCCGGTTAGCGTTCGCATAACGGACACTAATATAATCCCCCTGTTAAATTAAATGTTAGTTTTTGGCTGTCGTTACATGTTTTACAACAATCGTCCATTACAAGTTAAATTTATCAAGTTAACCTGAGTTAAATTAACACGTATGTCTTAGTCTTGCAAATGACTGTTAACAACATTACAAAACTTCTTCCTTAAACAATCCACTCACAGGTTTACGTGGTTATTCGCAACGTAATAATAACATTTGCTAGATAAATGAAGAACCAAACGACTCAGTTTTTGCGATTTGTTTTTGATTTACTCCAAATTCTATTTATTTTCTTTAAAAATGTCGCACTGCCGTCAAAATTTAACAAAATATTCAATCGGTTTGCATTTTTTTTTTGTGTTTAACGTCCGACTATTGTGCACTTTGGGCTAATGCAGACGATGGGATGATTTATAGCGTATAAAAATGCCAAGCCCTGGCCGGGAATCGAACATGAATGTAGGAAGAATAAATAAATATTTTGTTCAAAAAATTAAAATTCTTGTTACTTTCTGAACACACCTCATAAATTAACAATCTGACTTTTTAATAACAGCTGGAA
Source organism: Callitettix versicolor (assembly GCA_022606455.1). NCBI lineage: Eukaryota > Metazoa > Arthropoda > Insecta > Hemiptera > Cercopidae > Callitettix > Callitettix versicolor. The sequence goes on from CM040186.1 coordinate 120,609,460, forward strand.
ACAAGAAAATAATTTTGACGGCGTTCAGGGTTCAATTATGTAATTTGTCAGTTAACATGGTTATTAATATGTTTTTTTTTTTTTTGGATTTTAAGGACAGGGTAAAATAAAATATTTCAGAAAATCGGTGTCCATCACGTGAGCGACACAGCTGCGTGCGTTATTACATGCTTAACACCTTTTCAGCCTCGTGCTTGCTTTCAGTTCGCGTCACCTTTGTTGTAGGCGGTAATTTGTTTTCTAAAATTAAATATTTTACATTTTACAGTACGGTACAGTGCCTTCGGCTTTGTATGCCGCAAAGCCGGTGGTTTTTTTTGTAAAGTGGAAACAGATTTCCAGCCAAGTTAATGTAAAATTGTCAAGTCAAGTGTGGTTTTAATTTGCTGGTTTTCTCAGTGATGCTCTGTTTTTACTTATCTCCGTTGACAGCGCTAGTGTCGACTGTGCCACGTGTGAATGTTTCTGCCCGCGAGGGAAGAAGGAGAAGAAATGTGACAAGTGTCATTCTCTTTGCCGGGCGGTTGTCAGATTTTCAGTAAAACGTCGAGTTAGAATTAGTGATAATGTCAGTACAATTAACTGTCTCTGAGTTGTTACCTTTATATTGTAGCCTACTGTATTCTTCTTACCGCGTTCTGTTCTGTGAGAGCGCTTTTATGTCACATTTGTGTCACAATTTCATTGTTTGTCTGTTTTGTTTGTTTTGCTACCGTGTGTTCCACGACCATCCCCCTCAGTTGAATTTTTTACTTTTTGTTTTACATTAAAATAAATGTAGCCGAGACATTTATTCCGTAGATTATTTTAATATCCAAAATTATTATGGAAGCTACACGAGTGTTGAACAATTCTAGTTTCAGGTTCATCGATAAATAAGCTCGGAAGCGTTTAAACGTTACTTCAAATAGAAATTGCGTTTTACCAAGAATGGATGTGTTTATACAATTGTAACACTGTATTGTATATAGGTGCTTTAGCCACATCGCTCGCCTTTAATAATATAAAAGACTTCTGTCTAATAACTCATTTAACTTTTACAACGTAAGGTAATACGATATGTCCGCGTACTGTGATACATTTTTCATTCCTTGCCCTTGATCGTATCGTAAAATAATTTATTTCTAATTGCATTGTCCGAGTCACGACCCCGCCAGCCGTGATATGTTAGCGGTTGACATTTGCCCAAGTCGTGGCGGCCCTCTGTCCTCGAGGTTATTCGAAAAAAGTCGTAAATCAATAATGATTGAAACGGAAGTGTTAATTACCAGAGAAGGAATAGCAATGAGATGGTACGACTGCGTCCGCGAGGAAACGCCCTGGAGTTTCTCAAACTTGTGTAGGTTTATGTTAATATAGGAGACGTGAGTGAGGACTGAGGATTGATTTATGTTCAATCATCATGCAATATGTCCATTGTGTTGTACTGCATGCAAAGCAACATACACTGCTGGCTGTTTGTTTGATTGTCGAAGGCTGTTCGACGTTTAGGCTTACTTCAAGTTGTGTGTGTGTGTGTGTGTGTGTGTGTGTGTGTGTGTGTGTGTGTGTGTGTGTGTGTGTGTGTGTGTGTGTGTGTGTGTGTGTGTGTGTGTGTGTGTGTGTGTGTGTGTGTGTGTGTGTGTGTGTGTGTGTGTGTGTGTGTGTGTGTGTGTGTGTGTGTGTGTGTGTGTGTGTGTGTGTGTGTGTGTGTGTGTGTGTGTGTGTGTGTGTGTGTGTGTGTGTGTGTGTGTTGTGTGTGTGTTGTGTGTGTGTGTGTGTGTGTGTGTGTGTGTGTGTGTGTGTGTGTGTGTGTGTGTGTGTGTGTGTGTGTGTGTGTGTGTGTGTGTGTGTGTGTGTGTGTGTGTGTGTGTGTGTGTGTGTGTGTGTGTGTGTGTGTGTGTGTGTGTGTGTGTGTGTGTGTGTGTGTGTGTGTGTGTGTGTGTGTGTGTGTGTGTGTGTGTGTGTGTGTGTGTGTGTGTGTGTGTGTGTGTGTATGTATGTATGTGTGTGTGTGTGTGTGTGTGTGTGTGTGTGTGTGTGTGTGTGTGTGCGTGTGCGTGCGTGCGTGCGTGTGTGTGTCAAGTTGTGTGTGTGTTGTGTGTGTTGTGTGTGTGTGTGTGTGTATGTGTTGTGTGTTCCACTTGATTCAAATTTAGCACAAATATCAATTTCGGTAATGGATTGAGCAAATTCGTTGTCCAGCAAAAACCGTTCAGTAGTTTTAAAACGGCTGTAATTTCAAACCTTAAAACATTCATAAAGTTTTTATTTTATACCATATCTTGTAAAATCTGATTTTACAATAAACCAGATCGTCGCTAGTTATTTAATTTTTTTTCTAATTTCAACATTATGTAAAAAAATTTGCTAAACTGACTTGCGCTGTTTATCAGTGCGACCAAGATTTCCGCAAAACCTGATGAACTGATTTTGAGAATTTATTCTGTTTGTTCCCGGTCAGCATCTTCCGAAAAGTGTAAAGATGTAGCCCATACACCGAAGTAAATTTCATATTAAAATAGTTTAACCAACATCGTAACAGCCAAATGTTCAGTACTTTCCTTCCCATTTTTGTTTGTTTGTTTGTAATTATTCATTTTAGCTTTTAATTTTTCAATACGGGCCTTACCCGAAAAGGTTTTATCAGTTTACTAGGGAAAATACTTTTTTAGAAACCATTTTGAAACTGTTAAAATTATGAGCAATTAAAATATAAAATGGTAGACCGTTGAAAGTACTTTTATTCGTGTAAAAACTTCGACGCTGTTAAAAAATTTTGTCCCTGTGAAGCATTGCGGACAGATAAATCTGTACACAACTTGAAATGAAATGCTTCAATGATCGAGCATTTCACGAAGTGCTACTGTAAATATTAGACCCGTACACAAAGCTGTAATATAGTAACAAGGTAAACTGGTTATACAAAACAGTGCCTTCCTAATTTCACAGCCGATTTCGTTAGTGAAGATATAGCCAGCATTCCTTTCGTTATCAGCCGGGTACGGTTAGGCGATACTGCCATTAAACTGGTAACAGGAGTTGACAGTAGAAAGGTCAGCTGTGACCTTGTAAACGCTCGGCTCGAGGTCACCTTGCTCGAGTGGAGGTGGTTTGAAGATCCGTTCAATCTCTAGCAATTACACGATCACTTTCACACGTCTCTTACAGCTTCTATGCAGGATCTGATGCGCCATATGACGTCAGTTTCGTCAAAAACCAAAGCTACAACAATATTTAGTGACTGAAAACAGTGGCAATCTGTGCAAACGTGTTGACACTTTGTCCGGTTAGTTTCGGTAAAAATTCGGTGCAGTTTAAAAGAGTTTAAATTTTAACAAATTCTCTCATAATCTCTTGTAAAGGAAATTATTGTCGGAATAAAAGTTTAAAACATTAGCTAGCTAGTTTAACAAAATACATTTCACGGTTAAAAACAAACCTGCACTATCTCTAAAGCACGTAAGTACATATTGTAGGGTGACTGCCTAAAGATAGATTTTTTTTCCCGGCGAAAAACCGTTAGGGCATCGCCGAGGCACGATATTAATAAAATAAAATTTAAGTATATCACAGAATGAAAAATAACACTAATTTAAAACAATATAAAATAACAGCTATAAATACTATTCCTAAAACTAGTTAACAATAAAATACAACAACAAATAAATAAAACTAAACAACAAGGAAGACAAAGCAAACAATAACAAATTAAGATAAATAAATAGCCACAAATATACAACTTGTTGCAGGGCTGTAAAGAGGCCCTGCAATATTAGTTTAAGTTAAATTTTATTTAACAAATTTAGACAATGAAAGAATTTCAGTGTTCGGTCAATGGCCGAGACACTATCTCCCAACGTCCTCTGCG
>CM040186.1:120618309-120623309 GCA_022606455.1 Callitettix versicolor
ACATCCCCCGACCACCCCCATCGTAACATATCATCATAATAATGCTATTTCCTCCCGCCCGGCCTACCTGTTTAACGTTAATTTCAGTTCTCGATTGTTAGGATCTATCGATTTTTCGCAATCGATTATATGAGGGTCAGTTTCGCTCGGTAGCTGTATATCGACATTTCCGTTTATTCGCGATAATTTACAGTCGTTGATAAACAAAAGAATTCTATAAGCTAAAACGTTTTTCTAATTAGTCGACGCGACTTGAAGTATATTACAATCGTGGTGCAAGTATATTACAATATTTTTAATTATTACGCTTACATTCAAAATAATAACGACGCGAGATGCAGAATAAAAACAAACACAATGATTTGAGATTAAAGATCAAGTTTTGTTCTTATATGCTAACTTAAAACATGAACTTTGCAAACAAACTCATTTTAAAATATTTTTTTTTTTTGGTTATTTTAAGGCGAAAAGCACATTGAGGCTATTATTGCCCTAAATGTAAGTGTGAATGTAAAGTGTTAAAGTCGTAAATGTAAGTGTGTTAAACTCAGATACCGCGAGAGACGTCTAAATCCTCTCAATAGGTGCAGCTAGTCTGTACCTCCCTACGGGGTTTTAAAATACAAAAACGTACGAGCAAAGACTAACTCCTCAAATTGTCGAAAATTAAAACTAAGCCTTCTTTTGAAAAGCCATAAAAGGCGTTAGGCAATGGAGGAGAAGAGTTCCAAAAGATCCATTCTCTCGTTTTTTTATATTTAACGTGCACATTTCATGCTAGTTGATAGCGTACAGGGCTTTCACCCCGAGGACCCGGGTTCGATTCCCTGCCAGGACTTGGCATTTTCATACGCTATAAATCATCCCATCGTCTGCATTAGCCCAAGTGTGCACAATAGTCGGACGTTAAAAAAAAAAATTAACGGCTTGATATATATAGGTGCACAGCAAACCGATCTGTGACGTCACCTCTTGTCTCGAAACGTCTAAATATTTCACTTACTAAGTAACAGTTTTAAAAACACAATGATGATGATTTTTTAACTCATAAGAAACAACATAATGAGAAAAAAGTTTTTAAATAATTTTTTCACAAGCGCCAGTTGTCATTAAAATTATACGCTGTAATTGTACATTAATCAAGCCAAATTGTATACACAAATTAGTACAAAATCAATCCATTACATGAAAACGTCGGCGTATTTGCACGCGCAACGCGTTACGTCATGATAAACGTTTACGGAGTTAAATAACAATTTTAAAAATAGTACAATAAGAAGTAGGACAACACAAATAATGTATTACACCGAGAGAATAAAACAAAAAATTAAAAAGATAATGTTTCGATCATAAATTTAGAGATAGAAATAAAACTAGTATGACGTGAGAAAAGGAATTGCGGTGCGTGGCAATCGGCAGAAATACATTATGTTGCTTGCCGGATAAATACAAAGGTGAGACGGATAAATACAAAGGTGAGACGGATAAATACAAAGGTGAGACGGATAGATACAAAGGTGAGACGGATAAATACAAAGGTGAGACGGATAAATACAAAGGTGAGACGGATAAATACAAAGGTGAGACGGATAAATACAAAGGTGAGACGGATAAATACAAAGGTGAGACGGATAAATACAAAGGTGAGACGGATAGATACAAAGGTGAGACGGATAAATACAAAGGTGAGACGGATAAATACAAAGGTGAGACGGATAATACAGGTGAGACGGATAAATACGGATAAAGACGGATAAGTACAAAGGTGAGACGGATAAATACAAAGGTGAGACGGATAAATACAAAGGTGAGACGGATAAATACAAAGGTGAGACGGATAAATACAAAGGTGAGACGGATAAATATAAAAATGAGACGGATAAATACAAAGGTGAGACGGATAAATACAAAGGTGAGACGGATAAATACAAAGTTGAGACGGATAAGTACAAAGGTGAGACGGATAAATACAAAGGCGAGACTCATAAATACAAAATTGAGACGGATAAACACAAAGGTGAGACGGATGAATACAAAGGTGAGACGGATAAATACAAAGGTGAGACGGATAAGTACAAAGGTGAGACGGATAAATACAAAGGTGAGACGGATAAATACAAATGTGAGACGGATAAATACAAAGGTGAGACGGATAGATACAAAGGTGAGACGGATAAATACAAAGGTGAGACAGATAAATACAAAGGTGAGACGGATAAATACAAAGGTGAGACGGATAAATACAAAGGTGAGACGGATAAATACAAAGGTGAGACTTATAAATATAAAATTGAGACGGATAAATACAAAGGTGAGACGGATAAATACAAAGGTGAGACGGATAAATACATAGGTGAGACGGATAAATATAAAGGTGAAATGGATAATTACAGAAGTGAAACGGATAAACACAAAGGTGAGACGGATAAATACAAAGGTGAGACGGATAAATACAAAGGTGAGACGGATAAATACAAAGGTGAGACGGATAAATATAAAAATGAGACGGATAAATACAAAGGTGAGACGGATAAATACAAAGGTGAGACGGATAAATACAAAGGTGAGACGGATAAATATAAAAATGAGACGGATAAATATAAAGGTGAGACGGATAAATACAAAGGTGAAACGGATAAATACAGAGGTGAGACGGATAAATACAAAGGTGAGACGGATAAATACAAAGGTGATACGGAAGGAACAATTATAAAACAGTGACACGGAATTGGTGCCGACACGCTGTGCCGCAAGACTTAAGACTTGATCAATCAAAAGCTTCGCAATCAATTGACATTTTTCATCTTCGCAGCCGGGTGAAAGGTGTGAAATTATTTTCTTTCCGTGAAAACTCTTTCCGTTTTTCAATCAGAGAAATTGCAATCAGAAAATGACTTGTGCCAACTGATGTTATGGCTTGCATTGATTTCCAACTGTTGGACGTGTTTCTTTTAAATTGCGATTAATGACTGTTGGAAACGCTTTTACACACTCAGCAGGTGATCAATAATTCCTAAATATCTACTGTTATAATTATAATGACGTTCATCTAACTACAATTCATGTAGGCCTACACGGTGACTCCCTTCACCGATAAATATTTACGTTTCTGTAGGCCTGTATGGTGAATTACTTCCAAAACCGGAGTACATCCCTTAGAACTGTTTCGCCGATACTGTACTCGCCATCTTCAAGTCTGACCTTGACTTATGGTCGAGTACAAACATCGGCCTGTGTCTTGGATATTTGCTGACGTTTTACTGTACTAAAGTACTTCTTGAGTACAGCAAAACGTTTTGATAATGGAAGTATTCCGAAACGCGTCAACAAATAAAAATTTTTTGAAGATAAGATTTTTGTTGTTGTTATTTAAAACGAAAAGCACATTGAGTCTATTATCGCCTCCCTAAATGTGAGTGTAAAATGTTAAAGTCGTAAGTGTAAGTGTGTGTTAGACTCGGGTACCGCGAGGGACGTCTATATCCTCTCAATAGGTGCAGCTAGTCTGCAACCCATGCAGGGTTGAATATAAGATAGGTAAGTACAATTCAATAACAACATTCTTAGAAGAAAAAAATAATTACTGTAAGAATTACGTTATTTACAATTATTTAAATGTACTAGGAAGTCGAGCCTGCCTAGACGGACATTTTACGGTTTTATAGTGAATTTTCCCAAAGTTAAGATCAACCAAAATCAGTTTTCTGAGCAAGAACATTATGAGCCGTTTCAGTGAAACAAACATAACACGCGTATCTGGTTCATTATCCTCGTAATTCTTTGCTTTATGTACAAAAAAATTATAAGTATATTATTAAAAGGTATTTCAAACTGATTATTTTACTGTACAATTTCTAAATAATGACAATCATCCTTATTTTATGATTCCATTGCATTTAATTTAAATATAAAACTGGTAAGTCGTAGAAATACGTTTGAAGGCTTAATTTAAAGTTTCTAGTCTTCAATTTGAAAGAACTACGTTTTTCTTAATTAAGCCCTTAGGAAGCGCTACAAAGGGCGTCAGTTGCCACAATAAGTGAACTGAAATGATCAGATTTGTACAGTATCAGTATTCTGATTAACAGCTGTTTTATTATTTGTGTTTTCTGTTTCGTATGGTTTTTTCCCTTCTTACGTTTTCAAAACATTTCAAAGAAACTTTCATTTTTTTTAGATCCAGCGGTAGAAGTTTATAAATAAAATCGTTAATTATAACAAATTAACAAATACGAGGTGTGTTCAGAAAGTAACGAGAATTTTAATTTTCGCTGGCTTGGAGAGTCCGATTGTCAAACATTTTTTTATTATTATGTTGGTATACATGCCCTTAAAGTATGATAAAATTTCAGCTGTTTTCATTGTTGACTTTGTCTGTGGCAGCCACTAACATTAGACGTGTTTTTATGAGCTCGGCGATTTTCGTTTGTTAAAAGAAATGGATCAAAGAATTTGTATCAAATTTTGCGTAAAAAATGGAATAAGTGTAACAAAGTGTGTGAAATGTTAAAAAAGGCCTATGGTGAGTCTGCTATGAGTAAAGCAAGAGTTTACGAGTGGTATACGCGTTTCCAAGAAGGCCGTGAAGACGTTGAAGATGACGAACGCCCTGGACGCCACAGCACATCAACAACCGATGAAAACGTGGAAAAAGTGAAAGAAATTCTTAAGAACAATCGCCGAATCACAATTAGAGAGGTCGCTTATGATGTTGGCATATCGATTAGATCACGTCAGGACATTGTTTCCAGTGTTTTGTGTATGAAACGCGTGGCAGCAAAATTCGTTCCAAAATTGTTGAATTTTGAACAAAAAAAGCAGCTAATGGAAGTTGCTCAGGAGTCACTAAATGAAGTCAACGACGATGCAGAATTACTGAAACGTATTATAACAGGCGACGAAACATGGGTTTACGGATATGACGACGAAACTAAGGCTCAATCATCCCAGTAGAGGCATTCTGGCTCGCCAAGACCGAAAAAGGCTCGACAAGTGCGGTT
>CM040186.1:120628309-120645809 GCA_022606455.1 Callitettix versicolor
TTTTAAGATTCAGTTTCATTATCGAAATCAGCGTTAAAAATTGCGTAAATTATTATTTTGAATTTTCAAAATTCGTCGAAATTTAGGAATTTAATTTGACGGCGGTCATGGTTTTTTCGTTATTTTCAGTAATGCCAGCGTTTAAATATTCCACTGCTGATTGTGATGGTGAAATCAAAATTCCAGTAAAAAGTTGTTTTTTCAAATTCACTTGCGTCAAGTCGGCGAGGGGGCTGCGTGCCGCTATTTTTAACTTTAAATCGAAATAATTCTAAAATGGAGTCCACGAGTAAAGTGAGAAATTGTATAGGTCGCTATTTTGCCCCAAAATAGTATTTTAGCGGAAAAAGTAAAGCGAGTCCTTTAAAACGTTTTACTTTTTAAATCTGGTGAAAACACCAGATTTTGTTGAATTTTTTTTTTTAAATGCACTATTGTGCACACTTGGACTAATGCAGACGATGGGATGATTTATAGCGTATGAAAATGCCAAGCCCTGGTCGGGAATCGAACCCGGGTTCTCGGGGTGAAAGCCCAGTACGCTATCAACTAGGCCACCGAGGCGGCTATTTGCTGCTTAAGTAACTAGTCCAAGGTATTGCAACAAAAAATATTTATTCCGTCAACACGTTTGTCACGTCATGTCACAAGTTCGTCAAAACATAAAACTGTGTTAAATCTAATATTCGTAAAGCAGGCACAAAGGGAGACCCGTTAAAATAATAAAAGATAAAACCGACTGAATGAAAGAGATTACACGAGTCCCTCATCTATACCATAAAATAATTTATTACACTATATCCACCGTGCTAGGTAATATTTAACTGTTTTATAGCTGTCATAAAGTTAGTTTTACGAGTTAACAGACGTGTCGGTCTTCGGTCGGACATCCATCACGGGATGACAGACACCGAGGCCCTATAGATCTTCAATCTTCATGCATCGTTGAACACTTCTTAACCTATTAGCTGTCCACCGCTAACGGCACCTTTGCTCTCGGGCGCACATTCCCCGCATACTTTACGCGCTTTAACAGTATTGTACGCCAGTAGATACTTCCAGGCTGTATCTGCGATTCTTGGCCGATAATTTATTGGTCAACGTTTGCTCACTCAAGACTTAAGTCATAGATTTAACAACCGGTTTATCTATGATTAGTAGTGAATCAAACATGACGTGTTGTTTGAAAAGGAATTATTAGACATTAAAACGTTACGTTTAATGCAGTATGGAAATGTTGTCGCTGATAATCGCTGACCTTCCCATCAATGATTAGGGGATTTTTTGTGGTCATTTGGCGTACCATCTAAATATAGGAGGGTCTGGGTGGCGTGGAGGTCCTCCCCGGAAATGTGTAAAAGTTAAGTGAGTAATAAAAGGAAAGAGACCTAAAACCTCATTATTTTAGAAACTTACATGAAGTACAAAGCGTTGCAAACTTTGTCGCGTTAAAACAGAGCAGTGGGTCAACTGTCATAAAGCAAGGTCTGATTAAATTTCTGTCTGAATTCGAAAAATAATTTTCTTAAATAATTCCTGCTAATGAACCAAAAAAATCACGCGCAATGTTTCCCTTTCTTTTTAATCGAATTACGATAATTTGTTCGAAAACACAACAAATTAACGTAGCTAGTTTTTAGCAACATAACCTAAAACTTATTATAGCCTCTCAGCTGTTCAATATAAATCAGCTGATCGTCACGAATTAATATAAAACAAATAATCTTTTAGAATAACATAGCTAGTTTTTAGCAACGTAACTTAAAACTTATTATAGCCTATCAGCTGTTCAATGAAATCAGCTGATCGTTACCAATTAACATAAAACAAATAATCTTTTACTACAACATAGCTAGTTTTTAACAACATAACCTTAAATATATTAGAGCCTATCAGCTGTTCAATGAAATCAGCTGATCGTTAACAATTAATATAAAACAAATAATCTTTTACAACATAGCTAGTTTTTAGCAACATAACCTAAAACTTATTATAGCCTATCAGCTGTTCAATGAAATCAGCTGATCGTTACCAATTAATATAAAACAAATAATCTTTTACTACAACATTGCTAGTTTTTAACAACATAACCTAAAACTTATTATAGCCTATCAGCTGTTCAATGAAATCAGCTGATCGTTACCAATTAATATAAAACAAATAATCTTTTACAACATAGCTAGTTTTTAGCAACATAACCTAAAACTTATTATAGCCTATCAGCTGTTCAATGAAATCAGCTGATCGTTACGAATTAATATAAAACAAATAGGTCTAATCTTTTACTACATAGCTAGTTTTTAGCAACATAACCTAAAACGTATTATAGCCTATCAGCTGTCCAATGAAATCAGCTGATTGTTACGAACTAATATAAAACAAATAATCTTTTACTACAACATAGCTAGTTTTTAACAACATAACCTAAAATCTATTAGAGCCTATCAGCTGTTCAATGAAATCAGCTGATCGTTACGAATTAATATAAAACAAATAGGCCTAATCTTTTACAACATAGCTAGTTTTTAGCAACATAACCTAAAACTTATTATAGCCTCTTAGCTGTTCAATGAAATCAGCTGATCGTTACCAATTAATATAAAACAAATAATCTTTTACTACAACATAGCTAGTTTTTAGCAACATAACCTGAAACTTATTATAGCCTATCAGCTGTCCAATGAAATCAGCTGATCGTTAATAATCATTATAAAACAAATAATCATATACTACAACATAGTTAGTTTTTAGCAACATAACCTAAAAGTTATTACAGTCTATCAAGTGTTCAATGAAATCAGCTGATCGCTAATATAAACCAACTGATCTTTTATTAAAACTACCTATATAAATTTGTGCACTCGCATCACGCGACGCGCAAAATCCAACATCACGACCAGCCCTAATACACGACACATGTTAAAACTATTTAGTAACTCAACATTATTTGTGTATACTGTCGCTATCAATGTGCCTAGTTCGACAACCCTGGTGTACAGTAGAGATGGTAACGATATCACAGAACTGCTACTTTTTCACAGATAGTCGAATTTCACATATTTATCTAACAGTGAATGGCTGAGTTTAACTGTTACTAACTGTGAACTGTGAACTGAAATCTCCGAAATCTGTTCAATCCACGCCTCTAGTTTCTTTTATCTCCGTTAAGATCGCGTCGCTTTGCCCTGCGCATGCGTAATGAGTTCACAGTTTGGACCTACCTACCTATACACTAACTGTGAACTGTGAAATTTTCACAGTTCACACTTCTGTTAGTGCGGAATTACAGACGAGATATATATTAATATTGCTAACTGCGCGCGCACAGTTGTTTCACGCCAGATTTAGCTTGTTGTTGGTATTATTTATTTAGTATAGCGAATGTTTTTTGCACAAGTAGTGTTGTGTAGAAGAATAATTGTGTAGAAGAATTGTGTATTTGTGTAGATAAAATACCTGATTTTGTTTGTTTGTTTTTCTGATTTATATTAGCCTATTATAAAGAAGCAATAAGTTGCATAACAGGCCAGCCAGACATTATTTCACAGTTATTTACAGTTTAATTTAACAGATATTGAAAAGTAGCAGTAGCAGTTTTCACATATAACAATATTTCACAGATAGTATCACCTCTACTGCGTACGCTTGACAAAGGTTTTTAGAATATTTTGATTCCAGATAGAAAAACCAGTTCTCCAAAGCAAAAACGTGAACTGGAGGCATGCCAGAACACTAGTAGCTGACGGAAATATGGAAATCTCTCTGTAGAAGAGAACCGACATAAGCAGCGGTTACAGTCCAGCTTGTTTGTAGTTGGTAACACCAGTGGATGTGCAATAGTAGAAGACTCTCTTGATTAACGCGTGCGAAGGTTTAGCAAGAATATGAACAGCGTCAACAGAGAACATAAATGCCTTTCCTGATTGTCTGGCGTTAAGGCATAGGTTGGTTCATAAACCAATCAGATCAGTTTAGACTTAAAATGAACACATACAAAACTGTGTAGGCTACGCTATTGTACTGAGGAGAACTAATTGCTCATTACAATTAATTCAGTGACTGAGCGACACAAAGCTGGCCAATCATTGGTCCATTTCAGTTTAAATACAGAGGCAAACAAATCTGAACACAGGATAATTGTGCTATTTCTATAATAAGCAACGCTAAATGAAACATTTCTATATTAACGTGTTTTACGCACATCGCATCAGATCTGTTGCCAAGATGACGTATTATTTACTGTAGGTCCGGCTTGTACAGCCGATAGTGTGGCTTCATAGATAAGGGATTGGAGGCAGTTTTAATCCACCCTCTTCGAGCTACCCGCCCCACCCCTTTCACATTTTATTACCTTCCGTCGTAATAAATCCTATCAAAAATTATCACCCAATGGGTCGAGCATGCGTCATCCACGGTCGACCGGGTGCAAAGGACCTCGAACGCGGCAGTTAGAAGCGTCTCCCCGGCCGTGCTGTCGTATATCTCCGGCTCCCTTACTTCCACCTTCCGTCCGTCCGTCTGTCTGTCTGTCACTCTAAAAGCATGCACACAATATATAGAGGGACGTTATGTCAGAGAGAACAGATGTATAAAATAAATATCCACCCTGTTCTCTCTCTCCCGCACATACATTTACTATAGTTCTATCTCCCTTTCTCGCGAAAGCCATGATTCCAGAAACACATAAATCAGAGGGGGAGTGTACCGAGAGGGGGTAAGGTCGGAATAAAAGGCAATGAACAGTTTCTTTGCGACCAAAACTTGCTTCGGATGTGAAGTTTTCCTGGTTTCATCATTAATTTGTTTCGAGTGCTTACTATGTTGTGTTAATTAAATTCTACCCCTTCCCTCCCGCCTTACACTATTTACCATTCATTAAAAACTCCGAACTGATCAACGTTCACCCCTCCCATTCCCCCTACTTCTATTCAGCAGCGAATCCTATTAGTCAGGACTGAATTTTGTTGATGTTTACATTCTTTGCTTCCGAGATTTATTGGCGTTCATTTATTTCAAGAAATAGAAGAAAATTAACTCGAGAAAAGAAATTGTGCACGCACGCGCGCGCGCGCGCACACACACACACACACACACACACACACACACACACACACACACACACACACACACACACACACACACACACACACACACACACACACACACACACACACACACACACACACACACACACACACACACACACACACACACACAAACACACACACACACACACACACACACACACACACACACACACACACACACACACACACACACACACGTATGCGGTTGAAATTCAGCCAAAACATTGCATTAGTGTTAATAATATTACTTTAAGAAATAGTATCTGATCCAATCGTAACACTTGATACTATAGCAGAGGCAGAACCAGATCAGCTGTTCTAACCAATATCCTCCTTAAAACCCGAAACAATCCGCATACAAATAGAGACAAGTAAATGTATCTGTAGCTAAACGTAAACCAAAATGCATTACTAAATTAAAACTAAACAATTTTTTTATAAATTGACGATTCTTTAAATGTGTTGGTTCTATATTATATGATATGTTGGTTCATCTTTCATAATATATTGCACTATTCTTTAAGATATGTTGACTCTATCCTCTATGTTATGTTGGTTCTATCTTTTATGATACGCTGATTCTATCCTCTATGATATTTGGTTATATCATCTATGATATTTGGTTATATCATCTATGATATTTGTTTATATCATCTATGATATGTTGGTTCTATTATTATTAGGTATGTTGGTTCTATCCTCTAAGATATGTTGGTTCTCTATCCTTGATGATATATATCTTCTATCCTCTATGATATGTTTGTTCTATCCTCTAAGATATGTTGGTTCTCTATCCTTGATGATATATATCTTCTATCCTCTATGATATGTTTGTTCTATCCTCTAAGATATGTTGGTTCTATTATTAATGGTATGTTGGTTCTATCCTCTAAGATATGTTGGTTCTCTATCCTTGATGATATATATCTTCTATCCTCTATGATATGTTTGTTCTATCCTCTAAGATATGTTGGTTCTATTATTAATGGTATGTTAGTTCTATCCTCTAAGATATGTTGGTTATGTTATTTATGGTATGTTGGTTTTCTATCTTTTAAAATATGTTGGTTTTATCCTCTATGATATGTTGATTCTACTGTATCTTGTATGATATATTGGTTCTATCCTCTAAGATATAGGCTATTGGTTCTCTATCCTTTATGATATATTTGTTCTATCCTCACTGATATGTTGGTTCAATCCTTTATGATACGTTCTACAATCGCAAGGACAGAGGGTCACATTCTAAAAAATATTGTCTTTATAAAGTTAACCACGTTACAAATAATCTGATACTGTATTCTCTTTTAACAAATGAAGACGCGAAGAAAGCTAACAGTATTCGAACATGCGGTCTTACTGTCCAAGTTGCCGCGTCAAACTGTCTGGTTTTCGCTTTCAATTGTTAAACAAATAATTAAAGGCAGTAAAGGCGCTTAGGGACTGTACTTTCCACATTATAAATAGAAGCTATTTGAATAGGAACAGAGGATTAGCTTTACATAACTGGAGAGAAACAGATGTGAAATAACTGGGGCGTGCACTGTGCACTGGGCTTTCACTGGAGTCGTTATTTCCAAAATATCTGTAACGGATATCGGCCTACGAACTATTCTGGAATAATTAAGCCCAACAGAACATCTGGCGCGCTTGTTACTGTTCATACGTTTGATCGGTCGACGCGTGTGGTCCCCGGAGGTGACACGTTGTCGAAGAGCCAATCGGAGGTAGCTGCAGTGGAGTCTTTGGAGTAGAACATTAAGCATTGTTACTGGGTGTTGCGTAAGGTGAATAACGATACGTGCCAAAAGTACTGTGACCTATAGTACAATAAAAAAGAGCCCCAGCAGACTAGCTACACCTATTGAGAGGATTTATACGTCTCTCGCGGTACCCGAGTCTTAACACACTTACACTTACAACACTACACTTACGACTTTAACACTTTACACTCACATTTACATTTAGGGAGGCGATAATAGCCTCTATGTGCTCTTCGCCTTAAAATAACAAAAAAATGTAGTACAATAACAAAAGTTCTATTAGGGTGTGCAGCCGCCTCGGTGGCCTAGTTGATAGCGTACTGGGCTTTCACCCCGAGGACCCGGATTCGATTCCCGGCCAGGGCTTGGCATTTTCATACGCTATAAATCACCCCATCGTCTGCATTAGCCCAAGTGTGCACAATAGTCGGATGTTAAACACAAAATTATGGTATGCAGCCCACTGGTTGTTACTGCAGGGTACCACTTGGCCTAACCTGCGTAAATACGGCTAAACTATCTTGATGAAAAGTTCTAGGAAATCGGGAAACTAGAGCAGGAATAATTAACAAAATTTCAGTTAATCTCTTAAATTTGAAACAGATATTCCGGTACTTCGTCGGTACCTTTTGAATCCGACTTTTATTAGATAACAGTTTAACGTCAGCTTTTGTATTGTCTTAATAGCGTCATGTTTTAGGGCTAGTTGTGATGAATTTTGCGCGTCGCGGATGCGAGTGCACACATTTATATTGGTAGTTATAGTAAAAGATCAGTTGTTTTGTATTAATTACGTTTAACGTCCGATCAGCTAATGATTTATTTAAAAACGGGAATTGAACCGGGTCCTCGGGGTGAAAGCCCAGTACGCTATCAACTAGGCCATCGAGGCGGCTACAGCTGATTTCATTGAACAGCTTATAGGCTATAATAATTTTTAGGTTATGTTATTAAAAACTAGCTATGTTGTAGTAAAGTGGGTAATAGGTTCAGTTGTCTATTCATTCGTAACGATCAGCTGATTTCATTGAACAGCTGATACGTTTTCGGTTATGTTGTTGAAAATTAGCTGTATTAATCGGTCGTGTTTTCAAACAGATTATCGTAATTAAAATAAAAAGGATGAGAAAATGTGATACATGATTTTTATTTTTGGCTCAATAACAGATTGATTTTTTTGCAATTTTTTGTTCTCAATAAAATTTTTTGCATTTTTTGTTCTCAATAAAAATGTTTGCAATTTTTTGTTCTCAATAAAAAAATTTGCAATTTTTGTTCTCAATAAAATTTTTTGCAATTTTTTCTTCTCAATAAAATTTTTTGCAATTTTTTGTTCTCAATAAAATTTGTTGTAATTTTTTTCTCAATAAATTTTTTTGCAATTTTTGTTCTCAATAAAATTTTTTGCAATTTTTTGTTCTCAATAAAAATTTTTGCAATTTTTTGTTCTCAATAAAATTTTTGCAATTTTTTGTTCTCAAAATTTTTTGCAATTTTTTGTTCTCAATAAAATTTTTGCAATTTTTTCCGCTTGTATTCCCAGCAGTGTAGTTTCTCCCAACTAAAATATCTACAAAACTCATTGAATGTTTTCGTATATCAATCAGTATAATAAGCAGGTAATATACATACATACTTCACTACATTCAGTATAGTGATCTGCCTTCCCTAGCTTCGTCAATTCCACTTTCGTTGACGCGTTTCGGAGAACCTCCATCTTCAAAAACTATATCAATACTAAGTTTTTGAAGATGGAGGTTCTCCGAAACGCGTCAACGAAAGTAGAATTGACGAAGCTAGGGGTAGACAGATCATTATACTGAATATAGTGACAATAATCCTAGCAGAAAAGAAGAAGAATATAGAAAATAATTACATACATATTTATTAGTGGAATTATAATACTAAATACTAAAACTTGGTTTTGTTTAAACATAAATAAATTCACTCTATTTTCATTGCAATAGTTTCATACAACAAACTATACGGTATTATATTTGTAAAGTGGCAGAGTTACAACTTACAAATGACTGCAATCCATTGATTGAGCCGAACAAACTACGCAACGCCAGCAAATATTGATAAAGAATGTCTGGAAATAAATCAAAATGATCCCAACCATCCCGAACTCGGATCAATTCAAACAGTTTATTTTGCGAAAGAGACGTGCCTTTTAGCACAGGTGTCCGGCGGATAGGAACCCATCTGGGATCTGGCAAGGTTGAGTTATTGGGTAAACATCGGGGACCCGGTTCTCTCATTGTTCTGACGAAGTTCCTGACTGATTTATATCGAGAGTAAATTGTGTGTGTGACTGCGAAAATCTACTTCCCTCTTGGTGCGCGCGCACGCTCCCTTAATTTATCATAGACGCCGGTGACTGCGAGAGTGAGACTGTCGTATATCTTGTTTAAAATGTTCGACGCAAACTTGGGCCAAGGAAATTATGAGTGTAATACTGTAAATACGTGAAAATCGGTGGAACGATATTGCGAACTGTAATTTATAGCGTGTACTGTATGCTATGCTAACTGGCTGCTGGCGTTCTGTTAGTTGACATGCGCGCACGTGAAAACGTATTTAGTTTATATATCTAAAATTAAAAATTGTGTGTTATTTTAAGGCGAAAAGAACATAGAGGCTATTATCGCCTCTCTAAATGTAAGTGTGAGTGTAAAGTGTTACAGTTGTGTGTAGTGTTGTAAGTGCAAGTGTGTGTTAGGACTCGGGTACCGCGAGGGACTTCTAAATCCTCTCAATAGGTGCAGCTAGTCTATACCTCCTGCGGGGAAAAAATGTTTTACGGAAAATACAAAAAAAAAAATCATAATTTGGTAAAAACTATTTATATATGAAAGGACAGGTGAGTCCGAACCTCGAGGTCGTAGTTCGAGACTTGAGTTACTGCCGTAATTTTTTCCTTGCCGTTAACGTCGATTCCCCTCGCCTTCATTAGTCTAACTTGCATTAATTATGAAGATTCATAACTCAAGTTCTGACTTAGTATTTTTAAATGATAAATCCAATACACCGTGTAATCTCTATTACAAAACTGTGAACCTGGAAACGACAGGCTAATTTCTAAGAGACGATACAAAGTTGTGGTCGGGCAGAAAACACCAAACTGTTAAAAAAAACTGCTTTTCTATAAACTACAAACAAACTGCTTTTTCAAACGGAAACAAGCAGTTTGATTTGGACTGGTTTATGATTTGTTAAACAAGGAACGGACTGTTCTATTCGAACGTTGCCTCAAGCGCTAAAACTGTTTTCCTGCTGTTTGCCTGCTAACTGCTTTTCTTCTACCTGCTTTTATGTTTTTTCCCTTTATTCCAAGAGTTGCTTGTTGCTTGTAAGAACTGTTTGGTCAATGTCAACGTTTATTTCTATCTATTTTGTTGTGAGTTGTAGTAACAACCTCTCACATTTTGTAGATACAGAGCCTAATTTTATTTAAACATATTTTTTATATTTATTATAAATCATCAATATTTTTTAATCAACTAAAAATATTCTAAATCGTTTGCATTTTGGTAAATATGCAAAGGACTATTTAATTTTTAACTAAAAAAAGAATGCTTCTATTAGAAATTCATTGCATTTTGTAAATATAAAATGGCTTACATAATTATTACGTTTTGATAATGTAATTTAATTATTACTACACTTATAAGGATTATTTTTATCCTTTCTAAATGCTTTATACCCAAAAACAGGTGGTAATGGTGGAATGAAAATGAAAAAGTAGTCTTAGAAAACTGAACTTATGTGCTTTATATTTTAGCTGCTAATACAACTTTGAGTTTCAGTTTTCTAAACCTGTTTTTTCCAACTGTTTTAAAAAGCAGCTTTTTTCCTCAACAAACAGTTTGTAGACGTTTTGTAAAATAGCAGAAACGCCCACCTCTAATACAAAGAGAAGTATTAACAACAATGAAGCCTGCGCAATGGCGATGCGTTTTACCTCTTGCGGGCCTAATTACTAACATCTTGTGTTGTATCGCAATAAGAAAGTAACAAGATTAAATAAAGGTCTGCAGCCTGCGATGTCACAGTGCTATATTATTTAAAGGAGAACGCTTTTAAAATAGATTTGCCGTTGTCCTCCCCGATTACCCCGCGAGGCCTCCTGAAGAAGTGCCTCCTGGCAAGGCGTTCGTTGAATCCCAATAAGGAAACGGATCGCATCCAGGATCGCAATTGCTGGTAATTGACCTCATAAAACAAAGAGGGGCGTAGGGGTAGGAGTTTCTTTGTCTGGAGTAATAAAGTAGAGGCCCGGGTAATCGACGCATTTCGATGCCGGATCAGGTATAGCACGGCAGATTGGACGTCCCTCGGAAATGTTTACCCCCCTCTACCCCGCACCCCCCTTATCGATAATAAAATGGTCGACTTGACGAAATGAGATTTCTCTAGTACCGCGCCGACAATTGTGCATCCAATTTCGAGGGAAAGGTTTTGTAGGCTTAGAAACAGTTTGCAGGAATCGACTCGCAACTCGACCGAGACGCCGTGATGCGTATCGCGGGTTTAATCGCGGCTCGGCACTTCTTTCTTGGCACCTTTCCTCTAGGCCTACTTGATAATATCTTTGTAGAGGGAAAAGTAAACAATGAGAGTCTTATAAACTCAAGCGTTTAGGTCAGTTGAATATTTACTATTTTCAGCTCATAGGGACCTAGTGTTAATTACAAAATGTATAATAGTGTTTTAATATTTTTTCCCATAATAGTTTTATGTAATTCCCATTATTCCTCATTTTTTTTGGATCTTTATTGATTTTTTTTTTAGAATTAAATGTCCTTTGAATCAAATCACAATTTGTGTAACACGACACTTCCATGATTCACTACTAAACATGATATAAAGAGTTAATTCATAAAGCACTTTCTCATACTTAGGCCTACTTACCAATGACTTAGCAAAGCTAAACAAAATACCTCTATTTTACACAATAGTTCATTGAATCTTGTGTACAATGAAAAGTATTGTAGTTTAGTTTCACGCAACTGTTGGCCACAGTTTCAGTGTATAAGGGCAGATTATTATTGTTACGCAACTGTTGGCCAAAGTTTCAGTGTATAATGGCAGATTATTAGCGTCACGCAACTGTTGGCCACCGTTTCAGTGTATAATGGCAGATTATTAGTGTCACGCAACTGTTGGCCACCGTTTCAGTATATAATGGTAGATTATTAGTGTCACGCAACTGTTGGCCACCGTTTCAGTGTATAATGGCAGATTATTAGTGTCACGCAAATGTTGGCCACCGTTTCAGTGTATAATGGCAGATTATTAGTGTCACGCAACTGTTGGCCACAGTTTCAGTGTATAATGGCAGATTATTAGTTTCACGCAACTGTTGGCCACCGTTTCAGTGTATAATGGCAGATTATTAGTTTCACGCAACTGTTGGCCACCGTTTCAGAGTATAATGGCAGATTATTAGTTTCACGCAACTGTTGGTCACCGTTTCAGTGTATAATGGCAGATTATTAGTTTCACGCAACTGTTGGCCACCTTTTCAGTGTATAATGGCAGATTATTAGTTTCACGCAACTGTTGGCCACCGTTTCAGTGTATAATGGCAGATTATTAGTTTCACGCAACTGTTGGCCACCGTTTCAGTGTATAATGGCAGATTATTAGTTTCACGCAACTGTTGGCCACCGTTTCAGAGTATAATGGCAGATTATTAGTTTCACGCAACTGTTGGCCACCGTTTCAGTGTATAATGGCAGATTATTACTTTCATGCAACTGTTGGTCACCGTTTCAGTGTATAATGGCAGATTATTATTGTCACGCAAATGTTGGCCACCGTTTCAGTGTATAATGGCAGATTATTAGTTTCACGCAACTGTTGGCCACCGTTTCAGAGTATAATGGCAGATTATTAGTTTCACGCAACTGTTGGTCACCGTTTCAGTGTATAATGGCAGATTATTAGTTTCACGCAACTGTTGGCCACCTTTTCAGTGTATAATGGCAGATTATTAGTTTCACGCAACTGTTGGCCACCGTTTCAGTGTATAATGGCAGATTATTAGTTTCACGCAACTGTTGGCCACCGTTTCAGTGTATAATGGCAGATTATTAGTTTCACGCAACTGTTGGCCACCGTTTCAGAGTATAATGGCAGATTATTAGTTTCACGCAACTGTTGGTCACCGTTTCAGTGTATAATGGCAGATTATTAGTTTCACGCAACTGTTGGCCACCTTTTCAGTGTATAATGGCAGATTATTAGTTTCACGCAACTGTTGGCCACCGTTTCAGTGTATAATGGCAGATTATTAGTTTCACGCAACTGTTGGCCACCTTTTCAGTGTATAATGGCAGATTATTAGTTTCACGCAACTGTTGGCCACCGTTTCAGTGTATAATGGCAGATTATTAGTTTCACGCAACTGTTGGCCACCGTTTCAGTGTATAATGGCAGATTATTCGTTTCACGCAACTGTTGGCCACCGTTTCAGAGTATAATGGCAGATTATTAGTATCACGCAACTGTTGGCCACCTTTTCAGTGTATAATGGCAGATTATTAGTTTCACGCAACTGTTGGCCACAGTTTCAGTATATAATGGCAGATTATTAGTGTCACGCAACTGTTGGCCACCTTTTCAGTGTATAATGGCAGATAATAACAGTGTGTAACGTTCTGTATATATCCTAGTTTGACGCAATTAAACGCATAAGTAATGTCCGACAGACAAGTTACCGTTTTACGGAACAAGAAAAGAACCTGTCAGACACTAGATACTTAATAAATGAATGTAATATAATCAAGTGTAAATAGTTTAAGAGCCGTGTTAAGATCAAGCCCTCCTAGAGTGTAAGTACGGGGGCGGATCCCGGCAGGTGGCAGAGCCCTGCGGGGTTACTCGGTGCTCCACTTGGCACCTAAACACCTGCCCCAGGTACCGAGCGCTCGACTTCTTTTAATGTTACCAGGACAGCGGTTCTGCGTTTGTATTGCAGACAATGTTTTACTTATTGGTTACGTGGCCTATGCAGCGAGTTGTACAGTTCAGTACATTGAAATAGTTAATGTTTGTTTCTGTTGTTAGCACGTTTCTGGATTGTGTTAACATTTTAACTTTTATTTACAATGAATCTGACTTTATTAATTTTAAAAATAACCGCTTAAAGTTTTAGTGTATTTTATTGGTATTCTTACTGTTTATTTGAGCCTTCGCCGTTAAACCTTACACGCAGTGTCCGGGACGTGGATCGTCCTCGTTCTCAAGTGCCTTACTTAAACATAAACATGATGTTTAGACTAAACTGTCGGATTTGTTTCCATTAGGCTAACTCCTGCAGGAAAGCAAGTAAAACTACTGTCAAGTGAGCAAGAACGAAGCAAACACGAATACCAAACTGATAATATGAAACAGTGTAGTCACACTGGTAAAAGTAGATTCGGTAAATAAAGCGGAAAAGCCAAAAGAGAGATCAATAAAACAATTGGGAAAGGCACAATTTAAATGGTATAAACAAGTAGTCAGGAAGAGAATGGAAAGGATCCAGAAAAAATACTTTGGAGGTACGACCGACTGGGAAGAGAAGTAGAGGAAGACCACGTACAACTTGGATGAAGACAAAATCAGAATTGGAAGAATGAAGACAGACAGACAGACAGACAGACAGACAGACAGACAGACAGACAGAGAGAGAGAGAGAGAGAGAGAGAGAGAGAGAGAGAGAGAGAGGATTGAAACAATTGATAGTTGACAAAAGAAGACGCAAGACATTTTCTGAGGCCACGTGGCACGAAGGAAGGAAAAACACCGGTAAATTTCTTTTATTTAAAATTCGCTACCAAACTTGAGTTATGCAGTCAAAATTTAAGCACAATATAAATAGCCCGCTCTGAAAATCTATCAATTTTTCCGAGAGATCCTATAAACTACGTTTTTTTGGATACGTGAGGAAAAATTGATGAAAAATTATTAACACCGATTAAAAGAAAGTATAATTTTTAAGAGTTTTTGGCAAAAAGATCAGATTCTAAAATATTTTTTTTTTTTTGAAAAAATTGAAAAATAGTCCTGAGGAAAGCGTACACCGGCATGCGAAATACCAAAAACATCGGATATCCGATGTTAGTAACCCTCACCCTTACACATACACAGAAGCGGAGAGAGAGAGAGAGAGAGAGAGAGAGAGAGAGAGAGAGAGAGAGAGAGAGAGAGAGAGAGAAAGAGAGACCCCTCTCTCCCCGGACAGAAATGCAATTAAAAATCACTTTTTTAACAGCCGTTATAGAAATGAATTATTAATTCAGAAGTTCCATCACGATTATTATACAAGACAAACCTTCTGTTGTAACTTCATTACTTAAAATTGCAGTTTCGTTCTAAACAAATTCTACAACGTGTGTTTATGTGCAATGTGTGTTAGTTCAGCGCGTCTGCTTTAGCAACTAAAGTAACGACCGCCATTTTGTTTCCGTCTATAAATACATTCCAGCATTAAAGTCTCCGTTCGCGGCAGTATTTTGTTTTATTAGTTACAAATTAAAATCGTATTTAATTAATACAAACGTGAACGCATTCTATCGTAAAGTAAAACAATTCTTTCGACGCCATTCTCCAAAGCTATTGTTTTTGTAATTAGATAAAAAAGGACACATTTCGGCACGGCAGTAAGGGCTCAATAGCGCGGGAACACAAGACGTTAAGACATCACCGAAATAGAACGGAAAAGCAATTCGTAGCCGCGTTTCCTTCGGTCCTAACGTTAAGATCCGAGTGTTTACACGGCAAGACTTTCAAGTTGCCAATTAGTTTCCTATCTGTTGTACCGTAGTTAGTTTAACTCCAGTAGGGATGGTTTTAATATCGCCCGTCGATAGGGTGGATTTCACCCTCGAACAGTATCGGGCGCTTTTGGAAACTGTCTGAATTGTGTAAAGTTAAAATTTCTTGTACATACAAGTGCGTGTAAGTGTTTCGTAATAAGAAATGTAATTTAAAATCTAATTTTGCGAATCAATTATATATATATATATATATATATATATATATATATATATTTATATTTATATTATATACTCTTAGATATAGTATATATCTATAGATATAGTATTTTGAAGTATAGATATAATATTTTAGAGTATAGATATAGTTTTTGAAGATGGAGGTTCTCCGAAACGCGTCAACGAAAGTAAAATTGACGAAGCTAGGGAAGGCAGATCATTATACTGAACACAGTGATAATAATCCTAGCAGAAAAGAAGAAGAATATAAAACGAATTTCATACAATAGACTTTACTTTGTCCTCGTACTTTCGTTTTGTAAAACTATAGCCTAAACTATAAAATTAATAACTGCATTCTAACGTTGCACCTTACTGCAAATTTTTTACAAATAAAACCCACTATAACCGGATTTTACATTACATACCTAAATTAGGCTGCAGTATTTACTGTTTACTAAAAGTAGTGTCTTTTATTTAATAACATTTACATATTACAACTGGCCTAGATTGCCTTACCGATTCTACTTTCAAAACAGATTCGGTTATAATGTTTTTTTTGTGTTTAACGTCCGACTATCGTGCACACTTGGGCTAATGCAGACGATGGGATCATTTAGCGTATGAAAATGCCAAGCCCTTGTCGGGAATCTAACCCGGGTCCTCGGGGTGAAAGCTTAGTACGCTATCAACTAGGCCACCGAGGCGGCTTTCTATTAAAATTATTTAATTCTTGGATACAGTAGTAAATTTAAAGAATGTTTTTTAGCAATCAGCTGTTTTGGTACACGCACAATTATCTGTCACTTATGTCGGCATCGTGCTCTAATCACAGGCTAAGTTAGCTTACGTACTTGCTTCTCTTTAACCAATTATACCATAGTTCAGTAACAAAAACTCTTTTCATCGATCATACGAATGTTTTGATAGACATAATTTAAATTGAAGTTTTAACAGAAATTATTTCTACCGTAATACTAGAAACATTGACGTTTAACATCTTGTATTTACAGTCGTTTTAATCATTATGCAAGTTATTTACCAAACAAGACAATCGATGTACGATAAGAGATTGTGTTTTTTATTTTAAAAAAAACTCCATCACAATTATTCAGCCGCATCGGACCCAGGCCTACTCGACGTGTCGATGTGAAAGCAATCATACCAAGTGCAAAAGACAATTCCTTGTTATGGGGCGCACGATGGCTCTCTATTCCATCCGGAGGGGTCCCTGGAGGAAGGTAAATTGTCCCAACTCTTCCCCGTAACTGTCATCTACTTAATACGATTTATACAATACAATAGTTGTACTTCTCACGCACGCAAATACCGAAATAGTTTTTCCGTAATGCGCAGGCGCGAAAGAATTACATTACGTAGTTGAACCAAACAGCTGTTACTTATACATTATACTTATTAAATTACATTTATGTGTCTGTAGACCCTTTACGTATACGTGCTGCCAAAACCTAGGGGAAACATATCCGTTACAGGCACATTGTATTTTCAAAATGGCGGAGTACAAAGGGAGAGATAAAAGGTTTTTTTCTCTTAACGTCCATACTTTAGGCCAGTTAGACTAATAACGAGCAGTGTTAACGGTAAAGAAAAAGCTTATGCACTAACTTCAGTTTCGAGCTTAAGACCTTGAGTTGCGCAAACTGGG
>CM040186.1:120648309-120665809 GCA_022606455.1 Callitettix versicolor
TAACACAGAGGGACCTTGAACATAACACTAACACAGAGGGACCTTGAACATAATACTAACCTAACACAGATGGACTTGAACATAACACTAACACAGAGGGACTTGAACATAACACTAACACAGAGGGACCTTGAACATAATACTAACCTAACACAGATGGACTTGAACATAACACTAACACAGATGGACTTGAACATAACACTAACACAGAGGGACCTTGAACATAATACTAACACACAGGGACCTTGAACATCAAACTAACACAGAGGGACCTTGAACATAACACTAACACAGAGGGACTTGAACATAATACTAACACAGAGGGACCTTGAACATAACACTAACACAGAGGGACTTGAACATAACACTAACAAAGATGGACTTGAACATCAAACTAACACAGAGAAACCTTGAACATAATACTAAAACAGAGGGACCTTGAACATAACACTAACACAAATGGACTTGAACATAACACTAACAAAGATGGACTTCAACATCAAACTAACACAGAGGAACCTTGAACATAACACTAACACAGAGGGACCTTGAACATAATACTAACACAGAGGGACCTTGAACATAACACTAACACAAATGGACTTGAACATAACACTAACAAAGATGGACTTGAACATCAAACTAACACAGAGGAACCTTGAACATAATACTAACACAGAGGGACCTTGAACATAACACTAACACAAATGGACTTGAACATAACACTAACAAAGATGGACTTGAACATCAAACTAACACAGAGGAACCTTGAACATAACACTAACACAGAGGGACCTTGAACATAACACTAACACATGAAACACTAACACAGAGGGACCTTGAACATAACACTAACACAGATGGACTTGAACATAACACTAACACAGAGGGACCTTGAACATAACACTAACACAGATGGACTTGAACATAACACTAACACAGAGGGACCTTGAACATAACACTAACACAAATGGACTTGAACATAACACTAACAAAGATGGACTTGAACATCAAACTAACACAGAGGGACCTTGAACATAACACTAACACAGAGGGACCTTGAACATAACACTAACACTAGATGACGTTTTGAGGTGTCCTTAATAAATATTTTATGTATAGCTTATTTTATATAAATAGTCTAATTTTACATGTGACATAACTCTCATATTTCCCCATTTTCTTCTGATTGTATTCAAAAGCCACAAAAATTGTTTTTGATAATAGCATGGACAAGTTCGTTTTTCATCTATTTCAAATGTTAAAACGTTAATAACATTTTTTAAACTGATTTCACCATCGTACTTTTCGTTAACGCCTGCAAAAATGAGCATTTTAAATTTCCAAAACCTATTGAGTAAATGAACTTGACGGCGGTCAGGGTTCGTTTTCGTGTCTACAATGTAATGTAAAACACCTAGACGCCACTTTATGCAGATTTCGATAATAAAATGAGTTTTAAATTATACAGAGATTACAATAATCTCTCCAACAGCTCATTGCTCCAATGAAAATTCGGTAATAAATGTTAGAAATTCTTTTGCGTCAAGTTAGCAAGACAGTTGAGTGCAGCGAATGCTTTTCGTTAGATTTAAAGGAAACACAAAGTACAGACACAATGGCCTATAATAAAATTTGTTTTCTCAGAATTTTGTTTAAGTTTGATTTTATTTTTTGAAGCTACGGTGGCTCCTAGCGCCGGCATCCCAGACCCAGGTCCAGCAATCCATTGTGCTGGAGGTGCTCAGTGCAAGAGCCACGTAATGTGGCCGCAGTTACCGGTGTAATACCCAGGTCTCGGTGTCCTATGACTTTCCTGCGTTGCTCTCTGCTCGTGATATTTTAGTAAAATATATCGTCAAATATGGCGTTGTATTTATCGAAATTGAAATGTCACATATTCGTTCACCGTTACTGCTTGATCACTAAGGTTCATTATAAAACTTTTGCAAGAATTTCGCCTAACATATTATAATACAAAACACACTATTTTATGTTAAAGAAATAAATCAAAATGCAGACAGCACGGTCCTTAAAGTGATAAATGTAAGGCCATACAGAGGTCAAAACAACTCCTGACTTATCGATTTTACGTCTTATCGAATCTCGTTTCTAATTCCCGAGCATTATAATTTTAAGAAAACCCATTACCATATTTTAATTTTCGACCCAAACCTCGATCGATCGACTGAAAGTGTCGCCCGTGTTTCGAATGAATTGTGACGTACACTGGGTCGACTGTCCGACTATTTTCATTATATATAGTTGTACGTTGTCCAGTTAATTAGAAATGGCGGACAGCTGGTCCGTTATTAATGAGTGATCCGACATGTCACTCATAAATCACTCAATGCACATGTTTTATGGCTCCACTGGAATTGGAATCAAGTACTTCATTAACTGGTTTAATTAGTGCGATGGAAAGAAATACTTTGAATCCATGTTTTGAACGGCGTACATTGCAATTAACGGACTTGCCAAAATAATTTTGATTTGTGGGCTTCGTTTACGGCGTTTTGGTCCGGTCCGCTGTTTGTTAACTGCTGCGAGTTGCGTATCTGTTTGTTTGTCGCGAACACTTTAGTGACAGACAAACATTGCCGGAGATCGATGACGTATTGCGGAATCGATTTTACACTTTTTCAGTCAAACGAAATGGCCACTTGGCGCTTTATGTCCGATATAAACATGAACAGATCAGCTGACTACCGTGTCTTCTGCACTGCCGCGACGCGGACTGGACCATACGGTAAGCGTTCATTCTGAAACGTGTTACACGCCCAAAGGTAAAAATAACTTTGGAATCGTATATCTGCTTACTTCTGCACGCACTGCGGGAGGCCAAGCGGCGACAAAACCTGACGTCGGTGGATGTTTCAAAAACTGTTTTTGTTTTGTATAAATACAAACATACATAAATAATTGAAGTGTCGTAAAAACCCGTTTTTGTTTCGATTCAAACTAGGTTTATGAATGTTTCAAGAGTTTGCTAAACTAATTTGTTCTGATCTACATTTGTACAGGTCCCATAAATATTTGTTTGACTTAAAGCCCTTATGTTTGCTGGTTTTTGGGGCCGCTAAAAACATTTACGCTAAATTATATATATTATTATCTGCGCATAGACCCTGTTGGATCACGCAAAGCACTCCGACTCATGTTTTGTTCCTTCTAATCCTCCACACCTCCCTCATCCTGTCCCCATGGATCCTCTTCCGCTCCTCCGTCCATTTTACCCCTGCTCTCTTTGGGATTTCATTCTCATGGACCTTCCAACCGAGCATCTTTCTCCTGTATGCGTGTCTATCTTCAACATCTGTTGAGTCTATTCCTGCGTCATGTAGGTCTATTCTGATTTGTGCGATCCACGACGTTGTTGATATGACACCCTGTATATACTTAAGGATTCTGTTGGCAAGAATATATATTGTATTTTTTTTTTGGTATTTAACGTTCGACTATTGTGCACACTTGGGCTAATGCAGACGATGGGATGATTTATGGAGTATGAAAACGCCAAGCCCTGGCCGGGAATCGAACCCGGGTCTTCGGGGTGAAAGCCTAGTACGCTACCAACTAGACCACCGAGGCGGCTCATATATATATATATATATATATATATATATATATATATATATACATTCGTATCGTATATATATACATTCGTATCGTATATATATATATATATATATATATATATATATATATATCGATTACGTCGTTTGTGAGTAAGAGTTACGCTTACATTAGCGTCCAACAGACAGACACAATTAATTATCCTAGGTTTTACCGACAAACTTTAAAAACTAATAAAAATCTTTTGATAATTATGCAGTTTTACTTGTGCAGCTTCTAAACATTAAAATTGTTTTTACCCAGGCAATATACTATTTTCTAGTATTAGAGAATAAACAATACAAAAAAATGATGAAAACTTTCCCATGACCAATTCTTCCCCCCCAAATACGGTTTTTTGAAGCTTGTAGAACATTTTTCAAAACTGTTTTCATTAAACCCAGTACAATAGATTTTTATTTCCAAAAAACAAATTTATTTGTCTAATTAATAATAACAACTATTGTTTTGTAAGATTTTTGTATGATTTTAAAAACACGTGTTAAATTCAACATAACACAAAATGAAAACTACAAAATGCTTATAAAAGTATCCGTAAATAGAGAATTTGGAAACGTTTATGGATGAGTAAGTGAAAGCAGGTTGGGTTCTTCGAAGGGCTGACAACAAAAATCATCCTAATGTACTTTGTGCGTAAAATTTAAAAATATTTTTGAATCTATTTAAACGATTACATTCGAAGGTAGGCCTACGGCCCCCCAATGAACGCGCCACTTGTTTCGTTCCCGGAGCTCGCTTTCATTGCAAAGGGAAACGATTACAGACACAATACAATGTTTTTATATGGTTTTTTAACGCGGCTAAACGGATTAAAATATATCGAAATAGATTCAGCGCGTTTGATGGATTGGGGCTTTATTAAATTTATTGGCTCATTGATTGTTTGATTAATTATCGGGGTGTTGTTTGTAGCGTTGAATTGTGGGACTACCCCCCCCCCCACGTACCCGCCGCCCTTGCGTCGACCGCTCTAAGGTATAACGTTTCAATGCAGTCGAATAAAAAAGGATTAATTTTTCAATGAAACAAAATTGTTCGCCGATTGATAGAGAGAATTATGTGTGTAGAAATGTTTCGATTATTGTAATCGATAGGTTAGTCATTTTTATTTTATTCCGAAACATTTTTTGTTACCTAAACAATGATAGGATTAATATTAATGATATACGTTGGATAGAATTTCTTACATTAATTTATTAAAAAAAAATATTTGTCAAAAATTAATTCATCCTAAATTGTTCATACGTGAAGTTTTTTTTGGGTGTAGGTAATTTTAACAAAATAAACTCACGGCACGAGAATAGGACCTACATCAAAAAACACAAGACGGTCAGCGTTTGTAATTAATTTTGTTACGCCCACAATCAAGTTATCTTCACACAGGAGCAATGTGTAACGAATTGATTTTTGACAAATATTAACTCAGAATCTTCGTTTTTTTATTTTATTACAATTGAAACTAAACATTAGTCCATCTATCAATATATCTATGAAATGAAAGCGTTAGTTGGTTGCACATCCTATGACGTGTCATACGTCGTCAGGAAATTTAAATAATTGGGCTACTTAGGCCTCGCTGCAGATACGCTGTTTTGCAATTACCTAAGGGTGCGAAGTGATTTAAATACCTTTGAACCTCCGCGCAGCTGATCGGGGAAAGAAAACAATATCTGTAGCAGGAAACACCGAACAAACTTTAGTGCATATCTGACTGGAAACTGGAAAATTGGCGCGGTATTTTCAAAAACGGTTCTTTAAATTTCATTAAATTTTTTGTCATATGTGAAGAAGCATAACGTCTTTTCAGTGTAACAGATTCCAAATTGAAGGGATTTACATTTCCAGAGTAGCTTAACCAATCAGCGGCCAGGTTTATTGACTCCAGATGTGCTGCATGAAACTGATGAAACAATTTTAAGAGTTCTGACGTTCGTAATTTTCGTTTCGATTTGATTCAAACTTGGAACAAACATCGGTTTTGTTAAGAACTAAGCCAGATTATTTACGTAGTAAAAACTGTTTGACGTTTCAAAATGGCGCCCATTCAAATTTTTAAAAAATCGCAACTACTTATACATTGTTAAATATCTGATTTCACTATAGAATTTTTTTTACAAATGAAACTGAACTTAGTCCATCTATCAATATATCTATGAAATGAAAGCGTTAGTTGGTTGCACATCCTATGGCGCACTTCAAAATCCAAAAATCACTTGATCTTGTGACAGTTGTATCAATCTTGTCTTAGTCCAAATCAAACGGTTTTATCCTGTCCAACCGCCGAACTTGAACCGAATTGTCGGGAACTTGTAGCATCTCGATGTTACGGTGCTTATGCAGTCTTACTTCACGCTTCCTAGCAAATCGCCGAACCTCTTCATGAACTGTAGCAATTTGTAAATACTTATGAAGATCATCATTGCGTATGTACCATGGGGCATTAACAATGCCTCTCAGTACTTTATTTTGAAACGTTTGAATAATTTTAATATCGCTTCTTTTCGTGCAGCCCCAAAGCTGCACACCATATGTCCAGATTGGTTATATGACTTGCTTATAAAGTAATAGTTTATTGTGCACTGACAACTCAGAATGTCCAGAATGTCGCCCAAGAAGCCGATGCATTTTCCTTATTTTCAGATTCAGTTCATTAAGTTTCTTTTTGACATATCCCTTCCAGCGCAGTCGTGCGTCCAGTGTCATACCCAAGTATTTTGCATTATTATCTTGTGGGATCACTTGCTGATTGATAACCACGGGAAGATAATTGAATTTTTTGTTAGTAAAAGTAACATGAACAGATTTTGTTTCATTCAGCTTTATTCGCCATTTTTTAGTCAGTCACAAATTCCATTGACAGCTATCTGCAGCCTTCGAGTAGACTCCTCAATGCTATTTCCTTATGAGATAACAGCAGTATCATCCGCGAATGTAGCAACGATGGCCTCATCACAGACTGGAATATCACTTGTATAAAGCAAGTAGAAGAAGGAAGAATCCTTGTGAAAATGATTTAAAACGAAGACATATTTGCACCATTCATTAATTTTATTATTTACCTACATTATTATTTAAACGAAATAATTTCTTATAAAAAAATTACTTATTTTAAAAAATTTTATAAATCAGGCCAACTTTCCAGATCGTTTTACCGAAAAATTTTCCCGAAATACATTTTTTTGAAAAAAAAGCATTAAACGTTTTCTTTTGATATCGTTACAGACGATTTTAAGAAAATTAAATTTTAAGTTTTTTCTCAAGAAAGACCTAAAAGAAACGAAAAAATGTTTCCCGAGACGTGATGGAAACAGACTGACACGCCAAATTCACTAAAATCTGTCAGCTCAGTCTGCAACTATAGCGGACACACACACGCGCGCGCACACTGAAATAACAAGATCAAGTTTATCACGAACGCAATAAAGAGTGTTATTTTTGTTATAAATAAAAAAAATGTAAAATAATTTGTTTACACTTCATGCTTTATATTTAAATTTCGTTAATACCAAAACACGTATTTCGTTCTGGTTATTATATATTTTTTTGTAAAATTTTTTGTCAATAATAACAAAAATCTCTTTCACACCTTGATAAGTTCTGTGTAGGAAAAACGCATCTGAAGCTCGTGCATCACGTACGCATGTAATTTACTATTTTTTAGATAAATATAGGTCTAAAAAGGAATTAAAAAATCATAAAAAACTAACATACTCGTATAATCCGAACCAGACACATTTAAAAAGATTTTAACCTAAAAAGAAAATCTGCGCCTATAGGCTATCTCTGACAACAAAAATGTGTGCTTCCAGATAAAAACGAAGTATTGTCATGCGATAAGGTTACTTACTGTACAGGGCGAATTAACCATTAAAAAAACGCGATCAAATCTTTTACGAGGCGGGTTTAGTTTGTGCTCGGTTAAATAGAATTTGGCAAAATATCAAAAGCCCGAAGCCCAAAGCCCAAAGCCCAAAGCCCGACGTCATACAGACCGCCAAAGTATTTATTAAGACAGTTAATGCATCCAGTTATAAAACAATACAGCAGGCCTAGCCTAGACGCTGCCTTATAGTGTTTAATATAACTTGGCACACAATCTGAGGAAGTATTTTTTAATTATTTCAATGTTGGATACACTGTTCTTCCTCGCACTGTTATAAGGGATTTAAAAGAACACTAACAGTGGAAACGCTTACATAGGCTCCTTTCAAACTTTCTCTTCAACGGTCGTCTCTTCTGTTAATTTTTGAAAAATTAAGATTTTTGAACGTAATATCCATACAGCGTGGATGCGAGGCAGTCTACATAGGACAAACGGGACGAAAATTTAGAACTAGGTTTAAAGAACATGTAAGATCATTCAAATACGGCAAAAATGATTCAAATTATGCGTCACATTTAATAAAAGAGGGACACATACCTCGAGAAATAGAAAACTCAATGAAGGTACTACATATGGCAGAAAAAGGAAGACGTATGAACATTTTAGAGAACTTGGAAATTTTTAAATCTAAATTAAAGGGAGAAAACATAACAAATGAACAGATATCGTCGCAAGCAGATATTACTTTTAAAAATCTAAAAATTTTCAAAAATTAACACGTGGGACGACTGTCAACACAGAAAGTTTGAAAGGAGCCAATCAGAAGCGAACGAAAACGTATGATTTTGAAGAGCCAATCAAAGCGAGCACGTCAGGTTTAATGTACATGTGTTGAATAGAGGAGGGGTGCGAGGTGGAGATAGAAAATTATAAATAGGACGGGCCATAATATTGGTGACCAGTATAGATATAGTTTTTGAAGATGGAGGTTCTCCGAAACGCGTCAACGAAAGTAGAATTGACGAAGCTAGGGAAGGCAGATCATTACACTGAACATAGTGACAATAATCCTAGCAGAAAAGAAGAAGAATACAAAAAGAATTAGGCCTATAAGTTGCAAAGTTTTATTTCAAGTTAGGCACGGTAACACAAACGGACCCCACCACCATCACCACTAAGTAGGGTAAACTGAACGCCACTCGGTCCGCCCACTTCCGGCTTGCATTAGCATTAATATTAATAAATCCAATGGACACTGTTACCGTTAATAGCATATGTGGTAATTACGGTTTTTTGTAATTGTAACGCGCCAGTAGCCGTGGCAGAATGCAAGACAAATGTCCGCGTCTTGTGTTACTAAACCAGTCTGCGGTCTGTACGGAGAGCAGGTTAGGTTACCGGACAGGTGTGCTGACCTGAGCGCCGTCATGGTAACACCCGCACCCAGCACTTTCGGGAAGGTGTAATAGCTTAGAGATTTATTAACTTAGAGAATCGTTTTTCCTTCGGCGGTACCGTGTTATAAGTTACAGATCGACCTGTGTAATAAGATAGAGGTTCCGTACTGTGTATTAACTTAGACACTACAGTTCCGTCAAGTGTGTTGCACCGTATATGTTGCCGACGCCGCTGTTTGCAGGCGCTTCAGTATCTCTTATCTAACAAGTAGAACTCGCTTAGTTAAAGAAAGATATAAAGTTGATTTGGATAGGTTTTGTTCTTAAAGGCTTATGTGCAATGCTGTAAATGTATACTAATTTACATATGTAGTAGTAATAGTAATAATAATATAAAAATATTGTTTGAAGGCTACTTTATTCAAACCATATCCGAATTGAATTAAGAAAACAGCCATAAATTAAAGAATAAATTATGAATTAATGAATTCATATAAAGTTACGTTGTTTTTTTCGATAAAACACCAATATTTCTATTTTTCTATACAGATAATTGTCAAAAATAAACATTTAGATGTGTTGTTGACCATAGTACTGACAATATATTCAACTGTAAACTTTAAAACAAAATAATGATGATTAGGCTGGTATACTAATTAGATAAAAGATACTGGAGCGGCAAGCAGCGGCGTCGGCAACATATACACACGGTGCAACACACTTGACGGAACTGTATCTCTAAGTACGGAACCTCTATCTTATTACACAGGTCGATCTCTAACTTATAACACGGTACAGTCGAAGGAAAAACGATTCTCTAAGTTAATAAATCTCTAAGCTATTACACATCCCCAAAAATTATGCGTGTGATTTAAATAACACGTGAACAAAAACTTATTCCAGCAATAATTTGGACGAGTGAGTTACCCAGCAAGCTAACTGACGATTTCGTGTATCAGTTTCAAAACGGCTTCAATTTTACACCTTTAAAAAACCGTAACTTCTTCGTCTTTCGTTATTTTGAAAATCCGATTCCACCGTTGAAACTGCTAAAATTAGAATATTTTCGTTTTAAATTGAAAACCTGAAAGTTTACAACTGCTATTTTCCTATTTCCAATGTAACTTCAAGTTTAAAATGCTAATAAAGAATATACAGATTTTAATATAACGCATGCTATTGAATATTTACGTACCAACAATTGAAAAAAAACAGGATTATGACCCATTCTTCCCGTCAGTGGTCTATCTACTCACCTCGTAAAGGCTACCGCGGTTTCGAAACTGTATTGTTCCATCCTCAAGCCGTGATACAAAATGTTAAATCACTCTGTCGAGGTCGTCACAAAGTCAAACAAAATTAACGACATACGAGTCGCACGTATCGTTTGGCCAAACCAAATTTCATCGTGTGTATTTTTTGTGACGTATGTTCTTAATGTTTTGTTTGACTTTTTGACGACCTCGGCAGAGGGATTTAACATTTTGTATAACGGCCTGAAGATGGAACAATTAAATTTCGAAACCGCGGTATCCTTTACGAGGTGAGTAAATAGACCACTGACGGGAAGAATATGTCGTAACCCTAATTACTTAAATATGTGGTCCGGTGGTTGTGTTGCAATAATCGAAAAAACTTCTTCGAAAATGTTAGCGCCCAGTTTTCAGATTTCCGTGACAAGACACAAAAATTACAAAAGAGGCTTTGAGTTGTGAGCACAGTTTTTCAATATTCGGTAATTTGGTTTATTCGCCATCGATCTGTATTGCACAGACATGACGAACGGAAAAGCATATCTACGTAAAAACCAATTTTGGATTCAAGGAACATTCAAACTGATAAATATTTCATAATATTATAATTAGTATAATTACCATTACTTAAGGAAACATCGTTGATAGAGTGGAAATATTAATTTATTTGTATTTGAAAGAATTGAAGCGTATTTATTTATAATGTACATTGCGGACGTTATTGTTTGTACCCTCGGAGACACGTCTTATTGCAATTAGTTTTGTATCAAAGCTCGAATGTCCAAAGTTGGCACGACTGTCATTCGTCCGCCATGTTTTATTGAAGCCGTCCCTGTCCGAACGATGCAAGGATCCAGAATAGCATTGATGTTAGGCTGACAGGTTATTTCATGTCGGGCAGGACTTTTGTCATCTTGTGCAACCCCTTCCTTCGTCTCCTCCTGATCAAGTCTCTGACAGTCTGACACCGAGCGTAATAATGCCGGCTGACACTTGTCATTCCCTTCCGTCTTTCTCTTTTTGTGTTGTCCTTCTTTTGCAGATCAAAACGTCTTTGTTCTATTCCAAAGCTTTCTTAGTTTTAAAGAAAATACGAATGGCGAAAACTCGACGTTACAGTTATTCTTTCCCTCCTTAATATAGATATAACGCTCCCTCCCTGTACTACAATAACTTTATACTTTTTTAAAATAAGACATAAAACACGCCGGACAGCCACTGGATATTTGTAATGAAAAATTTAGCTCCTTTGTGTCCGTTGGAACTGAATACAGGAAAGCAACGAAAGATTTTTAATCATTTTAAATTCATGGTTTACGAAAATCGTTTTATCATTTATTAACGTCACTAAAGAA
Organism: Callitettix versicolor; assembly: GCA_022606455.1. Taxonomy (NCBI): domain Eukaryota; kingdom Metazoa; phylum Arthropoda; class Insecta; order Hemiptera; family Cercopidae; genus Callitettix; species Callitettix versicolor. Next base: position 120,659,774 of record CM040186.1, read on the forward strand.
CAAACTTTTTAGTATTTAAATTTTGATATTTAATATTAATTTAATGTAATTAGGCCCTATTAATTAATTAATTATTAATTAATTTAATTTAAATATTTAAGTATTTAATATTTAATATTAGTATTTAATACTAATACTTTAATATTTAATACGTCTATATTTAATATTTCACTGGGTTTTCAAAATTGTAAAAACGGTTCAATTCAAATTTTGAAAAACAAAGCTTAATAAGTCTGTCTTTATTGGCGAGACGTATGTAACAGTACAGGCTATTTGCAAAACGCGTTTAACAAAAGTGTGAGTTAGAAAATAACTGTGAATAATGTATTTGATGTAACAGAATGATTACGGTTATTTTTTAATTATAAATTAAGAAAAACTTTTGTAAGCCTAAATGTAAAATTTAAATCTTTTCTAACGAACTATCCCTCTGTTTGTTCAATCAGTCCGTAGGGAAATACACGGTGCCGATAAGAACCAGAAAGCTGAAATTTGGCTTGTGAGAGCCCGAAATGTAACTACTTTGAAACCCTCAACACGGAAATATCTCGACGACCATATGACCTAGGCTGTGCTTCCTGGTTTAAAAGGAAGAATGAAACTGTCTTACCTAAATTTTAAGGAGGACCCGAAATGTACAACTTTTATTAAAGGGGATATTTCGAAGCGACAGACGTGATGTTTGGAAGACTGCAGCTCAGGTAGGCCTATGCGTCAATGAGGGAGCCCAAAACTAAACTGTTTTCAAAAAACCTTAGTTTTTCAACTTAAATAGCTTAATTCCTTATAAAATTTTACTACTGAAAATATTGTAACATTGAATAAATGTATATGTATATTATAATGACGTGACAGTAAAGTAGAGATCGAATTACAAAAACTATTTCCTGAAGTACAGATTATATTACCGCCATATTTGTACACTTTTTATTGCTCCTAAACACTATTTCCGTGGTGTCTTCCGAATGGCCCATTTAAAGTGTGATCTGCCCATTACTAAATGGCCTAAGTCTTACAGTTCACATTTAAAACTCAAGAGCGCGCAGTGTACTTTATATGTAGTTTTGTTGCCAATTGGTGTGGCCACCCTTCCCGCGCCACGGAGAGTATTCGACATGGCAACACTGCTCAATGTGTTGTTACATCAGCGCATTCTAACGTTGGAAGTGCAAAGCTTCGACGATCTGATTAACACCTTTTTTTTTTTTTTTAACGTCCGACTATTGTGCACACTTGGGCTAATGCAGACGATGGGATGATTTATAGCTTATGAAAATGCCAAGCCCTGGCTGGGAATCGAACCCGGGACCTAATACTGAGCATACATGTAGACTATTGTAAATGCTAAATTTTTAGTTATTATTTCTCCAGAAAGTGTTACACAGAGTCCGTCAGTAAAACGGGATGATTGTAGGTGGCCTTGAGACAAATTTGGCAGGTAGTGGGGGGATGGTTACCGTCACCACCTGCACAATGTACCATTTAGTCGCAATGGATCGTTGGACGGGTGAACAACGCGGCTACGCGATGAAAGCGTATTATCAAAATGGCGAAAGTTTTGTGCAAACTCGGACGTGCTTTCCGTCATTTTAACATACCGCGTAACCAGCCTGTTCCGCGTCAGATAACGCAATTCGAACATGGATAAACAACCTCGAGCAAACGTGATCAACGTCTAAAAAAAGAGGCGGGAGTGTAAACAAAGTTCGAACACCTGAAAACATCGCAGCTGTTCAACAGGCTATGGTTAGAAGTCCTCGCCGATCAAACAACATGCCCTTCGCATTGGAATAAGTGACAAATCTGGGGGGGATACCTAAAAAAAAAGTGTTTCAAGCAGATCCACTCACAACCATTCAAGCCCTCAAACAACGAATTGTAGACGAGACTGCGGCAATACCTGTGCAGCGAGACGTCATGCAAAACTTCCAAGCCAGGCTCCAGGAATGCCTTAACTGCAATGGAGGACATTTGGTAGACGTAGTGTTCAGAAAATATGTTTTCATATTGTACCCATAATGGCTATTATTGTAGTTTCAATTATTTACTAAAAAATATTAAAAAGTTTTTTTTTCAACAACCTTTATTTAATCATCCCGTTTGACTGGAGGACCCTGTACATTTTGGGAAGTAATTTTACAAAACAAACACTGATCTTAATAGATTAAAGTTTTGACAAATGTGATTCTGTCGATGAAAAAATGCAACAAGCATCGAAATGAGTACTGGCGGTTAAATAGTGCACTAACTTTCCCCCAGAAAATCTTGTATGGAAGCTACCAACAACAAAATAGAAAAATCGGCCTGCTTCAAGAAAAAGATAAAAAATGCACACAATGCTTGTGGATTAGAGGTGGGCGGCGTTTCTGCTATTTTTAAAGAACGTCAACAAACTGCTTGTTGAGGAAAAAAGCAGCTTTTTAAAACAGTTGGAAAAAACAGGTTTAGAAAACTGAAACTCAAAGTTGTATTAGCAGCTAAAACATAAAGCACATAAGTTCAGTTTTCTAAGACTACTTTTTCATTCCCACTGCCACCATGCCCTTAACTGTTTTTGGGTATAAAACATTTAGAAAGGATAAAAATAATCCTTACAAGTGTAGTAATAATTAAACTACATTATCAAAACGTAATAATTATGTAAGCCATTTTATGTACAAAATGCGATGAATTTCTAATAGAAGTATTCTTTTTTTACTTAAAAATTAAATAGTCCTTTGCATATTTACCAAAACGCAAACGATTTAGAATATTTTTAGTTGATTAAAAAATATTGATGAATGATAATAAGTATGTTTAAATAAAATTAGGCTCTGTATCTACAAAATGTGAGAGGTTGTTACTACAACTCGCAACAAAATAGTTAAACGTTGACATTGACCGAACAGTTCTTACTTCAATACAAGCAACAAGCAACTTTGAAATAAAGGGAAAAAGCATAAAAGCAGGTAGAAGAAAAGCAGTTAGCAGGAAAACAGTTTTAGCGCTTGCGGCAACGTTAAGTGTGGTGGTGCGAAAAGCCGTTCCTTGTCTAACAAATCATAAACCAGTCCAAATCCAACTGCTTGTTTCCGTTTGAAAAAGCAGTTTGTTTGTCGTTTATAGAAAAGCATTTTTTTAACAGTTTGGTGTTTTCTGCCCCACCACTATTGTGGATATAGTCTGCCTGCGGCTACTGCAGTGAGTGAGTGAGACTGAAGCAACGATACCGAAGACAAATTCTGATTGAGTAACCAAGAACGTTGTGTTTCTTGTCGTTTGTTCAGGAAAACCACAAATTAGTTAAAGAAGTGTGAGCCATGTCCCGGGAACTGTAAAAAAGCGAGCAACAAACAAAAACCAATAGACACGAATGTGTTTAAGTGTTGTTTGATTGATTTAAGAGGCGAGGATAAGACAACAATGTCCTGGCCGTAGCTTGGCTTATTTACAAGCCATCACAGTTGTGTCATGCCGTGGTTGTGTTTATGTCTTTTGGTAACGTACACAAGCCGGCCGCTGTGATTGATGAAGAAATACCGAGGCATGCGCAGTAGTGATCTTACATAGTTCGGAGCTTTTCACAAATAGCCTATGATCATGAAGATGGGAAAATGCAACGAGAATGGAAACGAAAATGCCAAGAATTGCAGTCGTAATTAAAATAATTCGTGAAAAACATTGCACAAACTTTCCTCCAGACATCTGGTATGTAAGCTACGGAAAAGCAAAACTTCTGTTACCGAACCAAATATAAAAATCATGTATCAAGTTTGTTTCGATTCCTCGTTTTTGTTATTAGTTAGTCGATGTTGCTCTTCTATTAATTGTAAAATTTTCATCTTTAATTTCATTTTTTCGTTTTAATTTATTTTGTAATAAACATAGTCTTTCTCTTTCATTTTTTTAGTCTTTGTTCTTCATTTAAAACATATTTTCTAATAATTTTATTGTCCATTTTATTTAAAAATTGAATTTTTAACATAACCTCAATTGAAATGATATTGAAGCAGCTGTTGTTGTCACAACATATAGTGGGGACTATTTTGAAGGCGACAACATCAATGTAGAAGAATAAATAAATATTTTGTTCAAAAAATTAAAATTCTCGTTACTTTCTGAACACACCTCGTACATAGTGTGTGTGGATGATGGATTCTGACTATCGGTGGTTAAGGGGCAATGGTAACCATAAAAAAACAATATTGTACAGGTAATTACCTGTAGACTACACTGTAGACTACTCACTGTACACTGTAGACTACTCACTGAAAACAAGGAACAGGAGACTGAAGCATGTAGTACACTTACCTAAACAGAAGGAAACAAAATAGAAATTAGTTTATTCGTAAGTAATATAAACAAAAACCAGTGCAAACAAAATGTAGATACACTTAATTCTAAAGAAAACTTATGTGAATAAAGTGTGCAAAAATTAATACTGCAATATTTTTTTTTAAAATACAAACACGACTAATGATCGTGAAAATCAAATAAATTAATTAGTAACGGTCTCCTAATATAAAAACGACCAATCTACATTAAACATTTTTCACATTGTTCTTACAGTTTTCTTGTACAACAACAGCAAAGAATATTATACATTATTTTTTTTGTTTACTGACAATCTAAAGTTGTTACGGCAGTCTAAGAAAAAACGTCTTCTTTTTTAAAACTCAATATTTTCTGTTTTACCCGAAGTATATCGTCAACTAGATATACTATTCTAAAGTCTTTTCTGGACAATTTTTTGGTTAGAAACCGTATACAAAGCACTAAATTGTACACTCTCTACATTTAAACTTATAATAATAGTAAAGAAATAACTATTTTACGATCAAAAATCTGGCTTACTTAAATTATTAATTTTAATAATTACTTAATAATTAATTAATTACTTAATTAATTGCTTAATAATTACTTAATTATTAATTGTAATTACGTTAAACAGAAATTAACATTATTTTATTTCAATCGATGCGCGCGCGCGTGTGTGTTTCACATCACCACAATTCGAACAAATAACCGTCACTAATTTCACGATTTCAAAGTAATTACTCAATACAAAACAAAATTTTCGCGTTTCAAAAACGAAAATTAAATTCGCCCAAACAATCGAAGCTCAAATTTACGCGCGAAACACGCTTTGTCAGTTTAAAAGACTAAATTTTAAAATTTCCTTCCACAACAGCTGACCGATTACAAACAAACATCAAATTACCCAATAAACCGAACCGCCCACGGGGCGAAATTCAATAAAGCCGCGGATTATTTTCATCAAAATCAACTCGGAAATACTCGCAAAGTGTGCCACAAACAGAAATTTATTTTTCAGCGTTGGTAATACTGACTAATGAGATGTGAAATGAAACCGGACCGAACGGAAAAACCACAAAGGTTGATTATGCTGCGAGCCCCGCGGTACATGGTACTGTTGCCTTTTTAATTTGATTTTCACACATCAGCGATAAACAAATAACGGGATCCGGGTAAATGATTAAGAGTTGGTTGAACACTGTAACCTTGAGGTCACGTGGTCCGGCGGCTGAAGTACGCGTTCAAAAAACCTAAGCCTTTTCGATTCTGGCGCCCTCGATCGAGGCTAGAACCTCGCAGTCTAATTTTGTTTTCTGCAGTTCCGCATAACCTACACAGTTTCTCCCATGCTCTCCGTGCGTCCTAGGATCTTAATATCCTTGGCCGACAGCCTCTGTTCTTGTAGCAAAGTTCCCATCAGTCGAGTAATCGCAGGGTAACGTTTCTCACACACAAGTAATGAATATAAACTTACTAGAATGATAACCCTTATGAGAGCTTTGTGAACTCTCGCTGCTGATGGAACTTTGCGGTGAAGTGTTCAACTACATTTAAATATATAATAGTACTGTATATTTCCTCAAACGTCCACCGCCTGTCCTTGCAGATTGCAGTGTTCGTAGCGGCAGATAGTGCAATCACTTGGACTTTAGCCGCTAATATCAAGCACGCTTTTTATAATGGCGGCTGTACGTCTAGTCCATTTATATTCAGTTTGATCCCTGGAAGGTTATCCGCTTC
>CM040186.1:120670809-120680809 GCA_022606455.1 Callitettix versicolor
TGAAGGGATCGAGAAAAAAGCGTCATATTCGAGTGAGGTCATAAAAAAAATCACTTTTAAAAATTAATAAGGAACAAGTGAAATTTGTTTGAAGATGTAAAGCTTCATAAATGTACGTAAACAGTTTGAATTGGTTCAAATATGTTACTGACTGTTAAATTGAAATTATACGCACAACTATTATTAAATAGACGCTTGTCTATAGCATATAGGCCTATAGGCTATCAATATCAAACATCAATCTTGTACAACACACAACTGTTAATGCTCTAATACTTGTGTTCGCCGCCTCGGTGGCCTAGTTGATAACGTACTGGGCTTTCACCCCGAGGACCCGGGTTCGATTCCCGGCCAGGGCTTGGCATTTTCATACGCTATAAATCATCCCGTCGTCTGCATTAGCCCAAGTGTGCACAATAGTCGGACGTTAAAAAAAAATAAATAAATAAAATAATTGTGATAGCTACACTGGGCACGAGAGTTATTGAATTTATTTATTTACAAGATATAAAAGCAAGGTTTTATAAGCAAGATATACTTAATCGCAAACGTTGTAAACCATCTGTAGGTAGATTGGTCGAGCATGTAGGCCTAACAGGTTATAGTACATTTAATAGAACGTTTTTCTTCGTTATACAAGAAAGTACCAAGGCCGCCTAGACACGTTTTCACTTACGAAAACAGTATCGTTTTATTGATACATTATTTTTATTAGTACCTTTAGTGATGCATTATTTGTGTATAAAAGCATTAATACGGTGCATATTTTAAAATGCAGTATAAAAGAGAAAGTAGTGCAATTTACATCTTTACAGGCCGCTTAGTGATCAGTGTTAATTTCATAAATTAAAAGAGATAAAATCCAGTCATACATCTGTACAAAAGTAAAGGACAATATTGCGTAATCACAATCGCAAGTGTAGTGGGATAGACTAAGCATACAGTCTTAATAACAACTACGTTACATTCGGATTTTTCTACTTAGGCAGTAGGTTGTTTTTGTACGTAAAACATAGCAGTAACCTGTAATACTTTACTGGATGGCGATACTTCCAAGGCCGTTACAACTAAGTCCGGCTGTAAACTTATTTTTTCTACTTTTACTGATTTAACTAACACGTATTTTTTACCAATACTAACTTAAATTCAAATTACACTGTCGGCCTATATGTAACGATAGTAGAAATAAATACGGCTTGTTGAAGCTTTTAATGTTAGCTTTGGCGAGAGGAATGAAGAGAAAAATTCTGCCGAACGGAAGAACGTAACGGAAATATGGAACGAACGATCGAACGAATTTCGTCTCTCTATTTCTGTATCTTTATTTTTCTTATTCCTTTTCGATAACAGTACACTCGTATTATATGAAAACGTGTTGCTTTCGTTTCGGTATTTTTCCTTTGTTGAAGAACACGTGCACGTTGTAACCGTTTATAATACATTTGAAATCAATATAAACGTTTGTAGTGATTGTTGTTAATATTGCTAGTTTTTAACAACATAACTTGAAACTTATAGCCTATCAGCTGATCGTTACGAATTAATATAGAACAACTGATTTTTTACTATAACCACAGTAAATAATATCTGGGCTACGTATTTATTTAACTAAACAAAACAAGATTATATCTTCAAACTAATTATATATTGAGCAAAGATATAATCTGTCGGTAACCGCTGGAGTTGCACACGTAAAAGTAAAGGTGTCTGATTTATGTGTTGGGTTCAATAATTCCGTAGGTAAGTAATAGAGAAGATGTTCTGCAGTATTTGCGGGAGTGTTTAAACAGGACGGTGCTGCGGAGTGATGTTTGATGGGAGTGATGTATCGACAAGATGGACGGACAAATAACTCACCGCTCTTCCCGTCTCAATTCCCTCAAACAAATCATCTCGTCAACTTGTTATTCAGCTCGCGGAACGGAATAACGATTCTTCTGTCCTGAAAATCGATTTTAATAAAACACTCGAAGCGAGGCATTTAATTAAATGAAATGAAGATCGCTTTGCTTCAACTTTGACCGCTATCGTTTCTGCAGTTAAAAAAAGTGTTTCACGAAAGTTTCTGGATGGCTTGTTTTCCAGCGAGTTGGCCGTGAAGTTTTATGGCAACGGAATCTTTCGATTTATGTTACATTGCCTCGCGACCGCTCCCGTCACAATCCAGCTTAGAAAATGCGTTAGAAAATGTGTTGGGTTCGATTCCATGCCAGGGCTTGGCATTTTCATACGCTATAAATCATCCCATCGTCTGCATTAGCCCAAGTGTGCACAATAGTCGGACGTTAAAAAAAAACTTTTAAAATCCATAACGTTTTTCTCTTAAATTTTTATTAAAATCCGATTTTATCACCGCTAACATAATCAGTGCTAACATAATTGCATCCATCAGACAATTTTTTGTCGGCGGCCATGGTTTTCGTATTTTCAATGCAATTTGAAAGTTTAAAGTGCTTTGTGCTGATTGTGACGGTGAAAATATAATTTCAAAAAGAGTGTGAAATTTGGAAATTCGCTTGTTGCGCATCAGCGAGACAGCTGCGCGACTAAAATCAACAATAATTCACCGTTGTAACGAACTCCGTTGTATCGAGTAGGCCGGACGAGGCGAGACCTCAGGTTTAAAGTTGTTTGCTAGCTATCTAAGCTGCACTAACACTAAGAGATGTTTGGTCCATCCATCACTCAAGCCCGGCAATGCTTAAATCCCTTCTCACTGCTCCTGGGACTACGCCGCATGTCCGTCCCCGAACTTTACAACTTAAACTTGGATTGATGGCCAATTAATTAAGCAACATATCTGGGTTCTGCTGCCGATGAAAAAGCAACGGCAAAACGGTTTGCGAAAAAAACGTTGATTTCTCTTATGAATTTAAAATAAGATTTAAAAACGTAACGAAATTAAACTTAACACGAACCCTGTTCACCGTACAGTTTATAATTTTTGTAACCTGCAATTGTTTAAAAATCTTATCCCTTTATTAATTAGTATTAAAATTTGCAGTAATGTTTAATTAACATTCTCAAAATAAACCCTGACCAAGTGGTTGATTTTTATAATTTCAAGTAAATTTGAAACTATACTCATTCATATAGATTATAACACTGACTATAATGGTGATAACAGACTAAAAAGTATCATTCTGAATTACCGCCATTTTGAAAGTGTTTACGAATTTTATCAAAATTATTATTATTGTTAGTTTGAATCAAAGTTACACAATGGGATATGGTTTGTTCCAATTAAACAAACGTAATAGTATTCCTTTCGCAGAAACAAAATATGTCGTAGCATTTTATACGAAAAACTAACGTTACTTCCGCAATCGTTGTTTTAATCTTGAACAAGTTTTACTTATTGCGAATGAATAGATATACCTAACGGCTGCCACATTCATTTACAATTAATTAAATTACAATTTGACCGAAATGCAATTTCACCTGATAACGGTATTTATTGACGGACAACCGCAAATTGTGGACCGCTGATCGAAAATAATTTCCAAACAAATAATAATTACCTCAGCGTAATCCCGCAAATAATGGCAGAACGCATTGTCTCGCTAATGACGTGATGGAAGCGATTTTTAAGAAAAACTATTTTTATCTTACATTTCAGCAATCAATTCTTCGCATACCGGCATTTCAAACGTTACATTGAAAATAAACCCTGACCGCCGTCATATTAAATTTCTTAATTTCAACGGATTTTTAAAATACAAACGCTAATTTACGTAGTTTTTAACGCTGATTACGAAGATAGAATTAGATTTGCGAAAACATATACGTAAAGAATTTTTAAAAAATTGAAACGGTCGCCATTTTGAAACTTTAGAACGAATTTTGTTGGTTGACGAAATTCTCTAACGTTATTATGAATATCGATTTTTGGATCGAATATTATTTAAATTTGAACGTAAGCGCGCTAACACGACTCTTTAAAATTGATCCAAATATCAGGATCGGTGCACATTTTAAGGTCCCTGGTCTTATCAACTTGAAGCGCCTCTTTGATAGCAGCTCCAATGGCTCATTTTTCAATGGAAATGCGCTAGTACAAAAGTTAGGATTTAAAATGTTAAATAGCACACAAAAAAGTAATATTACTTAATTACTTATTTGTATAGCCCAAATCTATAGCCTATTACCTTGCATGAGCATATTTTTTGTGAATTCCCATTGAACAAATGAGCTACTGGAGTGGCCATAATGATATGATCCGGGACCTTGAAAATAAGCACAGATTCTGCTACATAAATTTTGAGAGGTCTTTAAGATATATATATATATATATATATATATATATATATATATATATATTTATTTATTTATTTTAAATGTATGTATGTATGTGTGTGTGTGTGTGTGTGTGTGTGTGTGTGTGTGCGCGCGCGCGTGTGTGTGTGCGCGTGTATGTGTGTGTGTGTGTATGCGTGTGTGTGTGTGTGTGTGTGTGTGTGTGTGTGTGTGTGTGTGTGTGTGTGTGCGCGCGCGTGTGCGTGTGCTTTAGCACGTTCACGTTCGCAATTGTGGTGCGATTTGACTCAAGCAATTGTTGTAACAGCTTGAACGAGTTCGATAACCAGTAAAATTCGTTCAACAGTTTCAAAATGTCAACAGTTTAAAACTGTTCAAAATTCATAACACTTTTTTCCCAAAATCAGATTACACTGTCTTAATCAGCTCGAAGAACTGCAAAAAATAGCATTATGAATTTTCAAAATCGGCTGAAATTAAAAAATTAATTTCGCTGAGGTCAGAGTTAAGTTCGCATCTTCAGTGCGTTTTTAAAGTTTAAATACAAAGGTTATGCAGATTTTAATGTTTATTAAAATAGTGAGAATTTTTAAAAAACAGTGGCAGTGGCACGACTGCCGACAGAAGTGACTACTTCTTGTCAAGAGTTATGGCTATACATTATACACCACAAAATAAAATTTATAGTCGATTTTCAAAATCATGAGTAATGAGTACGTTCATTTCAGTTTAATGTATTTCTAAATACAATATTATATAAGGCCAAGTCATCCGCAAAAGCCAAACAATTTACCTTAATGCCTTATATAATGTATGTATCATGCCTTAATGCCTTATATATGTATCATTTAAATACAATATTATATGATTTTATGGTTTTTTTGCCAAGACAAAAATTTCTGCTACTCGAGACTAGAATAGGCTATAACTAACCACGGGAGAAGCACGGAGTCCCAAATGTATTCCTGCTACTCTTAATATCTGACCCTGTGACTTATTAATTGTCATTGTAAATGCCAACTTCAATGGAAACCGCAATATTTTAATTTGGAAAGGCAGATTGTTTGGAATTATAAGATTGTTTCAAATAAAATCATTGCAAATGTAAGCTTATAAACAATAATTTTATAATAAATAATAACAGGGATTCAGATTTTTAAAACGGAAATACATCTATGTCCATCTCAGGTACCTAAACAGTGTTCATTTTAAATTTTATCTCAATCGGTCCAGTAGTTAATGTGTGATTGAATAACAAACAAAAACACACACATAAACTTTCAAATTTAAAATATTATATTAAGAATATTAAAACGTCACTGTTGTAGCCTACAGTTAACACACATCATAAAACTGAATACTATATAATTCAGTTGCACTGGGTAAGTAGTATAATGGCATTTAAATAATTATTATTCATACCTACCAATATATAATAAACGTATAAAACGTCACTGTTACACAGTTAACACGACACAAAACTAAATAATTAAGTTGGACTGGGTAAGTAACATAATGGCGCGAAAATACAAGTTTTCACTTCAAATAAACATTTTAAAACAAAAATATATATAAGAGCGTGATGCGTAACGGCAAACTGAATTTTTTCCCGTGCAAAACATACATCCATACCCCGCCATAAGAAGTATTCACTTCAAAAAAATTGAAGAAAAATATTTTTGGGAATACCGTTCAGCTAGAATGACGTGGGCGAGACAGCTGCGTGCCGGTATTATTACAATTACCTGTGAACTTGTCACGCGCAAAATATCACGTGACGTCTTGCCAAGCACTTATAAAGCTACATAATTAGTCGTACAACGCATTGCAAGTATACCTACATAAAGCCAGTCTTTATCTCCCATCCCTTCATCCCTTCATGCCTATCAGCCTAAGGTTACTTCTTTTACTCACAAAGACTCTTAATTCCAAGATGGCGCCGTTACCGTTTTCCTGTTCCCTAATAGGATTGTTTGAATGTATCGGACACATTTCACATAGCCTAAAGCATCATTCAAATGTAGCCGAGATATCTTATTACTTGTAATGTCATTCCATTAAATATCGCAAAGATCAAAGTAACGTTGCAAATATTTCGAGATTAATAATCGATTTATCGTTAGCAGGCCTATTGTTTGAAACGACATTAGGTTTTCGTTAAAAATGAATTTCGATGTTCTACATTGTTGTGACGAACTTGCTTGAACTTTCACGATTGTTTGCAGCTACGACCGTTATGCCATTCTGAAACAATGATTAAATTTAGTGTGCAAAAAGATTAAGCGCACTTTATTCCAAAAAAAACATGTCTAATTCGGGAGCTAAAGACAGAAACCTCGAAAACTTAACCTAATTTACCTTTAAAAATCTGTTCATCACTAGTTAGGTTAGGTTATGTTAAAATTCTTTTTATATTCTTCTTCTTTTCTGCTAGGATTATTGTCACTATGTTCAGTATAATAATCTGCCTTCCCAGCTTCGTTCGAACGAAAGAAGAATTGACGAAGCTAGGGAAGGCAGATTATCATACTGAACATAGTAGGTTATGTTAGGTTAGGTTAGGTTATGTTAAAATTCTTTTTATATTCTTCTTCTTTTCTGATAGGATTATTGTCACTATGTTCAGTATAATAATCTGCCTTCCCCAGCTTCGTAAAATCTTCTTTCGTTCGAACGAAAGAAGAATTGACGAAGCTAGGGAAAGCAGATTATTATACTGAACATAGTAGGTTATGTTAGGTTAGGTTAGGTTATGTTAAAATTCTTTTTATATTCTTCTTCTTTTCTGCTAGGATTATTGTCACTATATAATAAGTAACAATATAAATAAGTAATCTTATTAATAAGTACATGAAGTAATATTATAAATAACAATTTTTTAAATAAGTAATAAAATCTTTTTTATAATTTTGTTAGTTATGTACTGTGTTTTAAGGAATTTAGTTAGCTTCAATGGTTTTTATTATTGCCACGGTACAATTCGTAACGAAGAACGAACACATTTTCATTTCGTTTCGTTAGGTTAGACTAAAAATACGATTGGAGAGTTTTTCGGGGAAAAACACGCTGGGTTCGTTACCAGTTTTTTTTTCATTTGAACGAAACTGTATCAAAATCGTTTGAGCTGATATTGAAAATTTTACATTTTGAAAATAAGGCTGCAAATCGCTTTTAAGAAAGATTAAAATAATACTGTAGCACGCAGCTGTTTCGCTGACATGATAGCGAATTTCCGAAAGTATTTCTATATCTTACCCTCTTTTAAACTGCACTGAAAATACGAAAATAAACCCTGACTACCGTAAAAAAATTCTAAATTAATTTTTTTTTTTTTTTTGATAATTAAAAATGTTAATTTATCAAGAGTTTAACGATGGTTACGGTGGTAAAATTAGATTTAAGGTAAACAAGTTATGAAATTTTTCATCAAAAATGGTTGCTACGAGTTTTGAAAGTGTTGAACGAATTTTATTGTGTAATAAAATCGTACAAAATATTACCAAAATCGATTCTCGTGACAAATTTTTGAAACAAACCGAACTAAAATCACAAACAAGGACGTGCTATTTCTCTCTCTCTCTCTCTCTCTCACACACACACACACACACACACACACACACACACACACACACACACACACACACACACACACACACACACACACACATAAACACAAACACCACAAACACACACACACACACACACACACACACACACACACACACACACGCACACACACACGCATACACACACACACACATAAACACAACACACACACACACACACACACACACACACACACACACACACACACACACACACACACACACACACACACACACACACACACACACACACATACACGCACGCACGCGCACACGCATACACACACACACACACACACACACACACACACACACACACACACACACACCACACACACACACACACACACACACACACACACACACACACACACGTACACGCACGCACGCACGCGCACACGCATACACACATACACATAAACACAAACAAACAAACACACACAACACACAAACACACACACACACACACACACACACACACGTACACGCACGCACGCGCACACGCATACACACATACACATAAACACAAACAAACCCACACAACAATAAACACAAACACACACACACACGCGCGCACACACGCACACACACAACAATAAACACACACAAACACACACACACACACACACACACACACACACACACACACACACACACACACACACACACACACACACACACACACACACACACACACACACACACACACACACACACACACACACACACACACACACACACACACACACACACACACACACACACACACACACACACACACACACACACACACACACACACACACACACACACACACACACACACACGTTTTTAACAACCTTTCAAAAACTGATAAAGTAGTTACGGTCGGCATTCATTTCAAGGTCTGGGTTTTAAAATGATGGCCGCTAAACAGCTCATTTTCTGATGGAAATGTGCTAACAATGATCCCAGGAAATGGACAAACCACACTCACCCCGTCATGAACTAATTCATCAAACACGCACGGGACCGGCAGATTCATCAAAATCTCAGGCTCCAAAAAGGAGAAACGTATTCGAGTCAGCTGTTGTACTAAGTTCTTCTTAACAGCTGACAATGACAGTTATTCTTTAAGTTTCTATAACGGCTTTGCTACGCGTAATTCAGTTGTCTGTTTTAACTCGACCGTCCGCTATTTGGTTTGTTTGTTTCGCAGCTATGCCCAAACGCATCGACCGATTGTTATGAAATTCGGTACGAACTTACCTTGTGTAAAGTCCAAACGACGTATGTATAAGATTTTGTCAACTCACTTCCGTTTCAAAATGGAGAGATCTGATTTTACGACGAGAGTTACCGGAAGTTTGCTGTAATACTGACCGCTTCACGGACAAAGAGCGTATAATTGGTCCAGTAACATTCTGCCTAAACATCACGGTCACCGGTCAAACGGTCACCGGTCAAAAAGCGCCGCAGAGGCACGGAAGACAGATTATGAGTACGTCAAGCAGTAACAATATTGTAGTGGACTGATTGAAAACCGGTGCAGTGATTGATGCCCGCCATTAGGTAGTGACGTATCCCCCCCACGCTACGCTCACATTCACGCATTTGTTTTTCTCAACAGTCACCCATCAATATGTCAACAGAGCGCCTTCTGTTTGTAGGAGGCGCGAGGGGGAAGGAGGAAGGAGGAAGGAGACTGGACGGTTTCTTATAAACTGTACAGTGGATCACTTAATTACTATACAACCGTATAACGTACATCAGGTATACAAAGTCTGCATTGGTCACGGCACGCGGGTTTCCGAAACTACTTTTCCTTATCTTTGCGCTTTTTGAAATTCCGATTTCACCATCCTACAGCCGTAAAATCTGCATACAGTAGCACTTTGAACTTTCAAAATGAAATGAAAAGACGAAAATAAACCTAAAAGAAAATCGTAATTTCAACCGATTTTGAAAATACAAAATGCTAATTTATGCAGACGTTAAACGCTGATTACGATGGTGAAATCAGGTTTTCGATTAAATTTAAGATGAAAAAAAAGATTATTTCTTTAAATTTGAAATGACGGCCATTTTGAAACTCTGTCGACTTTTTCAGCTTAATGAATTTTTCTAAGTTATTACCATAATCGATTTTAGTGCTAAGT
>CM040186.1:120685809-120710809 GCA_022606455.1 Callitettix versicolor
AAATGCTAATTTAATATCATTACGACCCCTAAAAATGTGATTAAATGTCAGGGTCCCGAGTCTGGGTCTTACCTTGACGACCGCTCCGTCAACAAGGCTACAGAAACATAAAATATAAAATGCACTTAAACACTTTAAGAACGCCTAACGTTATGCGAGCACAGTCGTGTGGATAACGCTTTGTCCTCAATTATGACTGACAGCTCAAAGCAGACTGAGGAAGAAAGAGAAGAAGGAGAGAGGGTTTGAAGATGTTGAACAGGTCAAAGAGCAAGCTACAATGAAGTTATAGGCTGTATTAATACACTTCGAATTATTAATACGGCCTGATGTGTTTACATTAGGGTTGTTATTGTTGCTTTTCCCTTGCCTGATGTTCGATATGTGTTTACATAATTTGTTGGGCTTAAACGTGTTCTTTAATATAATGTGAACTGAAGTAGCCTAACGGCGTAGTGTTGTTGCAATCGGGGGCTTTCTCAAGGAACCGGATCCAAGGAATACCAGCAAACATGGCCTGAACGTGCAGCAACAGTCAACCATCAAAGTATATTAATTACATAAACAAGTAATTCAACTCAACCATTAGATTTGTTATGTTATATTTATATATTCCAAATTTATTTCAAGTATTTCTTCGCGCAATTTACATTAAATACAATAATTTAAATTATTACATTTAATAATAAGCGATAATAAATATTTATCTGATCCCCATGACTAAATTTACAGTGCATATTTAGTAGGATATATTTTTATAAACAAAAAATAGCACACACAAAATTTGGATATTTTAAGCACATTTTATACGAAGCAGAAGGTTTAGCATGTACATAGTTCTTTCGGAAACAGAAGTGACGCTCGAAAAGTCTGATTCCAGTATATCGTAACAGAATCACAGTAAAAGTCTCATGCCAGGATATCGCGATAGAATCGCAGTAAAAGTCTGATTCCAGGATATCGTAACAGAATCACAGTAAAAGTCTCATGACAGGATATCGCGATATAATCGCAGTAAAAGTCTCATGCCAGGATATCGCGATAGAATCGCAGTAAAAGTCTGATTCCAGGATATCGTAACAGAATCACAGTAAAAGTCTCAAGACAGGATATCGCGATAGAATCGCAGTAAAAGTCTGATTCCAGGATATCGTAACAGAATCACAGTAAAAGGATATCGCGATAGAATCACAGTAAAAGTCTCATGCCAGGATATCGCGATAGAATCGCAGTAAAAGTCTGATTCCAGGATATCGTAACAGAATCACAGTAAAAGTCTCATGCCAGGATATCGCGATAGAATCGCAGTAAAAGTCTGATTCCAGGATATCGTAACAGAATCACAGTAAAAGTCTCATGACAGGATATCGCGATAGAATCGCAGTAAAAGTCTCATGCCAGGATATCGCGATAGAATCGCAGTAAAAGTCTGATTCAGGATATCGTAACAGAATCACAGTAAAAGTCTCATGCCAGGATATCGCGATAGAATCGCAGTAAAAGTCTGATTCCAGGATATCGTAACAGAATCACAGTAAAAGTCTCATGACAGGATATCGCGATAGAATCGCAGTAAAAGTCTCATGCCAGGATATCGCGATAGAATCGCAGTAAAAGTCTGATTCCAGGATATCGTAACAGAATCACAGTAAAAGTCTCATGACAGGATATCGCGATAGAATCGCAGTAAAAGTCTGATTCCAGGATATCGTAACAGAATCACAGTAAAAGTCTCATGACAGGATATCGCGATAGAATCGCAGTAAAAGTCTCATGCCAGGATATCGCGATAGAATCGCAGTAAAAGTCTGATTCCAGGATATCGTAACAGAATCACAGTAAAAGTCTGATGACAGGATATCGCGATAGAATCGCAGTAAAAGTCTGATTCCAGGATATCGTAACAGAATCACAGTAAAAGTCTCATGCCAGGATATCGCGATAGAATCGCAGTAAAAGTCTGATTCCAGGATATCGTAACAGAATCACAGTAAAAGTCTTATGCCAGGATATCGCGATAGAATCGCAGTAAAAGTCTGATTCCAGGATATCGTAACAGAATCACAGTAAAAGTCTCATGCCAGGATATCGCGATAGAATCGCAGTAAAAGTCTGATTCCAGGATATCGTAACAGAATCACAGTAAAAGTCTCATGCCAGGATATCGCGATAGAATCGCAGTAAAAGTCTCATGCCAGGATATCGTAACAGAATCACAGTAAAAGTCTCATGCCAGGATATCGCGATAGAATCTCAGTAAAAGTCTGATTCCAGGATATCGTAACAGAATCACAGTAAAAGTCTCATGCCAGGATATCGCGATAGAATCGCAGTAAAAGTCTCATTCCAGGATATCGTAACAGAATCACAGTAAAAGTCTCATGCCAGGATATCGCGATAGAATCGCAGTAAAAGTCTGATTCCAGGATATCGTAACAGAATCACAGTAAAAGTCTTATGCCAGGATATCGCGATAGAATCACAGTAAAAGTCTTATGCCAGGATATCGCGATAGAATCGCAGTAAAAGTCTGATTACAGGATATCGTAACAGAATCACAGTAGAACTCTAATTCTGTGATACCGCAACAGAATAACAGTAAAAGTTTGATTACAAGATAGCGCAACAGAATAACAGTTAAACTCTAATTCTATGATACCGCAACAGAATAACAAATATCTGATACCAAATACAGCAATAGAATCACAGTAACAGTATGATTTCAGGATATCGTAACAGAATTACAGTAAAAGTTTGATTAAAAGATAACGCAACAGATTAATAGTTAAACTATAATTCTATGATACAGAAACAGAATAACAGTTAAACTATAATTCTATGATACAGCAACAGAATAACAGTTAAACTATAATTCTATGATAACGCAACAGAATAACAGTAAACTTCTGATACCAAATATCGCAATAGAATCACAGTAACAGTTTGATTTCAGGATATCGTGACAGAATCACAGTAAAATCCTGATTCCAAAATATCGCAATAGAATCACAGTAATAGTCTGATTGCAAAATATCGCAATAGAAATACTGTAAAGTATGATTGCAATACTTTGCAATAAACTCGTCTTAAAAAACTTATTTTAAAACCTCTAAAAAAACACACATTAAAAGCCTTGTTCCAAGTTTTCACAATAAACTCGCTGTAAAAGTCATATCAAGCGTTTCGCAATAAACCTTTAAAGTCTGATTCCAATACTTTGTAATGGACTCAGGAGTTAAATTATAGTTCTAGGAATTTGCAATAAAGTGTTATCCAGGTTTTTGTAATAAACTATTTAAAGATTTTGCAATAACCCTTAAATGTTTGATACCCTTAATATCTGATGCATGGAATTCTCATTAAATGCACCCTCATGTCTGATTCCAAGACTTTGCAAAGTGTTCCAAAGCCTTGCACTGAACTCTATAAAGAAATAGCCCGGAACCACGTATGACAGGTTTCAGTCCAGCCCTCGTGTACTCATCCCAACAATGCAACTGGTTTCAACAAAGGAATCCAAAACTTGATTCCAATATGTCGACTTTAAAGCTATTAATTTTATATCCCAGTCTTTTATTAGGGTAATTAAACTAGTAGTTATATCGACAGCGATGATATCACTTGTAACATCAGAGTACGAGTATATCGTAAAAACTGCAGACCGCTCTACTGCGCCTGCGTCGGTCACTTAGCCTTAGCTATTAAATAAATCATGACAATTTTACTTCCTTTTAAGTAGAAGCATTAAATTCCTCCCCTCCCTCTCTCCCTCCCTCCCTCTCTCTCTCTCTCCCCTCTCGATTTACTTCGACGTACTAAATACCCTTGCATCATTTCCTAAAAAGCAGCAACTTAAAGAAAACTCGCGCTAATTGACTTTATGTTAAGCAAATCTGGTTAAAATAATACCTTACAGGTATCCAGCAATATTTATACTCACTATACTAAAGCTGTTTCCGTTATATACGCAACCTCAGTGTAAGACTTTTATCGCTGTTCCGATATCAACTTCGTTTACCGTGAAATTGGCGATTCTCATAAAAAATTCACAGTTCCAAAAATACGTTGACACAATTTCATTTGGGCTTAAATGAGTTTTTTTAATAAATTTTATACAATTGAAATTGTAGCGTACGACTTGAGTGCTTTTTTTTGAAAGCTCTTTTTTTTGTGTTTAACGTCCGACTATTGTGCACAATTGGGCTAATGCAGACGATGGGATGATTTATAGCGTATGAAAATGCCAAACCCTCGCCGCGAATCGAACCCGGGTCCTCGGGGTGAAAGACCAGTACGCTATCCACTAGACCTCCGAGGCGGCTTTTTTTTTTTTTTTTTGAAAGCTATTTGATGGGCCAATCGTAACTTTTGTTTAATCGTTTCTGCACGCGCCAAAGGTCAAGCGGCGTAAAAATACTTCTAAAGTTGTTCGTGATTTTTTTTAATTACGTTTTTGTTGAGATTCGTAAAAACAAAAACATGTAAAATTTTGAATTACCAAATTAGCTGCATAAATTTTTCTGTCGTAACACGTTGAAGTTAGAGGAGGAGCTATTTAGAAGTATATGAAGTTACATATCGCTATTTATAGGCTATAGTGTGTATGCAGTATCACTTGAAACTAGATATATATATATATATATATATATATATATATATATATATATATATATATATATATATATATATATATATATATATATATATATATATATGAATCAGTATGACTTCTCGTTTCAAGTAATACTATATAAATTTAATAAATACCCTTCAGTTTTACCCCTAAATATTGCGTATCGTCAACACCAATACCTTTCTCGGGTTCACATTCACAAATATTACGATGATCGGTCATACAGCCAACGAGCGAGCGCGTGACGTGTTTTGTCTTGTCTAGGCCACGCTACAAATACAGTTTAGTGTATTACATTAATTAAACTGCAAATACTTTCAGTGCCTTGTAACACCTTATTAGAGCCAAACAATTAATCCATGACTCCGGTAGAACCATCTGCGCACGGCTGCACCGTGAGAGGGGGATCGATGTACACGCGTACCTTTCAAACCCAGTCTGCAGAAAATTGCGCGTTTTGTCCTGTCTGTCATTGTCAACGGGATTCGAATCAAGAACACGTTTTCTTTTCGATAGAGGTCGCTCCTCGCTCCTCGCCCCACGGAACTTCCAAGTCGCCCATCACGACTCCACAACGGCGAGATGTCCTCCGAGCCTTACATGTGTTACCGTGTTTCTACCGGTGAAATTAAATCGTGTAATTTATCAACTACTGCAGGAGTCAGCTGACTGCCTCTCCCCCTCCTCCTCTCTATCCTGAACACAAATGCGCGCACAGCTGTCTCGCTTACGCCATGCAAGCCGGATTCAAATTATAATTTGCTCATTAAACATCATAATCAGCGTTCCAATCTGCATGAATAAGTCATTTGAAATTTCCACCGAAAAGACGAAAACGAGCCATGACCGCCGTCAGATTCGCGCTCGTATTTCCAACTAAATTAAAAGAATTCAAAACGCTGAATTATACCTTCATTTCTATAGTTTTAGTTACTCTGATTTGAAGCGGATATCTGCCGGAGTTCCACAAGGAAGTGTGTTGGGGCCCTTCTTATACTTGCTTTATACAAGTGATATTCCAGTCTGTGATGAGGCCATCGTTTCTACATTCGCGGATGATACTGCTGTTATCTCAGAAGGAAATGGCATTGAGGAGTCTACTCGAAGGCTGCAGATAGCTGTCAATGGAATTTGTGACTGGACTAAAAAATGGCGAATAAAGCTGAATGAAACAAAATCTGTTCATGTTACTTTTACTAACAGAAAATTCAATTATCTTCCCGTGGTTATCAATCAACAAGTGATCCCACAAGATAATAACGCAACATACTTGGGTATGACACTGGACGCAAGACTGCGCTGGAAGGTATATGTCAAAAAGAAACGTAATGAACTGAATCTGAAACAAAGGAAAATGCATCGGCTTCTTGGGCGACATTCTGAGTTGTCAGTGCACAATAAACTATTACTTTATAAACAAGTCCTAAAACCCATCTGGACATATGGTGTGCAGCTTTGGGGCTGCACGAAAAGAAGCAATATTAAAATTATTCAAACGTTTCAAAATAAAGTACTGAGAGGCATTGTTAATGCCCCATGGTACATACGCAATGATGATCTTCATAAGGATTTACAAATTGCTACAGTTCATGAAGAGGTTCGGCGATTTGCTAGGAAGCGTGAAGTAAGACTGCATAAGCACCATAACATCGAGATGCTACAAGTTCTCGACAATTCGGTTCAAGTTCGGCGGTTGCACAGGATAAAACCGTTTGATTTGGACTAAGACAAGATTGATACAACTGTCACAAGATCAAGTGATTTTTGGATTTTGGAGTGCGTCATAGGATGTGCAACCAACTAACGCTTTCATTTCATAGATATATTGATAGATGGACTAAGTTCAGTTTCAATTGTAAAAAAAATCTATAGTGAAATCATATATTTAACAATGTAAACAATAAACAATAAACAACTTATAAGTAGTTGCGATTTTTTAAAAATTTGAATGGGCGCCATTTTGAAACGTCAAACAGTTTTTACTACGTAAATAATCTGGCCTAGTTCTTAACAAAACCGATGTTTGTTCCAAGTTTGAATCAAATCGAAACGTCAGAACTCTTAAAATTGTTTCATCAGATTCATGCAGCACATCTGGAGTCAATAAACCTGGCCGCTGATTGGTTAAGCTACTCTGGAAATGTAAATCCCTTCAATTTGGAATCTGTTACACTGAAAAGACGTTATGCTTCTTCACATGTGACAAAAAATTTAATGAAATTTAAAGAACCGTTTTTGAAAATACCGCGCCAATTTTCCAGTTTCCAGTCAGATATGCACTAAAGTTTGTTCGGTGTTTCCTGCTACAGATATTGTTTTCTTTCCCCGATCAGCTGCGCGGAGGTTCAAAGGTATTTAAATCACTTCGCACCCTTAGGTAATTGCAAAACAGCGTATCTGCAGCGAGGCCTAAGTAGCCCAATTATTTAAATTTCCTGACGACGTATGACACGAGAACCAGTTTCGGGACTGAATCAGTGTCCCACTTTTTTGCTTTCACAGCTTGACAGTCGGCATTAAGAGGTGATGTAGCGTATATAATGCGTCCTTCCTCACAGTCATACCGTGTGATTCGCTTTAAGTTGCGAAATTTTTAAATTCACTTTTGTTAATGCTGCCGCTATTCGGCTCAAATTCTTAAATTTTTGTTTTTTTAACGTCCAAAAATATTTTTAGTTTCCGCTGATTAGGGAGAGTAAATTAGCCGCCATCGGGAACATGTCCTTGCGAAGTGAGATATTCTTTTTATATTCTTCTTCTTTTCTGCTAGATTGTTATCACTGTGTTCAGTATAATGATCTGCCTTTCCTAGCTTTCAATTCCACTTTCGTTGACGCGCTTCGGAGAACCTCCATCTTCAAAAACTATATCTATACTGATCACCAATATTATGGCCCGTCCTATTTATAATTTTCTATCTCCACCTCGTACCCCTCCTCTATTCAACACGTGTACATTAAACCTGACGTGCTCGCTTCTGATTGGCTCTTCAAAATCATAATGTTTAATGTGCACGTGTTGAATAGAGGAGGGGTACGAAGTGGAGATAGAAAATTATAAATAGGACGGGCCATAATATTGGTGACCAGTATAGATATAGTTTTTGAAGATGGAGATTCTCCGAAACGCGTCAACGAAAGTAGAATTGACGAAGCTATGGAAGGCAGATCATTATACTGAACACAGTGAAGTGAGATATGTTTGGTCATTGAATATAAACGTACCACTGAAACTCTTTGTGAGGACTCGCTGCTGGTGGCATCTTGCGGCAAAATGTTCAAGTACAGTTAAACAGATAACAGTACTGTCTATTTTCTCAATCTTATTCCACTTTCATTACAACTTACAGCGTTCGTAGCGGCAGATAGTCTAATTACTTGGACTTCATCCGATAATATCGAGCACGCTTTTTATAATAGTGTCTGTACTTTTAGTCCGATTCATATTCAGTGGTTTGGTGAGGTATAAAATGGCATATTGATTAGGCTACAAATTTTTAATTTCTCAGTATATGCTACGAAATATACTAATAATGTGCGTTTGCGTGATTGCACGCACGCGTGTGTGTGTCTGCGTGTAAGGGCGTTAGTATCCTAGCGTTTTTTTGGCGCGATTTGATTCAAAATTTACTAAAATCGAATTCATTATTATCTTGGACAAGTAAGTTTGAAAGTTTCAAAATGGCGGCCATTTAAAATCTTTAAGAATTCAAAGCGATTTTACTGTACACTTCTTTTGAAAACCTGACACCACCACTATAATAAGAATTAAAATCTGCGTAAATGAGTATTTCGCTTAATACAAAAAAAAGAAAGTCAAGGTACTTTTTTTGCATTTTTAATGTATATTTGAAAATAAAAATTGCTAATTTGTGCTGATTTTAACGCCGGGCATGATGTTGAAATCGATCTTCGAAAATTAAAAAAACAATGTTGGTACTTTGCTTGCATCGCGTGAGCGAGACAGCTGCGTGCGTCTTGATTATTTCCGTCGGTCACGTGTTTCGACGGATTTTATTACGCGGTAAATTTGTATATCAAAGTTTTAAAGTTCGTTAGAAAATTAAATTTTTAAGGATACCAAACAAAATGGTTGTTTTTGTTTCATTTTAACGCCAACCAAACCTAACCTATTCAAAATGTACGAAATGATTTACATCTGATTGGTAACTGAGGTACAAAGACGCCGGTCAGGCAGACAGACGGACGGAGGAAACCAATAGGTTCAGTAAATCAACTGTCGACCAAATTACACATCTCGGATTATTTATGATAACATATATATATGCTGTGTTAATTACCTTGTGGTTTGTTATGGACAGAATTTCAATAAGTGCGTTTTGTGATCGTGACTTTAGTTCATTGATTTACCGCCAGGCGCTGTCAGGTGGGCCACAATTATCACATTATCTCAACAAGCGTAGCTTTGTTTCTGTTTAGTTGTTTAATTACTTCAGAGTGGATAGGAAGTTTTTCAGTGGTTTTTACAATCAAAATATCTGGTTTGGTACTTAAATTTTTTTGAAATCATTAGAAAATTCGAAATATAGGCCTAACAGTGCGTATTTTATTTATTTGACATTTTGAAATGTGTATAGTCCTACTGCACATTACTTAAATATAATTTTAATTAATTGAAGGTTTTTCGTTGCCCTGGTGGAAGTTAATTTATAACATTATTTTTTTTAGGTTACATTTTTTTCAAAATTGATTTCAACTAGTTTAAATCTGCAGTACATTTAAAACACTTAAATAAAACGGCCGCCATTTTGAAACTGTTGCTAACATCGATTTTTGTGCCAAGTTTGAATCGAGTTGGACTAAAATAAGTCGGATAACAACCGCACATAGGCTAAGATATATAATGTTTAATATTCCTTCAAAAAGGGATGCAGAAGTTGAGGATCGGGTCTTAGTCTTACCATGATGGCCACTCTATCAGATTACATATTGGAGTAGACTTAGCTTTGTGAATATTAACTAAAATTTAGCAACGAAATAATGAAAGACTTGTAATAAAGGGTATCTATCTATACATAAAGTGGAATATCCGTATAATTGAAACTGTTTAGCAACTTATACATTGATCACCCACGAACCATATACTTGAATTAATCGTCTCGGTTACCATACACTTGAATTGATAACCTCAGTAAACCATATACTTGAATTAATCGTCTCGGTGGACCATATACTTGAATTAATCGTCTCGGTGAACTATATACTTTAATTAATCGTCTCGTTGAACCATATACTTGAATTAATCGTCTCGGTTACCATACACTTTAATTGATAACCTCAGTAAACCATATACTTGAATTAATCGTCTCGGTGGACCATATACTTGAATTAATCGTCTCGGTGAACTATATACTTGAATTAATCGTCTCGGTGAACCATATACTTGAATTAATCGTTACTGTGAACCATATATATATGGGCTACTTGAATTAATCGCCTCGGTGAACCATATACCATATTAAGCGTCGCGGTATACCATATATTTGAATTAATCGTCTCAGTAAACCATATACTTAAATTAATCGTCTCGGTGAACCATATATTTGAATTAATCGTCTCGGTGAACCATATACTTGAATTAATCGTCTCGGTGAACCATATACTTGAATTAATCGTCTCGGTGAACCATATACTTGAATTAATCGTCTCGGTGAACCATATACTTGAATTAATAGTCTCGGTGAACCATATACTTGAATTAATCGTCTCGGTGAGCTATATACTTGAATACCCAAGACGTTATGAATATCTTGTACAGTGGACAACTTCCTTTAACAGTTCAAAGCCGCCTCGGTGGCCTAGTTGATAGCGTACTGGACTTTCACCCCGAGGAGCCGAGTTCGATTCCAGGTCAGGGCTTGGCATTTTTATACGCTATAAATCATCCCATCGTCTGCATTAGCCCAAGTGTGCACAATAGTCAGACGTTAAACACCAAAAATAATTTAAAAAACCAAGCCAAGGTGTGGAACAACGTACGCCGAAGACAGCGTACCACCAGGCGACCTCCAGCTTTAATCTAGCCTTCCAATAGTAAACCTGTGGAATGGAAACAGCGTGAAGGAGGAAAAAAGTAGACTGTATCTAGCTCACGAACAGTGAATTACAGCAGACTTTAAGGACGCTAGGAGGACCTACCCAATCTGCAGTGGAAGAAGGGGTGGAGCTGAACATCTGACATCAACAAGGCAAAAGCGGACACAGAGAAGGATGGAGGTGTTAACAAACAAGGGAGCAGAAGACCTACGCAGAATCAAACATTGGGTGAAATTATTTTTTTTATTCCTTCTGAAACATTTTTGAATTATAGCCAATAATGTGATTTTTTTGGTACGTACCAGAATGAAGTAAAATTTGTTTAAAAATCTTAAGACCCCCCCTATTTTTTACAAACACTTTTGATTAAGTACAAAACAGACTTGCATGAACAAAATAATTTAATGATAAAGATCATCGCTCATTCCAAGGTCCAAGGTCTGGGTGTTACCCCGATACAAGTGAACACTCCACCCTGACAGAGACGGATTTACTCAGTATTTACTTCTGAGGACACTAAGGCCGTGCTACGGAACCTGTCCACTGTCCCTGAGTCGCTGATGTGGAACTCTTCAATAGAAACACCATCGGACAGGCAGTAGCTGGTCTTCAAGGTAAAAGCTCATTATTCTTCATAAAGTCATGTTCTGTAACCCTTAAGTTTTTTACTCGGTCAAAATCGGAAAGACATTATCACTAGGGGCAGTTGTTCCACTGACGTGATGGTAGCCAATGCTTAACAATACTTTTTGAAAATATGATTCGACACTGGAAATTCGAAAAACATACTTTTAAAGAAAAACTTGATCTTGGAAGTTCCTAAACGTACAGAAAGACATAAACAGAGTAATAAATAAATAAGTCCAGAAAATAGAAAATAAATAAAAGTGTTACATTTGTAGAATTTACAGACTGGGAAAGGCACCGAGCATTGCTTAATTACTTAAAATATCTATTAAAAATAAAATCACGTCAATTTTTTAAATAATTTTTCATATTGTATAAAATATTTTTATGGTATTTTATTAGTTGGATATGTTGAACAAATATAACAATACAGGCTCTATCAGCAGTGACTATAAACATTTATCGCAAAAAAGTTTCTTTGTTTTACTAAGATATATTCATTTTTAAAAACAACAAAATGTTTAAGTCTAGCGTTTTTATTAAATAATACTAACAGTTAAAATTCTTTTAAATGCAGTGTCTGCTGTTGGTAAGTGGCTCTATCTGTTGTGCCCGTATGAAAAGTGAAACCAATCATGACTAGTGGATTTCCACTCGAAAAATGAACAATTGGAGCAACCATCGTGGTAATTTAAAGGTCCAGGACCTTGAAATAAGCACTGATCCTAAATCACTATAACACTATTTTGAGGCGTCGTAACGTGTGTGTGTGTGTGTGTGTGTGTGTGTGTGTGTGTGTGTGTGTGTGTGTGTGTGTGTGTGTGTGTGTGTGTGTGTGTGTGTGTGTGTGTGTGTGTGTGTGTGTGTGTGTGTGTGTGTGTGTGTGTGTGTGTGTGTGTGTGTGTGTGTGTGTGTGTGTGTGTGTGTGTGTGTGTGTGTGTGTGTGTGTGTGTGTGTGTGTGTGTGTGTGTGTGTGTGTGTGTGTGTGTGTGTGTGTGTGTGTGTGAGAGAGAGAGAGAGTGTGAGTTTGTGTGTGTGTGTGTGTGTGTGTGTGAGTGTGTGAGTGAGTGAGTGTGTGTGTGTGTGTGTGTGTGTGTGTGTGTGAGAGAGAGAGAGAGAGAGAGAGAGAGTGGTTGTGTGTGTGTGTGTGTGTGTGTGTGTGTGTGTGTGTGTGTGTGTGTGATGTGTGTGTGTGTGTGTGTGTGTGGTGTGTGTGTGTGTGTGAGAGAGAGAGAGAGTGAATGAGTGTGTGTGTGTGTGTGTGTGTGTGTTTGCATACAAGTTGGTACAAAAATCGATTACGGTAACAGCTTGGACTGTTAACGAACTTACGTTAACGGGCAAAATAAGTTAAACAGTTAAAAAATGGCGGCCATTTCAAATCTTAAAAACTTATAACGTCTATTGTTTTGATTTTTTTTTTTGAAACCATCGAAATCAGCGCTAAAAACTACATAAATTAGCGTATTAAATTTTCAAAATCTGTTGAAATAAACAAAAAATTTTAAGGCGGTCAGGTTACGTTTTGGTATAATCAATGTAATTTGAATGTTTAAAGTGGTTGTAATCCCAAGCGATGTGTCAGTTGTTGGACGGACAACGATGTGCGGCGCGGAGGACAGAATACTAAGTATACTTAGACTATGTCCGAGGAAGTGTAGACAGTTTGTATTCATAAAGTAAGTGTACAATAATAGAATACAAATACAAACACGAAAGTAAGACAGTAGGCCTGCAGCGTACAATCCATTCAGCTCAAAGGTTACATGGAATTTGTTTTTAACATTATCCTGGCTCGGTAGTCGGTACTCTTACTTGCTATGCAACACTTAATTAATACTACCATTGAGCTGTAGAAGTGTATGTTTAGAAGCGAGTTCTCTGTTGGCCAATACGATGTTACCTTATACGAGGTGTGTTCAGAAAGTAACGAGAATTTTAATTTTTTGAACAAAATTCTTATTTATTCCTTGTTATTCTTATTATTTATAGCTTGAACACATTCGTTCCGCATCAACCGTTAACAGTCCAATCGTTTCAAAATGGCGGCAATTCTAATTTTAAAAAAAAATCAACACTTCTTTACCTCAAATTTATTTGAAAATCTGTTTGCGTCGCAATAACCAGCGTTAAAATTGCATTAAGCGGCATTTCGGTTTTTAAAAAGACTATAAATCAAACAACGAAGAAATATACGAAATAAACGCTGATTCCGATCGTAAAATTAGAATTTAAAAAAAAAATTAAAAATCGTTAGAAATTTGTTTGCATCACGCCTGCGGGTCCGTGATTATGTTTAAGTGTTTTATTTAACGAAATTCGGCTTGTGACTTATCCACAGACTGAACAAACGCGTGGGAAAATCGAACAAGGCAACGGTCGGACGAGGCGCGGTGCATAAACCAAATAACCCGGGCATTACATAATAATATAATGTTAAAAATAAACATAGGCTACAAGTAAACGGGAATAATTTCGCAATAAAACTAAAGGAAGGCAGGAGAGTAACGTGTAGTGTTTGGATTTATCTTACAAGTGGGTTTAATGAATGTGTGCCAGAGGAGTCTGGCTTGATGCTGATGCGGACAGGACACGCGAAGAGTTGAAGGACTCTTCCCCGGTACAATCGGCAATATTAAAAACTATAATCCGCGGCTCTCAAGTTGCCGAGATGAAGATAATTTATATTTTATTTTCGCTTCTGGGCCTAAATTTCAACAAACAAACGAAAAATGGCGCACGCAGCTGTCTTGCAGGCGTTATGAAAGCGAATTTCCAAAAGTAATTTTTTGAAACTATAATGAACAGCAATAACATACAATAAGCTTTCTCTACAAAATTAAAATTAAAAAGTGATGTCAGATACTGTATGAGAAAAGGAGAATGAATTTTATAGGCCCATCTTCTTGAAAGAATGAATTCTAATAGATTAACGAAACAAGTGTTTGATAATTTTCCATAATCGTAAGAAAATATAAACCGAACTGGTTTAAAGAAATTGATAAAAAGACCTGATAGAAGGAGAAAAATTACAGAAAATGAACTGCAATAGACCAAACTGCTAAGATAATTACAACATAAAGAAAAGAAGAAAGAATAAGATTCCAAGATAAAACCAAAATAAGACCTAAACCTATCATTTCGGAAGAGGAGAGGAAAATAAGATCGGAAAGAATGAAGAGCTACTGGGAACAAAGAAAAGTACAGCGCGCAAGAAATGATTAATTCAGCGTACCCCAAAGAGGGTGAAACGAAAAGAAGAAAGAACAGCAATAAAATCTTCAAGTATTGGCATGGTTTATTTTTCAAACTTTATTAAAAATACCAAAATAAAAATTCCGAACAAACGACCTAATTTAAACGGATTTTGAAAATTTTAAACGCTAATTTATGTAGTTTACGATAGTTTAATGAGATTTAAAAAAAAATACCAATGACAAAAGAGTTATGATTTTTTTTTAATTTTAATGACCGCCATTTTGAAA
The DNA here is from genome assembly GCA_022606455.1 of Callitettix versicolor. NCBI lineage: Eukaryota > Metazoa > Arthropoda > Insecta > Hemiptera > Cercopidae > Callitettix > Callitettix versicolor. The sequence continues at coordinate 120,700,611 of CM040186.1, forward strand.
CTGTCAAATGAATTTTGCTGTTTAATTTCGGACGCGCTAATACGTAAATATTAACGACCGCCTTCAAAGAGGATGTGTAATAGCTTAGAGATTTATTAACTTAGATATTCGGTTTTCCTTCGACGGTACCGTGTTATAAGTTAGAGATCGACCTGTGTAATAAAGATAGAGTTCCGTACTGTGTATTAACATAGACAGTACAGTTCCGTCAAGTGTGTTGCACCGTGTGTATATGTTGCCGACGCCGCTGCTTGCAGGCGCTTCAGTATCTTTACAGTTTACAGTTGAATATATTGTCAGTACTATGGTCAACAACATATCTAAATGTTTATTTTTGACAATTATCTGTATAGAAAAATAGAAATATTGGTGTTTTATCAGAAAAAAACAACAATTAATTAATATGAATTCATTAGTTTATGGCTGTTTTCTTAATTCAATTCGGATATGGTTTGAATAAAACAGCCTTCAAACAATATTTTTATATTATTATTACTATTACTACTACATATGTAAATTAGTATACATTTACAGCATTGCATATAAGCCTTTAACAACAAAACCTATCCAAATGAACTTTATATTTTAATAATATATCTTTCTTTAACTAAGCGAATTCTACTTGTTAGATAAAAGATACTGAAGCGCCTGCAAGCAGCGGCGTCGGCAACATATACACACGGTGCAAGACATTTGACGGAACTGTAGTCTCTATGTTAATACACAGTACAGAACCTCTATCTTATTACACAGGTCGATCTCTAACTTATAACACGGTACTGTCGAAAGAAAAACGAATCTCTTAGTTAATATATCTCTAAGCTATTACACCTTCCCCCTTCAAAATGTGGACAAGAGCCAGGATCAGTGCTCATTTCAAGGTCCCGGGGTCTTACTATGTCGGCTGAGAGAGTTTTTCAAATACCCACGCACTGTTTACGCCCGCTAACCCTCGCGCAAAGAATAACTCGTGTTTTTACGAGTGTGTGTTCACAAGATGCTGGACGCGCTCAAACACGCATTTCGGCAGAAAACCGTTCCAGTGGTCCTTTGTTCCTTGCGTCCTTGACATGGCATTCGGTCATTTAGGCCAGTCGAATGAATCAATCAAAATAAAGCAGCGTGACAGGCGGCCTACGGCGAGACTGACTTGGACACTGGCTCAACACGTTCGAGTGGAAAATATTGGAAATGTGTTTTGGGCGGGGGAGGGGCTTAAACAGTACGAAATAATAATTTGAAAAGTTCTGATCCGAATCTGCTTACTGAAGGCACGCGACCGAAGTCCTCAGGTAATTTGATTTATCATTAATTTTTATTGAATTTCTTTTTAAAATGAACTATTGGAGCGGCTAATTTAAAAATAAATTCAATTCATTGGATAAGTGGATGGGCCATCGTGGTAAGACCCACGCCCGAAACTTTGATACCGGCGCCGATCCTGACTTTCAAATAACGTTTTCAAGTTCTGTTTGTATGTTAGGAATTTAAAGTTCGCCGTTTTGATCCGATTTCAAGCAGCCTCGGTGGCCTAGTTGATGGCGTACTAGGCTTTCACCCCGAGGACCCGGGTTCGATTATCGGCCAGGGCTTGGCATTTTCATACGCTATAAATCATCCCATCGTCTGCATTAGCCCATGTGTGCACAATAGTCGGACGTTAAACACCAAAAAAAGATCCGATTTCATTCAAACTTGACACAAAGTTGTTTATAATAATAGCTTAGCCTATACAGATTCGATACTCAGCAAAAACGTTTGTCAGTTTCAAAATGGCGGTCTTTCCAAATCTTGAAAAACTCGTTACTTTTTTATTTACATTTTTTTGTAAAATTGATTTCACCATCATAATCAGTTTCAAAAAAGCTGTATATAATAGCATTTCAAAATTTTGAACTTTAAAAATGAAACTGTCAGCATTATCCTCAATTTTTTGATGTAGGCTACTATGATTTAAAAATTAAAATGTCAATTACTCCGATACTGTAGCTTCCATTCGCTTCCTTCAGGTCAGTGAGACTATTTTCAAATCACACAACCTATCCTACCTGTAGATGTAGCTCATATGAATGGTCGCAGGTTGTAATCTAGTTATGTTACTTCGATCCACCGAATTTATTACCCTACAGTAAGTGCCGTAAAATAAAAATGTTAAACTACAAACAAATGATTAGGATTATGACCTATTCTTCCCGTCAGTGGTCTATCCACTCACCTCGTAAAGGCTACCGCGGTTTCGAAACTCTACCGTTTCATCTTCAGGCCGTTATACAAAATGTTAAATCCCTCTGTCGAGGTCGTCACAAAGTCAAACAAAACATTAAAACACACATCACAAACACTGAGCACAATTACACGTTTAAAATATTCATCGTGAAATTCGGCTTGGCCAAGCTACACACGCGACTCGTACGTCGTTACATTCCGGACTCATACGAGACTCATACGGACTATTCCGGACTGACATATTTTTAACGTGTAATTGTGCTCAAGGTTTGTGACGTGTGTTTTACTGTTTCTTGTTTGACTTTGTGACGACCTCGACAGAGGGATTTAACATTTTGTATAACCTGAAGATAAAACGGTAGAGTTTCGAAACCGCGGTAGCCTTTATGAGGTCAGTGGATAGACCACTGACGGGAAGGATAGGTCATAATCCTAATCATTTGAATATGTGGTCCGGTGGTTATGTTACAATTACAAAAAAATGCATAATATTTTATGTGTTTGTCATTATAACTCCAATAAAAATCGCGGCACGCAGTTATCTCACTGTTCTGATGGAAGCGAATTTCCCAAAGTATTTGTTCAATATAATCCTTTTTCAGCATTTTAAACTTTCAAACTGCACTAAAAATACGAAAATGAACCGTGAAAATCAAATTCAATTTTCTAATTTTACGGATTTTGAAAAATTCAAAATTGTAATTTACGCAGTTTTTATCGCTGATTGTGATAGTGAAATCATATTTTCAAAAACGTTATAATATTATAAAAGATTTGCAATTGCCGCTATTTTGAAACGAACAAATCTTGCAGGTGTTATCAAAATCGATATCGGTGCCAAGATTGAATCAAATCGAACTAACCGCGAACGTGAGAGGCTAACCGATAATTTACATACATTATTTTTTTTACAAATTTCAACGACTCCGCACTGCGCTCAAGGTCCCGGGTCTGGGTCTTACCATGACGGCCGCTAATGTTATGCGGCGATGAAGAGTTAATGTTTTACTGCCTTTAGAAAGTAAAAATAAATCTGCATTGTCGGTAACTGAGAGGTTACAGCCGTTAAAACCTTCTAAATACCTCCGTCTTTTAAACGGGCATAAATTCAAAATAATTACAAAAATCACTTAAAAATGAATGATGAAACACGTCGTTTCATCACAGACCTGTCCAAACAAGCCCGGCTATTATTACGAAATCCTGTTTTCTCCGACGCCGAAGAAACCACGAAACCAATTAAAGATATCTGTGTTTTATATTCAAACCGAATTTAGATTTAATCCGAACTTAATCTGCATCGAGGTAGGGGGGGATATAAAGATTCCAAAAGTATGACATATCGGAAGAGGAATTGAGGTTAGGACGTCGGTAGTCTGCGTTAGGACTTAGCGGGAGATGGACAGGTGACAGTTCGGCGCAGGATTAGGACCGGAGTCAAGCTTAATTTGATGTTTTAATACCTTTACTTTTATACATCAATCTCTTCCAACAGCGCTGCATTCTTGTTTGTACGCTCGCGTGAATATGCAAACTGTCCTGGAATGCGACGAAAACATCATCCGACATCGGATTCCTCCTTCAGTTGACTGTTCAAATCTTCCTTTAAAAGTGGCGGTCGTCAGCCCAACTGATGGCTTACATCACTTTTTGAGGGATCGGTATACATTTCATACAATGTGCGTGTTCGCAAGTTGGTCCGACCCCAAACAAGCTTGATACGAAAACCGATTCTGATCAGCTTCGTTATCCGGCAAATACGTTTAACCGTTTCGAATCTTTAAAAACTAATTTATTATTTTTTGAAAGATTTTTTTTAAAATCCGACTTCGCCATTATAACCAGCGTAAAAAAACTTCATAAATCGCCATTTAGAATTTTCAAAGTTTTATTAAAGATATTAAACTTGACGGCGGTCAGAGTTCATTTTCGTAATTCCAAAGCAATTTAAAAAATTGTTTTTTTTTGTGTTTAACGTCCGACTATTGTGCACACTTGGGCTAATGCAGACGATGGGATGATTTATAACGTACGAAAATGCCAAGCCCTGGCCGGGAATCGAACCCGGGTCCTCGGGGTGAAAGCTATCAACTAGGCCACCGAGGCGGCTTAAAAATTGAAATGGTAATATACTCGTACGCAGATGATGGTAAAATAGGAATTTCAGAAAAACGGTTTTGAAGAGAATTTGGTTTTTGGTGGTTTTGGTCGCTTCCATCACGTCAGCTACGACAGAGCAGCGTGCCTCGGTTATCAATTAGTTTTACGATTCTGTGTTATCAGAATAATTCCTTAAGGTATATTGCATGACAGTTCCATAAACGGTCCAATACAACCATAAATTTATGACTGCGTGATAATAATTGCCCAGACTCGCTCAGCTCGCTACAGACCCCCTGGTACTTACGGTCACTTCGCGGCAATTTTCGAATTCATCGGCTAAGCACAGTTTGCTATTAGAATATCTAGTTTGTTAACTTACGAAGAAATCGAAGCGGCCCAGACCCGAGACCTTGAAAGGAACGCTACTCTGACCAATGTGCGCGCGCGCTCGTTTGCAATTTTAGTCCGACGTGAATCAAACTCGGCATGGAAATCGTTTTTGGTCACAGTTTAAACAGCAAGATTCGTTCAACAGTTTCAAAATGGCGGACATTTCAATTTTGTCAGCATTTTGGCGTTTTCATTACCGTTGAAACCGAATAGATTTAATTTGACGAAGATCTGGATTGTTTTTCGCATTTTCAAAGTAAAGCAATTTAAAAGTTTAAGCTAAGTAGGCTTTAGTGTATGAGAATTTTATGTTGATTATGTTAATGAAATCAGAATTTAAAAAAAAGGTTAGTATGATTTTTTTTTGTTGCTTCTGTCATCGTTATGTAATTATGTTATAAATCAGTAATACTATATATATATATATATATATATATATATATATATATATATATAGAAGCTATCATGTGTCGTGTGTGTGTGTGTTGTGTGTTATGTTGTGTGTGTGTGTGTGTGTGTGTATATATATATATATATATATATATATATATATATATATATATATATATGTGTGTGTGTGTGTGTGTGTGTGTGTGTGTGTGTGTGTGTGTGTGTGTATGTGTAATTATCACTTTATTAACAAAACATTCCAGACACGCTGAACTGATAAAGTGTGATTAACTATACCACAAATTGATTGAGATGGGTGCTTTTACAATAACATTATCATAAAAATGTCGTCTTTAAATAGCTTAAAATAGAAAAAGCAGATAAAGGGAAAGATTCCAAAGCAGAAAGAAATAAAGAACTTAAATTCCCACGAGTATGGGCCAAGGGAAGTCCAGATAGTGGCAACCGTACCGCATCAGCAGTCCTTCATAAATCCATCAACCACCCCAGAACCCACAAACAGAGAAGCACTGTTGATTGACTTCTTTATTACCGATCCCCACCAAACCCGCTCCCGCTCTCTTTCTCTCTCTTTCTCTCTCACTTTATGGTTGCTTTTAATAACCGACTAGACGTCCTTCGGTGGAATCATTTCTAAAACTACTTTTGATTTAGTGGCAATTAATGTTTAGAAATTAAACCATCAACCGGACGGACATGGTTCAGTTTTCCTGGGATAGAAGCTCTTTGATTAATAAGGCCAACTTTTTTATCGATTTGATTTAAAGCATCGGCATGAAGGATCGATAATTTTCTCAGTTTTATTTCGTGTCTCGAACTTTATAGCCGCGGTTCAGGCTGAAGACAACTAATTACAATAGCATTGGCATCGGAGATCGGCGTTGGTTTCTCCATCACGTCCAGTAGTCGTAGTCGTAGTCGTAGCCTAACTTGGTGTGACGCACAGGCAGAAGCGAAAACTTGAACTAAACGAGTCCACGCAAGGCGGGTCGGGTACGTACTTGAATGGCGTTAAGTTTAATTAAAATATTTATTACTCGTTATATTTACATAAATAAATATTGAATGTAAAAAGTTAAAATCAGTTACGGGTTTTCAAATCACGTCCAGTCAGCGTGACGGTGACCGGCGGAAATGTTTAAGTCCAAAACAGTAAATGGCAAACAGTTAGTTCAAAACTGTTGTGTTTAACTGCACGTCACTAGAAACGTATTCTTACATACAATACCGCAAACTATTCCATTCAAAAGCTAACGGAAACCCGTTAATGCGCCTAATTATCAAAAACGGTTCGTTAGATTTTGTTAAAACTACGGTCATACATGAAGATTCGGTGAACCAAACTGGAAATAAAAAACAATTTACGGTCCGAGAGTAAATTGAAAAAAAAATGTTCGTTTGTTTCGGAGACCGGATAGTCCGAGCTCTTAAAGCACAAGTCAATCTCCTATGCCTCCTAACTAGCTCACTTCAAGGTAATAGGTGGCCGCCTCGGTGGCCTAGTTGATAGCGTACTGGGCTTTCACCCCGAGGACCCGGGTTTGGCATTTTCATACGCTGAAAATCATCCCATCGTCTGCATTAGCCCAAGTTGCACAATAGTCGGACGTTAAACACAAAAAAATCAAGGTTATAGGTTCGACTCTAAAGTTACTGCCGTTAATGTACGTCTTACTCACAAACCGTCAATTTTTTTATTTCAAATTTACCGCAGTAACTTAAATCACGAAACTACACTTATGACAAAAATTTAAGTAAAATCAGATCAAACGATTTAAAGAAATTGCACGTTTCCAATTGGAGATTTTGAACGGATATAGCGGACCTACGGATTATTTATTGAGTACGGCCTACAGTAGCCTATATTTGAAGAAAATGTTTGATTCAACGTAGGCAATCTGACGTATTATCGCTCGGCCCCGTAATGCATTGCTTGGTATAGGCAAGACGCAAGACACTTGCTCACTGAAATCGCTAATATAGCCTGGAGTCTGTAGTCAGATTTTGTACATAGGCCCTGAATACAGGTGTTGCCGTAAGGATCTCCGACAACAAACGTTTCCTTCAGCTTGTGCCTGGTGTAGAAACGTACCGACAGAAACGAAGCTTTTTTTGTTTAAATAAATAAATACGTGAACCTAGCTTAGATATTCCTTACTGTAAGGATAGTAAAAGTTCAGTTGTTTTATATTAATTCGTAACGATCAGCTGATTTCATTGAACATCTGACAGGCTATAATAAGTTTCAGGTTATGGTGTTAAAACCTAGCAATATTAATAACAATTATTCCCCGCAGGGGGGTGCACCTATTGAGAGGATTTAGACGTCCCTCGCGGTATCCGGTTCTAAGACACACTTACACTTACGACTTTAACACTTTACACTCAAACTTACATTTATGGAGGCGATAATAGTCTCAATGTGCTTTTCGCCTTAAAATATTAAAAATAATAATAATAATAATAATAATAACAGTTATTATAAACGTTTCTATTCACTTCGAATGTTTTTTTTCGTTTTTTTTTTATTTATTTTAAGGCAAAAAGCACATTAAGGCTATTATCGCCTCCCTAAATGTAACTGTGAGTGTAAAGTGTTAAAGTCGTAAGTGTAGTGTTGTAAGTGTAAGTGTGTGTTAGACTCGGGTACCGCGAGGGACGTCTAATTCCTCTCATTAGGTGCAGCTAGTCTGCACCCCCCTGCGGGGCATTTCGAATGTATTATAGAAGGTTACAAAGTGCACGTGTTCTTCAACTAAGGCAAAAATACGAAAACAAAGCAACACAACGTTTTCATATAATACGCGTGTACTGTTATCGAAAACGAGGAAGAAAAAGAGACAGAAATAGAGACAACATTCATTTGCTCGTTCGTTCCATAATTCCGTTACATTATTCCGTTCGGAAAACTTTTTTATTCACTCCTCCCGCCAAAACTAATATTAAAAATTTTCACTTCAACATTTTCTTACACCCATACAATTGTTTCGAAGCATAAATAGCTTTGGAAACTTTGTTTTGTTCCAGAGGACTACCATAATACTGGTTTCGCCGCTCAGCTATATAGCTTATTGTGCATTCTCGTTGATATATTTAATCATTCCCACCCAGGTTTCTTAAAACCGTGAGGTTCTTCCATAGAGTGCCTACGGATTAAAATCTTTTTCTCCCATTTTAATTGTGACGTACCGGCAATAGTTTTAAAACTCAAACGGATCATCTTACGTTGAACAACCTGTATAGCGTAAGAGTAGCGCCAAAAACGCCTCACTGCATACACCCAAGTGTTTGCTAAGATGTAAGTGTAGTGTGTGTTAGACTCGGGTACCGCGAGGGACGTCTAAATCCTCTCAATAGACACCCCTGCGGGAGACTTGTACTTGCTTCGGCAGTACATATACTAAAAATGGTCCGATTTGATTGAAACTTCATACAAAAAGCTAGTTTAGTAATAGATTGGGCAATATTCTTATCCAGTGAATTCTATTCAACAGTTTCGAAAGAGGCGACTTTTTCAAATCTTCAAAACGTTTTCTAATTTTTAAAAAGTCATCTTACGTTGAACAACCTGTATAGCTTAAGATTACATTACATTATTCTATATAAATATTACAACAATTGCGTACAAACTTAAATGATAACGAACCGAGCGAAACGCAGGCACTCAAACAATGGGAGAAGAGTAAAAATACACTGTTTGTGTACCCGGAGAGGGGAACGGGGAGGGGTAAAGTTTTGAAAATCCACAGCCACCTCCGCACGGACATAATTCACTCTTAAGGCTGATCCGGGCGAGGTTTTGACTTGATTTACGTTTAGTTTCTGTTCAAAGCTTGATGAGATGGCATCTGTTCGTCGCTTCCCCTCCCCGCTCCCTTCATCTACATTCTAAATACAGTGTATTTTTTAGATAACCGTAAACGTACGGGCAATGATTTTCTCTTGTTAGTCACGTGGAGGGCGGGAGGGCGGGCAAATTAAACGTTTTGTTTTGTTTTCTTTCTTGTTAGCATTGTAACAATAAGCGTGGTGATTATTTGAGCAACTGCAAACAATAAAGCAGGCTGCCTTACTATCAGGCACGTAGTGTTTAATTAATGAAATATTAAAACATTTTTATGCGAACACAGTTTTATTTATAATACGCTTAAGCAAAAACATAACTTAGTTTAGAAATTCATTATAATTTCGATATTGTTCACATTCAAGTAGAATTAATTTAACTATTAAATATAACTGACGTGATAGAAAATAAAATGGTTTATCTTACGCGTTTTTCAATATCGGATTCCATTAGTAAAATCTGCATAACTTTGTGCTTCCAAATTACATCGAAAATGAACCCTGACCGCCGTCAGGTGATCGCATTTTAAAATGTAAAATGCCGATTTACGTATCCTATATTTTAACGCTGATTACGGCGGTGGAATCGGATTTTCGAAAACGTGTAAGGAAAAGACGTTTACATTAAAAAAAAATGGCGGCCATTTTGAAACTGTCGCGTATTTCGCCGTGTACCTACACGAAATTACAAAAGCTGGAGCGCTGATTTTTAACGACGTGTTCTAGGGACCGTAATAGGTGCCCATTTCATAGATCCTGATTGCCAGAGAAACGCTTTAGCTCGTTTTTCAATGGAAAAACTGAAATATGGCTGAAACCACCGCGATAAGAATTGGAAAACTCTCAAACACGATTGTGAAATCAGTTACAAAAAGAGGGTAAGTTGCTTCCATCACGTCAGCGAGACAAATTGCATGCCGCGATTATTAGCGATTTTTCATTGGAAAAATGAGCCATTGAAGCGGCCATCATGGTACGACCCAGACCCGGGACTTTGAAATGAGCACCTATCCTGACCTCTAGATCATTTTTATTTATTTGACAGGTTTAGTGTGTGTGTGTGTGTGTGTGTGTGTGTGTGTGTGTGTGTGTGTGTGTGTGTGTGTGTGTGTGTGTGTGTGTGTGTGTGTGTGTGTGTGTGTGTGTGTGTGTGTGTGTGTGTGTGTGTGTGTGTGTGTGTGAGTGTGTGAGTGTGTGTGTGTGTGTGTGTGTGTGTGTGTGTGTGT
>CM040186.1:120715809-120740809 GCA_022606455.1 Callitettix versicolor
ACTTTTATCGGTGTTCGAGTTTGGAAATGTTTGTCAACTCGAAATGTTTGGAATTTGTCTTTCATTACGTCTGCGAGACAGTTGCGTGCAGGGATTATATAGGCCTATCCTTCTACTCTGTCGCACTGTCGATCCTTATCTTCGAAGGCTCGTTTACGATGTACTCTTACCAGATGTAAATATTTAATTACAACACATGTTGAACACAAACAATCATTTCCGTGTCAGCGTGTCATCGTCCTAGCGTGACACAAAGGTGTCCGGGAAACCTGACAACAATCGCATAACAAAGTGGCGTCCGAAACCCGAAGAATAACAACAATAGTGCGACAGTGTGGAGAATTTGGCCAGTGCATTAGCAGGGAAGACTTGAAACTCCATCAAGACACCGGAGTGACCGTCCCTTCGCCCATATATTACCTGCCTCTCGCAGCAGCTTTGTGCGGAGCGCCCTTGCCAAATACGGAAACATAAATCAGTCAATTCCAAAAGAGGGAGGTTTGAGAAGCTCATCATTATAGCCATCTTTTGACATCTGCATAGAGATTCGCCCGGCCAGAGCCGAGCAAAATATAAAAGCCTATAGATTATTCGGGAACCGATGTCGTGCCTTAATTCATGGCCTCCTCCACGCCCTTAACTCATTAGCCCGCTTTTTCCCTAGCATCCCTTAAAGCATGCACGCATCGCGTCTCCCGGGGTTATTACATCTGCGCAATTATCACTGCCCCAATTCGCTGGTTCTACTCGCCTCTACTTAATTATGCAATTAAAACAACAGCAGACGCCCGACTGAAACGAAGAAGACATATCCATGGTGAAATCGTAAACGAGTTCGTAAAATAATTTCACTAAGGCTGACAAATCGGATGTTTGGGGGCCCGGTTACCCGTACTCAAACACCACCACATACTTGTTATAATTATTTTAAGGCAAAAATCACATTGAGGCTATTATCGTCTCCCTAAATGTAAGTGTGAGTGTAAAGTGTTAAAGTCGTAAGTGTAAGTGTGTGTTAGACTTGGGTAGCGCGAGGGACGTCTAAATCCTCTCAATAGATACAGTTAGTCTGCACCCCTGCGGGGACCATCAAATACAAGACGGTGTGTACAGTACATGGTTTTACAATTTATTTTTTGGATCTGCAGACAAAAGGGACCCTTAAGGATTTTCACGCGTGTCCCATCGTCTGTCAGTAACGCGTCTTTTACTGGTAAAGTACATGACCGATCATTACAAACTTCTTGTAGTGACCCATAGTTTAGGTTATGTTACCCCACAGTGGGGTGCAGACTGGCTGCATATATTGAGAGGATTTAGACGTCCCTCGCTGTAGCCGAGTCTAACACACACTTACACTTGCAACATTACACTTACGACTTTAACACTTTACACTCACACTTACAATAAAATACTTATACTTACTTCAAATTAAAAAAAAGTTAAAGTGTCAAATTTAAAGAATGTTTTTGTTTTGCTAACTTATTTAGATTAGTAAATATTAATAGGGTTATCTAACTAGAAGTGATATATATATATATATATGCCCCTTTGATAGTTTATTCGTATGTAGAGCCGTTAGATATCTTCAAACGTTTAAGTTTTCATGTCCTCTTCTCTATTACCGGCTGTTCGGTCAGAAAAATATTTATTAAAATTACAAAAAATAGTTTGGTACACACAAAAAATATTGTTCACGATTGTTCAGATATTTTCCATATTTTTGTATCCACAGCAACGAAAGCTTGTTTCGAAAATTTTTAAACAACTTTAAAAGTGTTTTTACACCACTCGATCTTATTCAGCTTTGGTAAAAGTAAGTGCTTCTATCAGACAGAGCATTTAAATCGTACGCTACAAGCAGCAGTGCACACGATACGGACATCAGCTGATCCATTCTTTATTCAGTTTTGTAAATTGTAAACGAAACAATCAAGCTTACGTTTAACAGTCGATGCAATTTACAAGGCATGCGCTTTAAAAACATTTGCCTCACTATTTTTAATGGCGTGGTAATCATGGTAAGACCCCAGACCCGGGGTCTTGAAATGAGCGCCGATCGTGACCTCTGGACCACTTTTTGTAGGGTTATATATATATATATATACACATGTGTGTGTGTGTGTTTGTGTATGTATGTGTGTGTGTGTGTGTGTGTGTGTGTGTGTGTGTGTTTGTGTATGTATGTATGTATGTGTGTGTGTGTGTGTTTGTGTATGTATGTATGTGTGTATGTGTGTGTGTGTGTGTGTGTGTGTGTGTGTGTGTGTGTGTGTGTGTATGTATGTATGTATGTATGTATGTATGTAATGTATGTATGTGTGTATGTATGTGTGTGTGTGTGTGTGTGTGTGTGTGTGTGTGTGTGTGTGTGTGTGTGTGTGTGTGTGTGTGTGTGTGTGTGTGTGTGTATGTATGTATGTGTGTATGTATGTGTGTGTGTGTGTGTGTGTGTGTGTGTGTGTGTGTGTGTGTGTGTGTGTGTGTGTGCGTATGCGTGTGTGTGTGTGTATGTATGTATGTATGTGTGTGTGTGTGTGTGTGTGTGTGTGTGTGTGTGTGTGTGTGTGTGTGTGTGTGTGTGCGCGCGCGCATGATCTTACCACTCACGCTTACGTTCGCATTCCAGGTCCGATCTGATTCAAAGTTTGCACAAAAATCGATTATAATACTTAGGACAACTTCGTTAACAGGAAAACAGTTTCAAAATGGCGGTCATTTCAAATCTTTAAAAAAACGATAACTTTTTTGACTTAAATGTTTTTTTTTAATCCGATTCCACCATCGCAAACAGAGTGAACGATTTAATAAATTAGAATTTTTAATTTTTAAAATCCGTCGAAATTAAGAAATGTTTTAACTTCTGTCGGGCTTCACTTTCGTGTTTTCAATGCAATTTGAAAGTTAAATTACTGATATATGCAGACGGTAACGCTGATTATAACGGTAAAACAGAATTTCAAAAGAATAAGACAAACACTTAAAGACACAGGACTAAACAAAGTCCAGTTGCACTCCTCATTCATCATTTGAATACCCTTCCCACGAAGAAAACTTTCCTAATCCTAGAAACACAAAAATTCTGATCTTCAATTAGAACATTTCATTTTTTATTAATTTAAAATTTTAAAATACTTGTTTTTTTAAATTTCAATAAACAAAAACTGCGTACGCCCTGCAAGCAGCTCCGGTAAAATCAATATTCAACTTGTCAACAATAACAACTTGTACAAAACTCATTTCTAACTGTAACAAATAGCCTTGACAAAGTGATCAATTGTATTTTTCTGTTTTATCCAAACCCCCCGTCCCGCCCCGCCCGCCGCCACCACTTACAATAACGCGAGTTGCTTATTTGTTGGGCGTGTGCGCGCCTGTCAACCAAAGTTAGTCACAATGCAGTTGGTGACAAGAAAATGAACGATTTCCGATAAGATAAACGACGCACACAGATACAGCTCAGTTTGACAATCTATCAATCATACCCGCCCGAAGTCTTGACGTCCCGTCCCGTCGTGTTTTACGTTTATTTCTTTTCTGGCATTCTTTCCCTTTTATTTCCACGAAAATCTCGAACTTACAAAATTAATGTTCTCCGACGACAGGGGCTGGGAAAATGTGTTTCTGACTTGGAATTTGGACCTGTTTCTTTGAGCCATTGCAGTTACAGCCTTGTTTCGCGTAAAGGTTAGGTTGTCGCTACTACAAATTGTCCCGGCGCATTTAAAGTTGAATTTGTTTTCGTTATCAAAGCTCAGTGGAATGCACAAGTTGGGATACTTAGAGGGGGATTAACACTTGTAACAGGACGAGTACAGATTGGTCTAATTAGGTTAGTTTTTAAACCGCGGCATAACGGTAAAATGTGAAAGTAACATAGGAGGCATTCATTGGCATTTAAATATATTCATGTTTATTGGCCGAGTCAAGCTAATTCAACGTCTCAGCTAGACCGATCGGCATGCGTTTGTTTGTTTGTTACATAGTTTTGGCCAAAAGCAATGACCGATTGTTTTCAAATTTGGTACGGAAGTATCTTGTATAACGCCCGAACGATGTACGTGTAATACTTTCCATCCACTATTATTTCAAGATGGCGGCCTCTGATTTAGAATAACGATTGTAATTACCTTTGGCCAAACCCAATGACCGATTATTTTGACATTTGGTACTAATGTACCTTATATGAAGCTCAAATGTGACATGGGTAAGATTTTCTCTCTTTTACTTCCGTTTCAAAATGGCGGCCTCTGATTTAACGACGACGTGTGCACGTAATTTTCGCCAAACCCACTGACCGATTATTTCGACATTCGATAATAAGGTACCTTATACAAGGCTCAAATGTGACATGGGTAAGATTTTCCCTCTTTTACTTCCGTTTCAAAATGGCGGCCTCTGATTTAACGACGACGTGTGCACGCAATTTTCGCCAAACCCACTGACTGATTATTTCGAAATTCGATACTAAGATACCCTATATAAGGCTCTAATGTGACATGGGTAAGATTTTCCCTCTTTTACTTCCGTTTCAAAATGGCGACCTCTGATTTAACGACGACGTGTGCACGCAATTTTCGCCAAACCCATTGACCGATTATTTAGAAATTCGATACTAAGGTACCCTATGCAAGGCTCAAATGTGACATGGATAAGATTTACTCTCTTTTGCTTCCGTTTCAAAATGGCGGCCTCTGATTTAACGACGACGTGTGCACGCAATTTTCGCCAAACCTATTGAACGATTATTTCGAAATTCGATACCATAGTACCTTGTTTAAAATCCGAACAACGAAAATCGCGTCCTCGTATTTAACCATGAAGTCTTTAATTTCGTTACGCATTGTAAGGATGTAAACTGAATGAAGAAATCATTAAAACGTTACTGTTAGCGAATTTTCATTCAAAAATGAGCTTTTGAGCGGCCATCGTGGTAAGACCCAGACCTAGGACCGCCGAGAACTTTGAACGAAACCGTGCCAGAACCTTGAAATGGATGCCGAGCAATTTTTTCCGATTCGACTTAAACTTGGCCTAAACATCGATAGTAAAAGCTTCAACAAGTTCTTCGACCTTTTGAACTCACAGAAATTTCTAAATGGTAGCTATTTTCAAGTCTTAAAAAGATTTTTTATGTTTAACGTCCGACTATTGCGCACATTTTGGCTAATGCAGACGAAGGGATGATTTATAGCTTACCAAAATGCCACGCCCTGACCGGGAATTGAACCCGGGTCCTCGGGGTGAAAGCCCAGTACGCTATCAACTAGGCCACCAAATCTTAAAAAAAAATTACTTTGTCTTGAATATTTTTAAGAAACATTCGGTTTTTGCACCGTATTTAGGAGGCCTACTACAAACGGCACGAACTGCGCTCGAGCTTTTAAAATCCGATGGCATTAACAAATATACTTATACGGCGGTCAGGGTTTACTTCCGTATCAAACAAAAAGTTTAAAACTCTAATATACCCGAATTTTGTGTCGCGATTATATTCAGTACACAAATTTAATAAACATTCGATTAGTTTAACTCCCCCCACCACTACCACAGACAGACAGACAAAAAAACACTTTCTGAACTTTCCCCGAAACGCGTACCCACTAAAACTATCTCACTATTGCTGTCAGCCCACGCTGAACGAGTTAAAATCCAATTTAAAAGTGTAGCTTATTTTAGCGCCTACACTGTGTGTCATTTCAGTTTACCTGCATCTCTACAACACACATAAATTAGTGTATTGTTTAATAATTAGTTTGTGACGAGACCACCAGAGTGCAGAGTGAGCGTCACGGCTCTTGGTTCACTCGCTCCAACATATGCTCTTTGTTTATTTAACAAGCAATTTATTTAATGCTAATTCTACAACATTAATCTAATTATTGCAAAATGAACGTTGTTAATTAACGATAATCATCTTCGAGCATGCGCATCACATCGTATTGATTAATGGAGATCCTTCACAAAACAGTTGGTGAAAAGTAGGCCTAAATAGGCTGTGCGTAAAGTTTAAGTAAACCCTTTACAGTTTTAAATATTAAAGCGATATCTGACGGACAGATTTTGTGTTGAACGGCTTGCCTATGCTTACTCGCTTATTGCCGATAAAAATAAAACTTAAAAACAGCTGATCGGTTAATAACCGTACGCAAAGAAACAGCTTTAATAAAACAGCTGATTATTTACGAGTGCTGTAACCTAACTTGCGTTCTCGTTAGCAAATTTCCATCGCTAAATGAGCTACTGGAGCGGCCATCATGGTAGGATCCAGACGCAGGATCTCGAAATGAGCACCGATCCTAAACGACACCATTTTGTTTTGTATTTACTATACAAAAGTTAGCGCAAAGTTGATTTCGGTAACAGGTTGAACTGTGAAAAATCCGTTCAACAGTTTCAAAATGTCCGCCATCGCAAATCTTCACAAATTCTTAACGGTTTTGCCTTAAATATTTTTGAATATCTCATTTCACTAATGTGATAATCGTTGAACAAGACAAAAAAAATTTGAATTTCTAAAATCTGTTAAAAATCAAGATAGCTCAAGGTGACGGCGGCCAGGGTTCCTTTTAGTATTTTCATTGTAAATGTTATTGTCGGCTGCAGTGATGGTGAAATTACAATTTGAAACAGTGCAAGACAGCTGCGCAACGTGATTTTCGTTAAAATGACCTTGTCAATTAAATTAAAATTAAAGACGAAATTCGGTGCAAAACAAGAGGTTTTCCAAATACTGCGTATAAAACAGCTAGGCTTTAAATAACAACGTATGTCTATTTTATTTTATTTTGAAATTACTTAAACTGCACTATTTTACTATGTTCAATATAATGATCTGCCTTCCCTAGCTTCGTCAATTCTACTTTCGTTGACGCGTTTCGGAGAACCTCCATCTTCGAAAACTCAGTATTCAAATATACTCAGAGTGTAGATATAGTTTTTGAAGATGGAGGTTCTCCGAAACGCGTCAACGAAAGTAGAACTGACGGAGCTAGGGAAGGCAGATCATTATACTGAACACAGTGATAATAATCCTAGCAGAAAAGAAGAAGAATATAAACAGAATTGCACTATTTTATTTTCAAGGATATGATTTATGAGCTTCATTTACGTTAAGTAAAAAATTTAGTTTTTCGGTCTAAACAGGATAAGGTAAAAAAATGTAAGAATCCGCGAAATCATGGACGCGAAGCACACCATTGTAGACGACATCAAGATAAAACAATTTCGATAAAACAAAGGATGGACGAAAATCTACTTCCCAAACAGATTTTAAAATGGAAACCACATGGTCGCAGAAAAAGAGGAAGACCGATATTTAAATTATTTTTATATTCTTCTTCTTTTCTTCTGGATTATTATCACTGTGTTCAGTATAATGATCTGTCTTCCCTAACTTCGTCAATTCTACTTTCGTTGACGCGTTTCGGAGAACCTCAATCTTCAAAAACTATATCTATACTCACTATATCCATGAGAGTATAGATATAGTTTTTGAAGATGGAGGTTCTCCGAAACGCGTCAACGAAAGTAGAATTGACGAAGCTAGGGAAGGCAGATCATCTTGGAATTGATAAGGGAGTGATAAAGAAGAAACTAGATAAAGGCCTGTGGAATAAGAGAAAATGGAAGCTAGGAATCGAAAAACGTCGGAGAACGATTCGATCCGAGAAAAAAATTAATTTTCTCACGAAATACGAAAATACGGTGATCATGAAAAACCGGTCATGAGATTTTGATAAATCTCTCCGTTTTCTGATTATTCGGTTAAAGTGGAGTTTTGAAGTTCTTTCGAATCAAAAAAGTGGGTTTTACTAGCATGTCTATCTGCCTACCTGTCTTTTGTCTACACATTAAATTAAATACCGAGTGGTGACTTGTGTGTGGTACATTTGTCACGTGATTGTTAAATTAATACCGATTTACCTCGAAGTATTCTGGGCACCTATAGGAGATATTCGTGTGCATCTACAAGCTGTTTGTCCGTGCGATGACTTTCAACGTGCCTGGACACTCGTTGCTAAATCTTCTTTACCCATAAAATATATTTAAAAAAACCTAAATGGATTTACGCACTTTAATAAGATACTTTTACATTTACTAAGAGAAACGCCCGCCCACTTCGTGGGTTTGACCCACGAAATATCTCTTTCAATTTTACAATACAAACTGTTACCTTAGAAACCAATAGGCAATAAAAATTTTATTACTTACAGCTGATAATACCGTTATGGACATATCTGCCCTTTATGTCCCTTCCTAAGGGTTCACTTAACAAAAATTGTTTCTTCCAAAAAATTTAAAAACACCGACTTACCGACCTCTCAAAGTATTGTTTTCAAATTCATACCATTAAAGCGAGATTACGAAAAACAAACAACTGCCGACTGCTCGCATTATTAATCCGCCTGCATTGCAATAGTTATAATGTTGTATGTTTATGGCGGGGTCATAGATAAAATAGCCTGCCTACCCATCGCGTCTATTTCCACGGCTGTCAGTCAAACCCACAATCTGGTTTCGTTTTTGTTTGGTTTTGTTGTAGGAATGGGTTCGATATGACGCTCACAATTACAACATTCAGTTATTGTCTGTTTGTACAGTATTACGAATGAATATGTTCATTGGCTTTGTATTAAAATTAATCATATCCGTCCTGCTTCGCCGTTATGCCGATCAACTCTGCAAATATATTTACGAATATCGGTTCTACTGAAGCGGGAATCACAGTACGACCCACACCCAGGACTAGTTTGTTCTTACACGATGGAAAATCTACGAGGGTTGATCAAATATAAACGAGACTGACTTTCTAAAAACTTTTCCGTTGGACATTGAACTCTAAAGGGTGGGGTTTCAGGTAGCCTGGGAGGTTTGGGACGGCGTAGACGGGTAACATTTCCGTTCGGACCCTTCAGTATAAAACTATACAATGAGTGAGAGTGAAGTGCACGTTTCCGTGGAGCAGAGAATTATTATTAAGTTTTTGGCCAAGGAGGATGTCAATCCTTTTTAGAAATCTTTCGTAGATTGACGGCTCAATACGGGGACAGGACCCTGTCAAGAGCTCGCGTTTTTGCTTGGCACAAGGAATTCGCCGAAGGACGGGAAGCAGTAGAAATCTGAAGGCCAAATCACGATCGTCGGCCGGGAAGGTAATTGCCACTGTATTTTTCGACAATCAAGGCGCCTTTCACGTCGATTTCCTCGACGTGCAATAATAAATGCACAATATTATTGCGATGTTTTAGAGGCCGCAAAACAGTCTTTTCGTAGGAAAAGGAAATCTAAACCGGCGAGAAACGTCATTCTTCTTCACGATAATGCCCGACCACATTCGGCGAACGCTACGAGGCTTAAACTCGATCAAATTGGTTGGAAACCAATGGAACATCCCCCATACAGTCCAGACTTGTCACCCTGCGACTATCACCTGTTTGGGCCACTCAAAGAGGCGCTTGGAGGCCAGCGTTTCGAAGACGATTCTGCGGTGGAGACCTTCGTGCTCCAATGGCTCAATGAACGCCCGAGAAATTTTTACGAAGATGGAATTAAAAAACTTCCAATCCGGTGGGGAAAATGTGTTACTCGTGCGGGAGACTATGTAGAAAAATAAGTTGTATCAAGAATAATTTGTAAGTAAGCAATAAATTTTTAAAAAAATCAGTCTCGTTTATATTTGATCAACCCTCGTAATTACAGCATTGTATTTTTCAACGTTGCAATTTGAAAAATTTAATACCGATTGCGTTAGTAAATAATGAATTTTGCAGCTGCCAGCGTACTGAGCGTAACATTTAATTAGAGACGAGTTGAAACATGTACAAGACACTTTCAGGTCGGTACGGATTCTATTAAAGTAATAGCGGCGATGCGTATGCACAGCTCAATTTGTATAATTAGCACGACGATCGGTCCGTAAACCCGACCCTCGGCGGACCTTAATGTCCGTAATTTCACGTCCGTCTTCAAGAAAATATTATAAACCTATCTTGTACACGACTTCAGGATGGATTGTTCGAGCTCTGCGAGGAATCAAACGAAAGTACACGGTCTATAGGGATGCCTGCGAGTTACTTGTTCTAGGTGAGGATACAGAAATTAAATTTAAAACACTTTATTGCGATAACACCCATGTGTCTGTGTGTCGGACAACGCATCTCTTTAACTGAGAAATGTAAGTTAACGTGACAAAAACACTTAAAGGTCTAAATGTGTTTTACATCTTACGGATACACGCCAGTAGTGCTGCTTATTCCCTCGAGTCACAGAAACAGTTCTAAATGAAGAGAAATAGAGATAGCGTGCTTGATAAGATCAATTAATAAGAAGGAAAACTAACTATAATGGTAAGATTCAGTTCCAGGCCCACAACTATCCTGACCCTTACATAGTACACCGATACCCAGCAAAATCCGATTAACGTTTACAAAACGGCAGCCATTAGAAATCTTTAAAAAATATATAACTTTTTTATATTCCACTTTTCTGAAAATCTGATTTCACTCTCATATTTTGTTTTAGTGTTTAACGTCCGACTAATGTGCACACTTGGGCTAATGCAGACGATGGGATGATTTATAGCGTACGAAAATGCCAAGCCCTGGCCGGGAATCGAACCACGGTCCTCGGGGTGAAAGCCCAGTATTAGGCCACCGAGGCGGCTTTTTTCACTCTCATAATCTGCGTTCAAATACTTGAGTAAATTTGACGGTCAGGGGATTGTGAACGTAATTTTAAAGTTTAAATGTTAATATATGCAGACGTTAACGCTGATTGCGACGGGGTTTTCAAACGAGACAGCTTCGCGCCGCGGTATAAAAAATTTCCCTAATGACATGACTCGAGCAAAAAAAGCGCTTTATAAGATATAGGATGGATCGCGCTTTTCGCCGATGAGTGAAGCGTCCAAGGCATTCATCAGCGAGTTGAACGTTGATTGAAGCCTGCCAGAAGAGATCCCACGACCGGTGGGCGGAGACTGGGCAGAGGCCCGCCAAGGCCAGGACGGACGGGCAGTACAAAACTCAACACAATTTTCAAATACATTATTATGACTCATAGAATTATTAAATATTACCTCCCGTAATTACGTCCTGTAATATTCCGATACGATTAAAATCGGTTTATGATATTAAATATAATCATGGAAGCGTACAGTGTATGCTGTAGTAGACGTTTCTATTACAGCGGTTAATTTTAAAGTTGATTAGACGCTTAGATTTGATAAGTCGGCGTAAATACTGTGCAAGAGTTCGGTAGCGAGGGGCAGAGGAGTTATCAACACTATACATTAGAGGTGTGCGTTTCTGCTACTTTTACAAAACGTCAACAAACTGTTTGTTGTGGGGAAAAAGCTACTTTTTAAAACAGTTGGAAAAAAACAGGTTTATAAAACTGAAACTCGAAGTTGTATTAGCAGCTAAAACATAAAGCACATACGTTCAGTTTTCTAAGACTACTTTTTCATTCCCATTACCACCATGTCCTTAACTGTTTTTGGGTATAAAGCATTCAGAAAGTATAAAAATAATCCTTACAAGTGTAGTAATAATTAAATTACATTCTCAAAACGTAATAATTATGTAAGCCATTTTATGTACAAAATGCGATGAATTTCTAATAGAAGCATTCTTTTTTTTACTTAAAAATTAAATAGTCCTTTGCATATTTACCAAAATGCAAACGATTTAGAATATTTTTAGTTGATTAGAAAAATATTGATGATTGATAATAAATATAAAAAATATTGTTTAAATAAAATTAGGCTCTGTATCAACATAAATGACATTGAGAGTTGTTACTTACAACTCGCAACAAAATAGAGATAAACGTTGACATTGACCGAACAGTTCTTACTTCACTACAAGCAACGAGCAACTTTGGAATAAAGGGAAAAAGCATAAAGCAGGCAGAAGAAAAGCAGTTAGCAGGAAAGCAGTTTTAGCAGGTAGAAGAAAAGCAGTTAGCAGGAAAGCAGTTTTAACTTTCGAATAGAACAGTCCGTTCCTTGTTTAACAAATCATAAACCAGTCCAAATCAAACTGCTCGTTTCCGTATGAAAAAGCAGTTTGTTTGTCGTTTATAGAAAAGCAGTTTTTTTAACAGTGTGTTTTCTGCCCCACCACTACTGTACATTAGAAAAATACTTTTATACCTGTTATCCTAGAGACTGAACTGTACACAACAGAAAAAAAATAATCCGGAAATGTGACAATGTTCCACTGTAAGACAAAAGTTAACCCTGACCGCCGTCAAATTCATTTACGTAATTAAAAAAAAAATTAATTAAAAATGCTCTTACAATTGTTATATCAGATTTTTAAAAATAAACATAAACGTTTTAAGATTTTGAATGGCCGCCATTTTGAAACTGATTAAAGGATTTCGATGGTGAAGAATTGTTCCGAGCTACTAAAATAATTGTTTACGCCATCTTCCCATCAAACCGGACCGAAATTGCGTACGCTATACACTCGAAAATAATCGATGTTCTTTTGTACCGCGTCTGGATGTTACCATGATGGCTGCTCAAATAACTAATATCCCAACGGATACTATTTAATATTTACTAACAGACCTTGCAGTGCTCGGTCAACGCTTCATTACAGCGGTCTGACCTAACCTTACCCGCCAAGCTAACCGGTAACTGTTATATTTACCGGAACAACTTTATTGGAAATGCTCTTTTCCCAAACAGCAGTCAAAATTGTGACAGGTCTTGCCGTTCAGCTAGCAACTGCGCTCATCACTGTTAAATCGGAGGACGCCATCTTGAAATAGGAGTGAATTAAAATTTTCTTTACTCGTATTGTTCGATCTTTACACAAGGTATCGGCTTACCAAATTTCAAAACAACTGGTCAGTGGGTTTGGTCATAACAGCATAACGAACAAACAGACCAAATGTCGAACAGTCCAGTTGAAAAGGAGACCTCGCTTCTAGACAGCGTTTTTAGAACTTTCAGTCATCATGTATAACCAAACACCTAACCTAACACGGTATGTAGATCTGCATTCCACTACTAGGCTATATTTTTTTTTATTTTCTAGTATTTTATTTGTGTATTTCTTCTTCTTTTCGTTTCACCCTCTTTGTTGTACGCTGAATCAATCATTTCTTGCGCGCTGTACTTTTCTTTGTTCCCAGTAGCTCTTCATTCTTTCCGATCTTCTTTTCCTCTCATCTTCCGAAATGACAGGTTTAGGTCTTATTTTGGTTTTATCTTGGAATCTTATTCTTCCGTCCTTGGTACTTATCTTAGCAGTTTGGTCAAGCAGTGAATTTTCTGTAATTTTTAATTCTATTAGGTCTTTTTCAATTTCTTTAAACCAGTTCGGTTTTGTTTTACGATTATGGAAAAAATCAAACACCTGTTTCGTCAATCTATTGGAGTCCATTCTAAGAAGATGGCCGTAAAAATTTATTCTCCTTTTTCTCATAGTATCTGACAGTTTTTCAATTTTCTTATAGAGAGCTTCATTTCTTATATATACTACCTTATTATCCTGAAATTTTGTTCCTATAATTTTTCTTAAGATTTTCCTTTCCGTTATTTCAAGCTTTTCTATCTGGCCTATGCGATTCATGGTTAATGTTTCTGCTGCGTACAGTGCTTCCGGCTTGATCACTGTTTTATAATGTTTAATTTTGGACCCCCATGAAAGGGATTTCTTATTTGTGTATTTATTATACTCACTATAGTTTGTTTACAGACAATAAAAAGCAATGCACAAACTTTCTAGATTTACGCCCAACAATTTTTGAGTCGTAAATTTATTTTGTTTCAAAAATCCTATTTTTTTGCAAATTATTTTTTTTATCTACCGGCTTTTCTTGGGTCCGTAACATAGCGACCGATACTTTTTAGTTTAAATTTATGCGGACTGTACACGTGAGCGAAAATTTTGCAATTTTGTTGTTGTTATTTTAAGGCGAAAAGCACATTGAGGATATTATCGCTTCCCTAAATGTAAGTGTGAGTGTAAAGTGTTAAAGTTGTAAGTGTAAGTGTGTGTTAGACTCGGGTACCGCGAGGGACGTCTAAATCCTCTCAATAGGTGCAGCTAGTCTGCACACCCTGCGGGTATATTTTGCAAAACCGTTAGAGCCGATTTTCAAAAAATATGTTAGAACACGCAGAGAGAGAGAGAGGGGACTTGAAAATGAAAACCGCAGTTTTGGAATTTCAAGACCCGTCAAAACCTAAATCTCAAAATATTGCTTTTCACAATCACCAAACAAGCTTTATACTCGTGCAGCAAAAAAAGTTGATGTTTTAAATAAAATGTCCAATCTGTGAACGTCAAATTTAATATTTCTCGTTACACGCTTAATAAGTATCCGTGACAGACTGCAGACTGCAGCGGAGGTAGGGAGCGGACGCCCGGCATAAAGGTGTTTTCATCTTACTCACTTTGTCAAAGGGCGGAGCGTTCAACGTAACACAAGCGTCGATGATAGCTTTCAAATATACAACATTAACAAAATGTAGCGACAAAAAAAAAACAAAAAGTAATTGAAAAGCGCCGACATAATTCTGAGATTCAGTACTTGTTCGCGACAGGTATTAAATTAGCTAAGGGTAGTTCCCGCCCCTTGGCTCCGGCCACCACCTCAAGAGGTCAACTTGACAGGGGAATGTTAAATAACCAAGAAACTTGCAATAAAAAAAACAATATGCAGCGAGGTGGTGCCAATGTAGAGCGCGCTAGTGTGGCCTATAATTTATTTGTAAAACCCAGACCTAGCAATAGCAGACTCGAAGCAACAATATTAATCCTCTGAGAATTGGGACAGCCGGCAGTAATGCAATGCATGTTCACAGGTGAAACCATTACCTACAATGCCTTAGTCACAGATTTTATTAATCAAATTAAATACATTGAGACACTAAACACGCACGCACGAACGAACGCACGCACACACACACACACACACACACACACACACACACACACACACACACACACACACACACACACACACACACGTCTACTGCAAGGTCTACTATTCTTCGAACTATTAAGTTACTAATAGTTATTAGTTATCCACTGGAAAATTCGTTATTTGAGCAGCCATCATGGTAACATTCAGACCCGGAACAAAATAACGCCGATTATTTTCGAGGGTTCGCTAATCCAGCACTAAAGCGCGCGCAATTTCGGACCGGTTTGATCGGAAGATGGCGTAAAACTTAATTTTAGTAGCCCGGAACAATTCTTTACCAGCGAAATCCTGTAATCAGTTTCAAAATGGCGGTCATTAATTTTTTTTTTTTTGTGTTTAACGTCCGACTATTGTGCACACTTGGGCTGATGCAGACGACGTGATGATTCATAGCGTATGAAAATGCCAAGCCCTGGCCGGGAACCGAACCCGGGGGTGAAAGCCCAGTACGCTATCAACTATGCCACCGAGGCGACTAAAAAAACACGAATATGAACCCCGACCGCCGTGAAAGTAAATGTTAACGGATTTTGAAAATTCAAAATGCTGACATATGCAGTTCAACATACGCGCACAACGATGTTGAAATCAGGTCATTTAAAAACGTGTGAGTGTGTGTGTGTGTGTGTGTGTGTGTTCAGCAATTTTGGTTCGATTTGATTTAAACTTGGCACAAAAATTGATTTTTATTTTTATACTTGCTTGCGCAGTTTTGTTAACCAGAAAAATTTGTTCCAAAATTACAAAATGTCTGCCAATTGAAATTTATTTACCTTAAATTTTTTTCAAAATCTGATTTCTACATCGTAATCAGCGTTGAAAACATATTTCAAAATGTACCCTACGGCGTTCAGGGTTCATTTTTAGTACTTCCAATATTATTTTGAAAAACTTAAAAGTCATATTGCAAATTTTAATGCATTATAAAAAAATCTCAGTTTAAATAAAGCACAGCTTAACCTTGCTGCCGGCCGCTCAGCATATCCTCCACATTGACCTCCTTTGTCCAGTCTATATCCCATACTGTGGACAGAACAAAAGGCGTTTAAATCCGACTCAGCACTTTATGAAACGTCTACCGGATCGGAGCCGGGAGCCGGGAGCCGAGCGATGCCTATCCAATCGCGGACCGCAGAAACAATGAACCGAAAGGTCTTGTCAACCTCCCACCCACGATGTCGCGTATATATATAGCTTGGCGCAACAATTAGATGCAACTACCAATAGGAACGGTACATCGCGGTCATTAAATAGTTCACGACTGCTCGTTGCCAACCTGACAAAATAAATAACTAGTAAATGTCAACCGTTAAAGACGTATACACCATAGAGCTACCTGCTACCTGCTACTTGCTACTCGCTACTCGCTGCTTATTTCAATCATTTTAATTCTCGTTGAACCTCGAGGTTAATGATGATGTTTGCGAGACACGGATGAGAGGTTCGCTTTATTGTTTCCCTTTGTTCTTTTAATGGTGCTTCTGAAATGTTAACGTTGCAAGTCGTTTAAAAAATGTCACAAACGGGTTGACGCACCGCCGAGTGGCACACGTTAATCGAGCACTTGCGTCATTAGTAGCCCACTGTACTACAAAGCTTTCTTTCGTGCTGGCATCTGCAGTCGGCTTCTTATAATTCGTTTGTTATAATACGAGCTTCCGTCATGGTAACACACACACACACACACACACACACACACACACACGAGATCTTTAAATTGGCGCAGATCACTCGACAGGTCGTTGAAACATTTTCATATCGTCTTAGTCGCCTCGGTGGCCTAGTTGTTAGCGTACCGGGCTTTCATCCCGAGGACCCGGGTTCGATTCCCGGCTGGAGCTTGGTATTTTCATACGCTATAAATCATCCCATAGTCTACATTAGCCCAAGTGTGCACAATAGTCGGAAGTTAAAAAAAAAATCATATCGACTTCAGATTAGGAGCGAAAACCACCTCGAAGATGATGGATACGATTTTAGTAAAACGTCAGAACAATGTTTTTCCTGGAAACAGTTATGTTGAAGGATATATATATATATATATATATATATATATATATATATATATATATATATATATATATATATATAAGGGAGTAATATGAGATAGAGAGGAGGAGGAGGAGAGAAGAGAGAGAGAGAGGAGGAGAAGAGAGAGAGAGAGAGAGAGAGAGAGATTTTCCGGCGAAAAACCGTTAAGGTTAGACAGAGAGAGAGAGAGAGATTTTCCGGCGAAAAACCGTCAAGGTTATCATCGCCGAAAAGAGAGAGAGAGAGATTTTCCGGCGAAAAACCGTTAAGGTTATCATCGCCGAAAAGGAAGAGAGAGAGAGAGAGAGAGAGAGAGAGAGAGAGAGAGAGAGACGTGTTAGCACCCTAACAGTTGTAATTATTGTCCGATTTTGTTCAAACTTTGCGCGAAAATCGATTTTGGTAAATACCATGAACAAAAGTTCGTTATGCAGCAACGATTTTCAAAATGGCGGCTATTTTAAATTTCGCAACAATCACAACTTTGTTATCCTATTTAGTTTTTTAATCCATTCCCGCCATCGGAACTAGCGATAAAAAACCTTGAACAAATTACCACTTTAATTTTTTAAATTCTGTTGAAAATACTAAAATAAATGTCGGGGTTCATTTTAGAATTGCCAGTACAATTTTAAAGTTTAATATACGCTAATACATGCATATTTTAAAGCCGGTGAATCGTATTTTCAAAAATGTGTATTATTTTTGGAAATTCGCTTCCATCACGTCAACAAAACAGCTGCTGCCCACGATTATTATTCTCAATCAACTTAAAGTGATAAAGAACCAGCGCTGAACCTACCGACCCATTAGCGTCAGAGACACGCGGCTTTAAGCGGCTTTTTAACTTTCGGAAAACGAGAAAGCAAGAAGTATTAAAGTCGTGCGCATGCGTACACGGTATCCTGCCAATCATATCGCATAAACATTTAAGGATCAATTAAGTTTAATGTGTCCATTGCCCTGCGATAGGCAACCAACAAACAATAAAATGTATTTTTATAGCGGGGACGTTACGGTGTACGGTGGCAATATTTCCCAGCGCCAGGCTATAGGAACTAATTTTGGAAAGCCATGTGGTAATAAAGTGTACGCAGAAGCCGGTTCACTTCCATTTTAAGACTTTTCCCGCCATTTACGGCCGCAGGCTACATTATTGTTACACGGGACGCGGACACGTGGGGGTATTTCTCGGTATATAAGTGGAACGTTCCGCTAATATTTACTTCGGTTTAATGGAGAAGGGCCTCTTTTCGCCGATATGCGCGCGCAAACAAAATAATAAATGTTATAAGCTCGTATTCGAGTGTAAAGGCAGTAATCGTGGCACGCAGCTGTCTCGCTGACGTCCCGCCAACAGTAATACATTTTAAGGAAAATATGATTTCTCGGCAATAAACTTTCGAATGACACACAAAACACGAAAGTGAAGCCTTAACAACGTCGAATCCGTTCGTTCGTTCGACGTTGAAAATTAAAAGCCGGTAAAAAAATTGTAAGAAACAAAATTCACTTGAGAAATATTTTGTTGGTTAACGAACTTGTCCAAGCTATTATCAAAATCGATTTTCTTGCCAAATTTTTGAATCAAACGTTAAAGCGGTACGAGGCTGGATGCTCTGAACTGCATATCTCAAGGTCGTCAGTTCGACACTTGCAGTTACTGCCGTAAGCTTTGTCCTTTCCGTTAACGTCGGAACATTCTTCCTCGACAGTCTAATTGGCATAAAGCATGGATGTTTAAATTAAATAAATACATTATATATATACTAAAAGATATATATATACATATATATATATATATATATATATATATATATATATATATATTTATTTTTTTTAATGTCTGACTATTGTGCACACTTGGGCTAAAGCAGACGATGGGATGATTTATGGCGTATGAAAATGTCAAGCCCTGGCCGGGAATCGAACCCGGGTCTTCGGGGTGAAAGCCCAGTACGCTATCAACTAGGCATTATATATATATAATATATATATATATATATATATATATATATATATATATATATATATATATTCTAATGGGACCTCCGAAGGTCCCAGAGAATGAAATCCAAAGAGAGCAGGGGTAAAATGGAAGGAGGAGCGGAAGAGGATCCATGGGGACAGGATGAGGAGGTGTGGAGGATTAGAAGGAGCAAGACATGAGTCGGAGTGCTTTGCGTGATCCAACAGGGTCTATACGTAGATAATAATAATAATAATGATATAGGCTATATATATATATATATATATATATATATATATATATATATATATATAGATAGATAGATAGATAGATAGATAGATAGATAGATGATAGATGTGTGTGTGTGTGTGTGTGTGTGTCCTATTATTTAAAAATTTTAACGACCGTTCAAAAAGTGATGTACAAGTGATCTACAGGCCACAATAGGAGCTAATTGCAAGGTTCCCGGTCTGGGTCTTACCATGATGGCGGACTTTCAAACGGAAGTTCACTAAAAAGTAAATTGCTATTTCAAGTGATTTCTACAATAACTTGCATTATTATATCCGCTATACGTTTATAAATAGCATCCGAACAGACTGTTAACAAATTATGACTATTTAAAACATTTTTTTTTCAAAAAAATACAAAACAATATAATTTTCGGTTATACAGTCCTACAGTTATAGGTTATACAGTTATAAATGAAGAACAGATTTAACCACTCTTATAACTTTATGTTTGTACTGCCTATACTAAAGCACGTGACAGAATAACCTATCAATAGCACAGTTAATGATCGGCATCCAGAGCTGCTATGTCGTAAACTCGAATCGTTACTCCGTCCTTGTCCTACGACCAAGACTTTATCGGGTATCCGTTACCGGCGCGTCAAATAACTTCATCTAATCTGCGATCGTCCTTCCGTTCACCGGTAGCCGTGGGAAAACTGAGGAACTCCGAACTTTACGGCGAGGCCGCTGAAAACTCATCCGATAGTTATTTGCATTCCCTCCCTAGAGAGGTCCCCGGGCAGAAACAATATGCCCATATAGCCTCCGAGACCACCGGAGACCGATGCAGGTGGTACGCCTAACGGAAGCATATTGAAAGGAGCCCCAACAAGATGTTATCGTTCACAGGTTAAATTGGAAAACAAATGGAAATAGTTCCCGATACAACTGGCACTGAAGTACTGTATATTGGAGTATTTTAAATTCAATATTACAAGTTTGTATTTGAGGCAGAACGGGTCTTATGAATTTCCCAAGAAAGTCTTATCAAATAAATACAAAGAAACAGCCAGGCTGCCGACTGTATATGAATTTCAGATTATTATCGCCTGACCTTCCTGGATTCAGGATCGATCCTTATTCACCATGCACCGCTCTACACACCAATCGCAGACGTTTATGAAAGTTAAAATGAATATCAATGGTTATAACTGACTGACGAGGTATTTATTCTTCAACGTATGCAAAATTCTGTTCGATAATTATGAAATAGTTTCAAGAAACTTTGCGGTTTAATTTTAAGCTTATTGTCAAAGCGTGAAACGTTCAACGAGAAACTCCGACGGGACATAAGAAACCAACACTTTCCTTATGAACATTGCCTTATGAATAAGGAATATTATTTTTGTTTAGAAGCGTTTTGTTTTTTATAACATTTAGATAAACAGTAACAACGAAACTATTGTGCACATTTGGGCTAATGCAGACGATGGGACGATTTATAGCGTATGAAAATGCCAAGCCCTGGCCGGGAATCGAACCCGGGTCCTCGGGGTGAAAGCCCAGTACGCTATCAAACAGGCCACAAATTAATTAATGTGGAAGGCTTGATTACGTGAAACTAATTGTTTGTGAATTTTACGGATTGGCAAACAATATTCATGAAAATGATGCAAAACGGCGTTACACAGTGCGAAGTTCATAGTCACGGGTTCGAATTAATCTAAGTAAACAACACACATCTAAATTTAAATTTAAACATATTTTGCGTGATTATTCAATAATCACTATTGACAAAATTTAGGGCCTATTACAGAATTTCAACTGAAAAATGAGACATCATGGTAAAAACCCAGATCCGGGACCTTAAAATGAGCGCCGATCATATCTTTTAGGAAAATTTTCAACGAGTCCGTAAAATGTGTGTGTGTGTGTGTGTGTGTGTGTGTGTGTGTGTGTGTGTGTGTGTGTGTGTGTGTGTGTGTGTGTGTGTGTGTGTGTGTGTGTGTGTGTGTGTGTGCGTGTGTGTGTGTGTGTGTGTGTGTGTGTGTGTGTGTGTGTGTGTGTGTGTGTGTGTGTGTGTGTGTGTGTGTGTGTGTGTTTGTGTGTAGTAGTAGTAGTAGCTTGGAAACGTTCGTCAGCCAACGAAATCCATTCAACCGTTTCAAAATGGCGGCTACTACAACATTAAAAAAACCTTAATACCTTACAAATCTTGCACTTTAAATATTTAAAATCTGTTTTCAGCATCGTAGGACTCAGCGCCAAGAACTGCGTATATAAGAGTTATACATTTACGATTTTCGCTAAAAACCAAAATTAAAACAGATTTTAACGTTAAATACCGTGGTGAAATAGGATTCGCAAAAGCAAATAATATAAACATTACTGATCTGTGATTGGACAAAGTTACTTTGAAACTTGGGCTCCCAGCACGTCACAGTTATTTCAGGTTACTATATAATGTTTATCATATTTAGACGTATTGGTGTTACTTATAGGTATAATTAAATGATGGCAATACACCGACGATACAAGGGCGTATCCGATTATACGATTAAATAAATTCGCACCCAAAGTAACGCAACGCGCCACACCGCGCCGCGCCGTGCCGTGCGTGCGTGAGTTCTATTTCGGTTTGATTCGAAGTCGACTTGTTTTGAGATGTGTGTTTTCTGGCTTGTGTAAATGGATGTCTGGAGGTGTGTTGATGGATTTACGAGGTACTGCACGCACGCACGCACACACGAGCGCGCGCAGTATAAACGTATTGTGCCGTGACATTATGAGTAGCGAGTATTTACTATGGTAATAACAGTGAGTAATGAGCCTGCATTATTGTTATTGTTCGAATTTATGAACAGACAAACGTACACCGCGCGATGGTGGATGATGAATAGTTTTTAGAACTTGAAATCGCTTCAACTGCGCTCGCCGGGGCAGCGCGCGCATTAACTTTCTCACTTTCAAAATGAAACTTCGGAAGCTAATTGCCAAAAGTAATTTTTGTTAACCTTACACTATTTTTGAAATTGTGATTTTAACACCCCACAAAATCGGCGTTAAAGTCCGCACATACAAACGTTTTTAAACTACCAAATTGCACTGAAAACGAATCTTGACCGCCGTCGAATTCAATTGATGTTATCTTAAACGGTTTTTGATTTTTTTTTTTTAACTTCCGACTACTGTGCACACTTGGGCTAATACAGACGATGGGATGATTTATAGCGTATGAAAATGCCAAGCCCTGACCGGGAATCGAACCCGAGTCCTCGGGGTGAAAGCCCAGTACGCTATCAACTAGGCCACCGAGGCGGCATATATGATATTTATTTTAAATAGCCATGCTTTATGCCAATTAGACGGTTTTTGGAAAGTCAAAATGCTACTTTAAGCAGTTTTTAACGCCGATTGCAATGGTCAAATGAGATCTTCAAAAACATTTAAGACAAAAAAAGTTATGAACTTTAAAAATATTTTTAACGGCCGCCATTTTGAAACTGTTAAACGAACTTGTTCAAGGTACTACTATAATCGATTTGTGTGCCTAGTTTAAATCAAATGGGACCATATAATTACAATCACGCACACGCACGCACGCACGCACGCGCGCGCGCACACACACACACACACACACACACACACACACACACACATATACACATACACACACACACACACACACACACACACACACATATATATATATATATATATATATATATATATATATATATATATAAACCTATAACGACAGCACAAAAAATGATCATGAGGTCAGGATCCGTGCCCATTTCAAGGATCAGTACGTCGAACCTGTTTTCTACGTTCGTTCTATGTTTGTTATGCCTATACGGAAAGCTAGAACTATACATGAAGATAAGCTGGAACCTGAGTCACGGATTGGTAAATATTGTGACAATTTAAGCAAAATTTGATGAATTCTTTTGTTTAGTTCAGCCGATTTGACAGTTTATTTGTGTGTAGTGTGACAGACACGCAGCTGAATTTGTTAAGATACAATATTTACGTTCGGGCTTTGTACGTACGACCTGCAGTTGATTAAAGTTAAGCGAAAGTATTGCAAGAAAAACTGTTTTCTGAAAACTTAAAGGTTTCCTTTAAGCTATTCGCAAACACACACTCACGAGCGGACGTCCAAAGAAAAATATGTTTTTACTCATTTTTTTTTTTTTTTTTTTGTGTTTAACGTCCGACTTTTGTGCACACTTGGGCTAATGCAGACGATGGGATGATTTATAGCGTATGAAAATGCCAAGCCCTCGCCGAGAATCGAACCCGGATCCTCGGGGGTGAAAGCCCAGTACGCTATCCACTAGACCGCTGTTTTTACTCAATGGATCCTTAAAATAGCTCCGTTATAATTTAAAAAAAAAATCGGTATTTTTACAATCACCGTACTTTAACTTACCAACCAAAGGAGGAAATGTGGCTCAGTTTTTCAAAATGTGCGCTACAGATTTTGTGTTCGTAACCGATTCACCCAATCATAAGGCGTGTTGATAGTACGGCCCCGGCTCCAGTAGCCTCTACTCGGGCCGTGCATCAGATAGACCGCCTCCTCCCGACCGGATCGTTACACAAAGCAAC
The DNA here is from genome assembly GCA_022606455.1 of Callitettix versicolor. NCBI lineage: Eukaryota > Metazoa > Arthropoda > Insecta > Hemiptera > Cercopidae > Callitettix > Callitettix versicolor. The sequence goes on from CM040186.1 coordinate 120,739,606, forward strand.
CCGGTAATATTTTTCGATGCGAGTTTCGGTCGAAAGTCGGACCTTCGTGCTCGGACCTAATTAATCCGGCGGTCGTGCCGGTCCGGGATATAAAACTGTTATCAGCTGATGTATTGATCGCGGCGGGGATCCCTCATTACCCGCCCGAGTTACTCGCATTCTTCGCGACTTTGCCGCGGACACCTCGCCGTACAGTACTGGCCTCGCAATAAGTGTTGTGAAATATGTGCGACACGGAGCGTCTATTTGGAGTCCTTTGTCTTCCGCCCTGCGCCGGCACTGAGAGCGCATCAGCTGCAGGACCCATAGGCTATGTATTTGTTTGGTTTAGCGTTGTTCGCGCGTTTAGTTCACAAAAAAAAATCTGCTGCATTTGAATTTGATGACCAAAATTGAATCTTGTATTTGCGCATTTAACATGACTTTTGTTGGTAGATCTAAATATAAATTTTAGATTTTTAAGTTTGAATTTTTAAAAAAAATAATAAACGGTGCAAAATATTATAAAAATTCTCAAATTTAATTATTCCAGTGAAAAAAACTCAGAAAATCAGCTGGATTTCTCAAAATCGATTTTTTTATTTGTTCATAGTACACTCGCATGAAGGATAGTAACTCAAACCTAATAGATAGGCTACACATGTATGAAGGTTAGTAGGCTCATGATTAAAAAAAATAAAAGAAAAGAAATGTACGGTTCTAGAGTAAATTGGTAAAACCGAGGTTTAATTTTTGGTTACTATCGCGTTTCCTTGTGAACTGTTGTAGCAGCCATCGTGGTAAAACCCAGACCTGGTATCTTGAAATGAACGCACATCCTGACTTATAGATCACCAGCGACCATTTGAAATCTTTAAAATTTCATAACTTCTTCATCCAAAAAGATTTCGAAAATCAGATTACGCCAACGTAATCGGTGTTAAAAACTGCACCGATTAGCGTTTTGGATTATGATGGCGGTCAGGGTTCATTTTTGTATTTTAAATGAAATTTTAAATTTTAAAATGCTAGTATACACAGGTTGTAATGCTGATTACGATGGTAAAATCAAAATTACAAAAAATAGTAACATAGACAAATTTTTTTTTTCCAAATTCGCTTCCGTTATATCAGCGAGACAGCTGCGTGCCGCTATTATTGCAGGACTTTGGACTTGAAACGTGCTGTAGGCTACACTAAGATTAATGGAGATCTTTAAAAAAGA
>CM040186.1:120748309-120760809 GCA_022606455.1 Callitettix versicolor
GAAATATGTTCAATAATTTTTTAGTGGCGGTCATTTCAAATGTTAAACATGTAAAGAGCACAGACTTTACAAAAACATATTGAATCGTGGATGATTGAATATGCTGTGCCATGGCTAAACATTCAACTCACTTGCAATATTATCAACAGTAAATTCGTCGATTATCGAGAATCATTTGTTTAAGTGCTTCCATATTGTCAGTCTTTGAAGTGGAAGACCTACCAGGCCGCTGTTCGTCACACAGAGAAATCCTACCATTTTTAAAGCGATCAATCCATTCGTAGATCTTGCTTCCACACAAACAACTCTCTCCATATTGCTGCTGCATATCTCTGCTGGTTTCACACCTTCTGCATTGAGGAAACGTATCACTGCTCGCATTTCTTCCTTGGTGCAATCAGACAAAGGAGAACTCATTTTGCAGTCTTTTAAACATAACAACAATTAGCTAACAATGAAACAATACTTTCAACGAACAGCCGCCTCGGTGGCCTAGTTGATAGCGTACTGGGCTTTCACCCCGAGGACCCGGGTTCGATTCCGGCCAGGGCTTGGCATTTTCATACGCTATAAATCACCCCATCGTCTGCATTAGCCCAAATGTGCACAATAGTCGGACATTAAAAAAGAGAGAGCGGGGGAGAGGGGGGAGAGAAACAAATACACACACACACACACACACACACACACACACACACACACACACACAGACAGGCAAACACACACACACACACACACACAAACACACATACACACACACACACACACACACACACACACACACACACACACACACACACACACACACACACACACACACACACACACACACACACACACACACACACACACACACACACACACACACACACACACACACACACACACACACACACAGAGAGAGAGAGAGAGAGAGAGAGAGAGAGAGAGAGAGAGAGAGAGAGAGAGAGAGACTTATGAGTTATAGCAGAACAATCAGAGCTCACAATTAGGAGGGAAATTTAAATTTCCCTTTAGTTCTTGATTTGCTATCGTATTTTAAACGGTTTCCGTATTTCGAATATAAAAATAAGTACTGAACACTTCATTTTCTAATTTTTTGACACTAGAAGTGTTGTGACCCTACACTAGCCGAAACGAGTATTACTGTCGGTTAATCCTTCCATGCCACTAGTGTCACCAACGATGTTTACCGTCATTAACAAATATAAATTTGTATAGGCCTACCTGAATAATTTTGTTTTTCAATCCTTACAAAATCACTAACATAGCCTATATCGTACAAAGTACCGTATACGGGATAATCGCCGGATTTTATTAAACCGTTTTATTAAAGTTGGGGGAAGAGAATAATGAAAGTGAAAGACACTTTGTTGCATTGTTCGCGGGCATTTCCCCGCATAATGTATCCTGATCATTGCCACAATTTCGCATCCCAAAACACATTTAACAAGATATATTTCGTTAAGCATATTTATTTCTACTAAGTAAGCAAGCAATGTGTTTTTAAATATTTTATTTTATTACTTTTTTGTATTTAAGTAAGTACTTTCGTAGTTTATTATATATAGCCGCCTCGGTGGCCCAGTTGATAGCGTACTGGGCTTTCACCCCGAGGACCCGGGTTCGATTCCAGGCCAGAATTTGGGCATTTTCATACGCTATAAATCATCGCATCGTCTGCATTAGCCCAAGTGTGCACAATAGTCGGACGTTAAACACAAAAAAATGTTATTATATATCTGACATACCATCTACTTAGTTAGGCTGGCATTTAAAAAAATATATAAATAAACAGAAAATAAAGTTATTCAATACATTAGTATATTTAAAAAAACAAATAAATTAAAAAAAAAACTGCTAGTCTATTTACACTAAAACTTTTAAAGTTCGAACTTTTTCAAACAAAATCATGGTTTTTGATAGTTTCCAATCTATATCTGTTGTTCGCAATATTATAATGGAACTTCTATTGAAAACGAGCCACGAGCAGTCATTATGGTAAAACCCAACCCGGAATCCAACAATTAGCGACGATCCTAACTACTAGATGACTTTTTGAGGGGTCTTTAAAACTTTGCGTGTGTGTGTGTGTGTGTGCGCGCGCGCGCGCGTGTGTTTTAACATTCTTAAGTTCGTAATTTTGGTTCGATTCCATTCAAATGTTATACAAAACTCGATTTGGATAATAACATGGACAAATCCGTTAGCCAGCAAAGTTTAAGTTTCAAAATGGCGGACAGCCCATTACAAATCCAAAAAATTGTAAAACACTTTTGCCTTACACGTGTTTCAACATTGAAATCTCTGCATAAATTAGCATTTTAAATCCGCTGACAATAATAAAATAGATTCGAAGGAGGTCAGGGTTCCTTTTCGTATTTTCAATGTAATTATATAGTGTAAAATACTAATTTATGCAAACTTTAATGCTTATTATGAACGTGTAATAAGATTTCATAACTTATCTCTGTTTAAAATAAAACCCTTAACTGTCAACATACGAGAACACAACAATATCGAAGAACACAGTGAGCATAACGTTCACGTTCGACCGCACTTGTCTAGCCTTTTTCGGTCTTGGTGAGCCAGAATGCCTCCACTGGGATGATTGAGCCTTAGTTTCGACGTCATATCCGTAAACCCATGTTTTGTCACCTGTTATAATACGTTTCAGTAATTCTGCATCGTCGTTGACTTCATTTATTGACTCCTGAGCGACTTCCATTCGCCGCTGTTTTTGTTCAAAATTCAACAATTTTGGAACGAATTTTTGTTTGTTTTTTTTGTGTTTAACGTCCGACTATTGTGCACACTTGGGCTAATGCAGACGATGCGATGATTTATAGCGTATGAAAATGCCAAGCCTTGGCCGGGAATCGAAGCCGGGTCCTCGGGGTGAAAGCCCAGTACACTATCAACTAGGCCACCGAGGCAGCTCTATATAAAGGTTTGTAAACAAAATTACAACAGTATAAACTTTCCCCGCGAGAGTGCAGCACAATGCAGGCATTGGTGACAAATAATTGTGTGTGTACCAAAAACAGCTGATTGCTAAAAAAAACATTGTTCAAAGTAGTATTTAAAGACTTAAATAATTATTGACCGAATCAATTTCGAAAGTAGAATCGATAAGGCTAGTTCTAATTGTCAATGTTATTAAATTAAAGACTGCGCTTTTAGTAAACAGTAAATACTGTAGCCTGATTTAGTTATGTAATGTAACATCTAGTTATATTAGGTCCAGTTTGTAAACACAAAGTACAATGTTACAGTTCTGTCATTAATTTTGTAGGTTATAGTTTTAAATACGAAAATAGAACGAAGTAAGGCCTATTGTATTGAATAACCTAAATATAATGAATGATAATGCGTTAAAATAATTAAAAACATCTTGCTGTACGTTGTTGTGTATTGTTTCTTTTTTCCATTAACTGCGAAAGTCCATTAATAGCGCATAATTAAACTAACGTTAAGTTATTTATATTAGAACTACAAGTCTTTAATGATGTGCCTATTCTTACCTCGTATAGCCCAAGCGTACAAAGACCGAACAGCTGCAAACAGCCAAGACCAACGTGAGATAAAATTCGAAACAGAAAACGTCGTGCTAGGCCTAGGCTGCACTGTTTTTTACAAATTCTGTTGACTTTTGATAAGCCTGGGTTAGAGGAATAGTGACGAAGTTCGCTCGACGAATGCGCATCCAAACTGTAAACACTATAAATAACGTAAGCACCAGGCCTAGCTGCGGATCCGCGCAAAAACTGACAATTCACACCTCCAGCCATAAATCACATAGGCCTATACATACACTGCTGTGGCGCGTCTCGCGATTTTGTACCACTAACTAGCGGAATCGAACCTACGCACAAATCGCAACTAGTGTCCGCAGCTGTGTTGCTGACGTCATATAAGCGAATTCTCCAAAGTATTTTTCTTTGCCTTATCCTTAAGTATTAAAATCAGCACTTCAAAGTACCAAACTGATCGGAAATACGAAAATGAACCCTGACCACTGTGGATTCAATTTCTGAATTTCAGCAAACTTAAAAAGTTAAAAAATACTAATCCATGCAGTTTTTAAAGCTGATTACGATGATTAAATCAGATTTTCAAAATCGTGGCAATAAAAGTACGCATTTCAAAAGATTTTGAAATTACCGCCATTTTGAAACTGTTTGACGAATTTCACTTGATAACGAGCTTGTCCAACTTATTACAAAAATCGATTTTCATACAAAGTTTGAATTAAATAGAAAATGTAGGCTACTATATAACTACATCGTGTTTAAGGACACAAATAATTAACCACCCGTCAAAGCGTACAAAACAGGACTTACCATGACGGCTCATGAGCAAAGCGATCTGCTGGGCTCACGATTTTTCCTCGCTACTCATCGCAGCGGCTCATAAAACCAAACGATGCGCATTAAGGTGTTTAACATGAGCCGCGCTAAATCTTTCCGATGAGGCGCTATGCAATGCGATGTTAGGCCTACACCGCAGTATATCGGAGATACCGGCTAGGTTATGTGATTCGTGCTTAACTCGAAATATATAGACACATTAAGCGTGATATATAGTTAAATACTTGTAACATTCTTGTACTGTCGTGAGGTCAAACAGTGTAATATTAACCCAATAAGAGAGCGCCGCGGGCGGACGTGAGATAGACCTACAAATATCTGAACTTTATCATGGTGGGCAATGGTGGGCGCAAGCGTCGATTGCAGATCTCGATATTCGACCGCGTTAAAAAAAACATTTTAGTTAACTTGGAGTCAGATATTCGAAAATATTTTATACAAAATGTTTTATTAAATTTGAATCAAATCAAACTAAAATTGCGAACGAGTGAATGAGAACTCACAAACAAATCGACATACACACACGCGCACACACACTCACACACGCACACGCGCACACGCACACACGCGCACACCCACACACTCACTCACTCATCACACACACACTCACTCACTCACACACACGCGCGCGCGCACGCAGACACACACTCACACACACATACACACGCGCGCGCACACACTCACACACGCAGACACTCACACACGCACACCCATACACTCACTCATACACAAACACTCACTCACACACTCACACACACATACCCACACGCGCACACGCGCGCACACACACTCACACACGCAGACACTCACACGCGCACACCCGCACACCCACTCACACGCAGACACTCACACACGCACACACTCTCTCACACACACACACGCACGCACGCGCACACACACACACACACACACACACACACACACACACACACACACACACACACACACACACACACACACAGGCTATATGTATTTTTTCAAGGCGAAAAGCACATTGAGGCTATTACCGCCTCCCTAAATTTAAGTGTGAGTGTAAAGTGTTAAAGTCGTAAGTGTAAGTATTTGTTAGAATCGGGTACCGCGAGGCACGTCTAAATCCTCTCAATAGGTGCAGCTAGTCTTATCACTTTGACCGCTCCACTTTCCAATGGAAAATCTGACTCATTTCTTAAAATCGCATCATAAAAACTCCCTCAAATTTTGGTCATACAGGTAGATTAAAAACAAACTCACGGTGGTCAGTGTTAATTTGTGTTTCTTTTTCGGTTTGCTTCCGCTGAGCGTTAAAAAAAATAAACGATGACAAAACACGACACAAACTTATCTCCGTAAAGAATCTTACATGAAATTACCGAAAAACTCAAAAGATTTCACAAAATCGGTCTGGATTCCCTTAAATATCTGTCAAATTCAGAGTGACAGTTCAAGCCAACGGCGGTCAAGGTTTAATTTTTGTTTCCACACGGCTTTACTCTCGAACTTCAGCCGCACTAACTTGTTTTATAGTTGCATAAACACTTTATGAAAGTTGGAGGAAAATCTGATTAACCGAATCTTAACAAAGAGACCTGTACGAACTTGTGCACCTCAAGGTTGTACGTTCGATATTGCACTAAGCTTTTGCCGGTAAAGCCGATCTCTTGTTTCCAATGGTAGCCTAAAACTGATTGTTCCCTAACCGGATTTTAAGCAAATCCAGTCACCACTTCGAACACCCAAACAGCCCCGAGATACGGACGGTACTACGAAGCTTATTTTGAAAAATTGTAATGCTAATTTATGCCGATTTTAACGCCCAACTAAACCAATTTAGATTAAAATATTTGGAAATCATTACGTCACGTCAGCGAGTCAGTTGCGTGCAGTCTATCTGGAAGGAGGTGCAGGCCTACTCGTACACATTCTAGTGTCTATAACAAACAATAAATTATTTCTCGACAAAAGCTTGGAGTATATTATGCAACTGATGAGTTTATGGCGAGAACACAAAGGCCGGGCAGATGTCACCCGCCATTTTGTTGGAGCTGGTATCATATGGAAATTAGAAGCCATGTGGCCACACGGACAACGCTCCTTCTTCCTTTTTGAATAAATATAGCCAATGCACAAAATACAAATAAACACACACGCGCGCGCACACACACACGAACGCGCGCGCACACACACACGAACGCGCGCGCACACACATACAAATACACAGGCACACGCGTGCGCGCGCACACACACACACACACACACACACACACGCACACGCGCGCGCACGCACGCGCGCGCACGCACGCACACGCACGCACACACGCACACACACACACACGCGCGCGCACACACACACACACACACACACACACACACACACAACACACACACAGCTGAAAAGTGTTCCGTTCTTTTACAAATGGAAATAAGACATAGATTCGGTTTGAAACAATGAAATGTCTTGCCGGCGTGACAGACTCTATCTACCAAATATTTTTTTGTCTTGCCTTCCTTTTGCAATTCCGATTTCACCATCGTGACCCTCTTTAAGATCCGCATACATTAGCATTTCAAACTTTAAATTACATTGAAAATAAGAAAACGAACCTTGACCGCCATCAAATTTAGAAAATTCTCCAACGTTAATTTATGCAACTTTTCGACGCTAATTTCGAGGGCGAAATACGATTTTCAAAAACATTACAGACAAAAAAAACGTTACGAATTTTTAAAAAAAAAATACCAGCCGCCATTTTTAAACTACTGAACGACTTTCCCGAAACAAACTTTTCTAAGCTATTACCAGATTCGATTTCAGTGCCAAGCTTACAATATAAAACTTAACGACACCTGAAAGAATGATCTAGAATCAGGATAGTGGTCATTTTAAGGTCCGCGGTCTGGGTTTTTCCATGATGGCTCATTTTCCAAGGGAAATTCACTAACAAACATGACGTTAAATTAGGAAAAGTTTGGATACTTAACGCTTACAAATAATGGGACACTACTAGAGCCCAGGCTCCGCCCTTCTACATCCGGTGTTGGCAACCGCAATCATACTTTTGACCTGCACACTTTGCTGTTTCGATACGGTATTTATCAGCTGTTTTCGTATTCTTATGATCACGTGTCAGTCTTATTTGGTTCATCCTTGAGTGTTTAGTATTTTAACATACGTCTAAACATTTACGCTGTTCCAGCTGTTAATATTATATTTTAAGTTCAGGCACTTGAGAACGGAAGTTGATCCCCATCTTGTATTGTTATTTCCATATAAACAAATGATGACAAAAATGAAGAAACCAGTAATGTCAACGCGAACACTCCATCATTAAGAAACGATTTTTAAAAACCTAATGAAATTAGAATTTTTAACCCTTAATTCCATGAAATCATTAGTTCGTTAATATAATCTGTAGACCCTCTGATGTAGTTGATGTTTGAGGGTGGTAATATAATCTTTAGACCCTTTGATGTAGTTGATGTTTGAAGGTGGTAATATAATCTTTAGACCCTCTGATGTAGTTGATGTTTGACGGTGGTAATATAATCTTTAGACCCTCTGATGTAGTTGATGTTTGAGGGTGGTAATATAATCTTTAGACCCTCTGATGTAGTTGATGTTTGACGGTGGTAATATAATCTTTAGACCCTCTGATGTAGTTGATGTTTGAGGGTGGTAATATAATCTTTAGACCCTCTGATGTAGTTGATGTTTGAGGGTGGTAATATAATCTTTAGACCCTCTGATGTAGTTGATGTTTGAGGGTGGTAATATAATCTGTAGACCCTCTGATGTAGTTGATGTTCGAGGGTGGTAATATAATCTTTAGACCCTCTGATGTAGTTGATGTTTGAGGGTAGTAATATAATCTTTAAACCCTCTGATGTAGTTGATGTTTGAGGGTATTAATATAATCTTTAGACCCTCTGATGTAGTTGATGTTTGAGGGTGGTAATATAATCTTTAGACCCTCTGATGTAGTTGATGTTTGAGGGTAGTAATATAATCTTTAGACCCTCTGATGTAGTTGATGTTTGAGGGTAGTAATATAATCTTTAGACCCTCTGATGTAGTTGATGTTTGAGGGTGGTAATATAATCTTTAGACCCTCTGATGTAGTTGATGTTTGAGGGTGGTAATATAATCTTTAGACTCTCTGATGTAGTTGATGTTTGAGGGTGGTAATACAATCTTTAGACCCTCTGATGTAGTTGATGTTTGAGGATGGAGATCGTGTTGGAAAAGTCTGGAGGCACAGTATGGTATACAGATAGACAGGCACTGGTGTTGGAGTGTACGGCCTGAGACCGGGGTTAAAGAAAGCCATTACCCTGGGACAGCATACGACAATAATCCACGCTGAAGTGAAGGCCATTAATGATTGTGTTCGGAAGAACTTGAAATGGGCCTTCAAGAAGGCAGGCATTCATATTCATACCGATAGTCATGCAGCAATGAAAGCAATTCGGTCAAACCTGGACTGGGAATGTCGGGAGAACCTCAACGCTCTGTCCCTGGATAACCAGGTTCAGAGCCCATCCTCTTTACTGGGTTCCGAGGTATAAGGGAGTTGAGGGCAACACCGACTGGCTGGACTGGGATTTGCAGCTGAGTTCATAGGTCGATTTAGGAATCTCTCTGTCGTTGGTCAGGTCTGCTATTAATAGGTGGATTAATAAGCAACATCAGGCAAGATGGGATAACTTTCATAGTAAGCTCGTTATAAGCATGATTCCATAGAGTGCTGCGAGCCGCCTCGGTGGCCTAGTTGATAGCGTACTGGGCTTTCACCCCGAGGACCCGAGTTCGATTCCCAGCTAGGGCTTGGCATTTTCATACGCTATAAATCATACCATCGTCTGTATTAGCCCAAGTGTGCACAATAGTGGGACGTTAAACACCAAAAAAAAATCCATGGAATGCTTAAAGGGGCAGAGTACAAATCAGGAAAATCATGGAGCTTATTACTGGGCACTGTGGTCTGAGGTGCACATGTACACGAAAGAGGAGGAGATTGCAGGACACATAATCCATGATTGTGAAGCTCTTGCTGGTAGGAGGCTAGGGTTTTTGGTTTCCAGGACCATAGGGAACTTCAGCACAATGAGCTAGTCAGTGGATTGTTGGAACTTAAGAACATCAATCTGCTAAACTAGTACTCAAGAGATTTAGTTACACAATAGGTCTGTTGATCACAGTGCCTGGGATTGTATTATCCATTCCTCTAAATCTAATGTAAAATAAATACAATAACAATACAGAATTATATAGTTCTTTTTAAGTATATAAGTCTACCAGTTTTAAAACACAATCAATAAGTAGTCCTGTTTGAAAATCTTCAGTTCTATTGACACACAAAACAGGAGACGTGTTTACTAACGTTTCAGGCAGTGTAAGTCTTCTAAAAGAAACATTTCGGACACGTCGTGCTACCAGCAGCTACCTACCTAACGCCTAAAACGGGTAGGATAGGTAGGATCCTTATTTGACGGGAATGATAGGTGACAGGATGAAATTAAAGAAAAACTCGTGTATGTACGTGGAAGTAAACTACGGAATTAAGTATCACAGGTGTGACTTAAGTCTTGTACAGACGCAATATTTTAAGACGGGAACTTGATTTCAATAACAATTCCAACAGAGTGAGACAGTACGGCAGGCTGGCAGAGAAGCGAGCACTGTAAATCATAAACATGTCTTATTGAAGTTCTGCTGTGTGTTTTACTCGGCGCTCGGGCGACGCGCAATAAATACACAGTTTAATGCCAACACACACTTGCCCGCGATTGTCTTTCGCATCCTAACCTAAAATACTGTACGGTAAGCTTAGCGTCCCGGTTAAACATCATGCAAAAAGTGCACGATCCACGCAAGTACAGGCTTGGTCGACTCATCGCTGTTTTACCTTTACGTGGCGGAAATCACTATCAATTAGTAAAATTACATCTCGAAAATGGGCTATCCGGGACCATGAAATGAGCACCGCGCATATGAGTGTGTTGGTGTATCACTTCATTCAAACATGACACAAAAATCAATCACGACAGCAGCTTTGGCAAGTTCGTTCAACCGTTTCATAATGGCGGCCATTTTAAACCTTAAATAATCATAACTTTTTTTGTGGTGTTTAACATCCGACTATTGTGCACACTAATGCTAATGCAGACGATGGGATGATTCATAGCGTATGAAAATGCCAAGCCCTGGCTGGGAATCGAACCCGGGTTCTCGGTGAAAGCCCAGTACGCTATCAACTAGGCCACCGAGGCGGCTATATAACATTTTTTTTAAAAACATAACTTTTTTCAGGTAATCAGCGTTTAAAACTGAACAAACCGGTATTTTCAATGTAATTAAAATGCTGATATACGCAGATTTTAACGCCGATTATGACGGTGAAATCATAATTTCAAAAAAAAGGTACGATAAACAAAACTACTTTCGAAAATTCGCTTCTATCACGTCAGCGAAACAGCTGTGTGCCGCGACTTATTTAACAATAGAATTTAAGCGAATGTATAAAGTCTCTAATCGATTATTAGTTGAACGTGCAGAGATACGGAAACGGATACAGTGTAAATTTTAGCGAAAAGGTCAGTGCATGTTTTTAATTAGAGAATAAATGGCGGCGTTGTTTGCTTTATTTAGTTCGGTTAAAGTACTTTTTTAAGTGATATGTGCCCTTAAATGTCTCGCACCTAAGGGTCATTAAGTGTAGCAAAACGTAAGCAATAAAAAGTAGGATACATTTCCGGTTTTGTTTACAGGCCAAGCAATCCGCGTACTGGGCTTTCACCCCGAGGACCGGGTTCGATTCCCGGCCAGGGCTTGGCATTTTCATACGCTATAAAAATCATCCCATCGTCTTCATTAGCCCAAGTGTGCACAATAGTCGAACGTTAAACATAAAAAAAAAGCCAACCACAATAGAGACCTATCTAGGCCAGATAGAAAAGCTTGAAATAACGGAAAGGAAAATCTTAAGAAAAATTATAGGAACAAAATTTCAGGATAATAAGGTAGTATATATAAGAAATGAAGCTCTCTATAAGAAAATTGAAAAACTGTCAGATACTATGAGAAAAAGGAGAATAAATTTTTACGGCCATCTTCTTAGAATGAACTCCAATAGATTGACGAAACAGGTGTTTGATTTTTTCCATAATCGTAAAACAAAACCGAACTGGTTTAAAGAAATTGAAAAAGACCTAATAGAATTAAAAATTACAGAAAATTCACTGCTTGACCAAACTGCTAAGATAAGTACCAAGGACGAAAGAATAAGATTCCAAGATAAAACCAAAATAAGACCTAAACCTGTCATTTCGGAAGAGGAGAGGAAAAGAAGATCGGAAAGAATGAAGAGCTACTGGGAACAAAGAAAAGTACAGCGCGAAAGAAATGATTGATTCAGCGTACAACAAAGAGGGTGAAACGAAAAGAAGAAGAGACCTATCTGGTGGCATTGCAAGTAACACCACTAAATATCTACACATTTAAGTACAATTAATTATAGCCGTGCTGTTTTAGCGTATTTCAGTTAATGACTAGATCCGTGCACCGATCCTCTCGGTCTGCGGCCTGCAACAAATTATCTAACCTAAGACTGAGACGTTATCAATCGTTACGCTATTTACAAGTAGGCCTACACGTGTTTTCAGCTCGTACAATTTATTCGCCAAATAAATTCAGCACATTTGTTTGTCAAGTTGACGCGTTCACAATTCGTTGTAAATAAGACGTTGTCACAAGACGTAGGCCTTCGCGAGGCGGATGACACATTTTTATCAATGTTCCAGTTTCACCGAACTTGTTCAAACACCGCCGACATAAATATATCACACAAATCTCAGATATATATCCTTCCAACTTGATTAGAAGGCCTGTTATCGTGACTTCTGTTTATTTACTGTAACGGCATGATAAGACTGTGTGTTTGGAAAACAGAAAAAACCCGCAAAAAATTAGACGTACTGTCAGCGTATTTTTAGCGAGTGTCCCTGGGCTAGATTCCCCCCTCCCGTATTTTGGCGTTTATTTATGGCATTAAGTTCAGTGATACTTAATGTTTCTTTTCTTTATAATCAGATAGTAGGCACTAATTTTAAGTGATTTTTATTACTGAATCTCCATTGGAGAATGAACCCCCC
>CM040186.1:120765809-120768309 GCA_022606455.1 Callitettix versicolor
GGGGGGGTACGTGAAATAACATATTTTCCCAAACATATTACAATTTTAAGAAAAGAACAAACAAAGGTAAGGTAAATTCATATTATACAGAATTATAATCGCAATTTTAAGGCCATATTAAGGTGACAGCCACCAAGATCGATTTTTTGAACCAGAAAATGGTATACAGCCTATTACAACATGCACGAAAATCGTTTTAGCCGTTTTTGAAAAATAAAACGCTCGTTTAATTTTATATAATACGCTAAAATTCCTGCAGCTGTTTTTAAAAGAAAGGTAGTTGCACAGCGGAAAACGGAAAATCTCGAAAATACGACTTCCACCAAAGAAAATTTGAATTTTCCAGAAAAATAAAATCTCAACCAATAAATTGCTCGTACTGAAAAACCCCCAACGTCGACGTCATACGAAAATTTTACGGAAAAAATAACAAACACGCAACTGTTACACGGAAAAGTGGAACAATTAGTTTTCTAGGAAATAAGTCCTTGGGCAAAATTTCTCGTATCAGAGAACCCACAATGCCAGAGTCTTAAGAAAATCGTTACAACTGTTTCGGAGAAAAAATGCACACACACACACACACACACACACACACACACACACACACACACACACACACACACACACACACACACACACACACACACACACACACACACACACACACACACACACACACACACACACACACACACACACACACACACACACACACACACACACACACACACACACACACACACACACACACACACACACACACACACACACACACACACACACACACACACACACACACACACACACACACACACACACACACACACACACACACACACACACACACACATTTTTACACAAACACACACACACACACACACACACACACACACACACACACACACACACACACACACACACACACACACACACACACACACACACACACACACACACACACACACACACACACACACACACACACACACACACACACACACACACACACACACACACACACACACACACACACACACACACACACACACACACACACACACACACACACACACACACACACACACACACACACACACACACACACACACACACACACACACACACACACACACACACACACACACACACACACACACACACACACACACACACACACACACACACACACACACACACACACACACACACACATACACTTTACACAACCCCTTAAAAAAATCTCTAGAAATCAAGATCGTTGGTCATTTTAAGGTCTCGGGTCTTACCACGATAGCTGCTCCAGTAGGTCATTTATTCCTTGGAAATTCGCTAATCTTATGAAGGAAAAAGGAACTAAAAGCGTGAATTAATTGTACACGTTAGGAATGGTTTTTCAAAAATTTGTTTCTTGTGCGCCCCTACGTTAAGAAATGAATGTATCATGAACACTTCCAGCGAGGAATAAAGATACTGAACACGTTTTTAAGAGTGTTTTAGCCAAGTCTGTACCGTTCGCGTATTGTTACTGGCTGACGTTAGGTTATAATTAAAAATACGAGTGTATCGCATAACTACACATCAAAGTGTGGCGACAGCATCTGTATGTCGAGTGAAAATGACGCAAAGATTGACAGAATCACAAAATATGGAAGATTTAAGGCTCTTCAGTTTCGTTTTGGGTGACTTCGATGTAGAACTGGTCAGCTGTGACACCGAGCCAGAGATTTGATGAAGCCATTCGGGCGGACGTTAAACTGGAATGGGTGCGTCAAATCTTTCGGTCGGATACATTTTGTCGATTTCTTTCGTGACAAGCTTGATGCACGAAACTGCGTAACCGAATTCGAACCTATGGCCTTAAGTTGTGTCGGTCCGATGGGCAGCGAAGTTCCTATTTACGTAAAAGCTGTTGTTGTTACGTCAGATTATTTCTTGAGAACTATGCAACTCTTCATTCCCATCTAAGTTTTTAAAATCCCACTTTCAAAGCGTCACTACATATTTCTATAAAATTAAAAATTCTATCTTTGTATAGAATTTTATAGGCATATCTTTTTTTCTCAAAAACGATGTGTTTATTTTGACATACTTTTGCAATATACCATATTGTGGTTCGAAAAAACGAAATGGGTTGATATTTATTTTGGGGAAGTTCGTTTTATTATAAAAACACTTCTAAGACGCAATGAGAACAAATTGATTCGTATCTTTATTATGTTTCATAATCCTGTATTACGCAATCCTATTATATTAAACGAGCAATGATTGTGTGTGTGTGTGTGTGTGTGTGTGTATATAATAATAATATAATAATAATGTGTAATAATAATAATATAATAATAATAATAATAATGTATGTAATATAATATAATAATAATATATAATAATAATATGTAATAATAATAATATATAATGTAATATAATATTATATAATATATAATAATGTAATGTGTAATATATAATATAATAATAATAATATTATAATAATAATAATAAT
>CM040186.1:120770809-120778309 GCA_022606455.1 Callitettix versicolor
TAAGAAAAAAAAACTGCCAACGATTTAATCTATTGTTTGATTAATTATTGGTGCCGAGACAAATTTATTACCTCCGTATGTTTTATTAGAAACGCGTTTTCCTTGAATGACTTCGGCGTGCACAGCGTTTATAAAGTTGCACCGCTGGTGCACGCGTTCACTTGCAATAGGCTAACAACGCGAATAACCGTCAAATATAACGCATTAAATAAAACGCAGTAATAAAGCTACAACCGTACGTAAGAATTCGAAAAACGTAAGGACTAATGGCGGTGCTAGTGCGAGGAACACAAAGATTCATAAAGTACGAGGCGCGAGGCGCGAGGCGCGAGGAGCGAGGAATGCTAAACTAGTTATGTTGGCAAACGTGTTCGCGTAATTACTTCAAGACCTTGGTGCTAATGTTATCAATCATCGCGTTTACATATTCTTGGAAAGTACGATTATGTTTGCTGAGGTAGGCTTACACCTGTACCGCAGGTGGGATAAGAGAGTGGCGTGGTTATCGTACCTCCGTTTTATGTGAGCGTTAGACATCGGATTGACGGCTCGGCCATCTGGTTTACAGAGTAAAAAACGAAAAGCAAATCCGAACAGGACAGGTGAAAACGTTACTCGAGCGCTTCAAGCACGGTAAGTTATTAAAGCGTTGCTAATAACAGAGGCAGTCTCTAAAAAACACTTTTCGTCAAACTGCGTTTTAATTATTTAACAAACGTAAAGAAGAAACAGCTGATGCCGGAATCAGCTGTTTGGCGGTGCGACAACCGGAAACATTACCGATAAAAAGTCTGTACATCACAGAGTACACTAAATCTGCATAAAGCATTTCGATGAAACACTTCCCGATCGTACCGACAGAACGCTCTGCTTTATATCTGAAAACATCCATTGACAGAACGAAAGAAGTATGCTCAATTATTCAACCAAAGGTTAACGTTTATACCACTGATATGATAGAAGCAAATTTCCAAAAGTAATTTTTTATCGTACCCTCTTTTTGAACCTACTATTTCACCACCAAAGACAGCATTAAAATCTGCTACACTTGTATTTTAAACTTTCAAACGCACTGAAAAAACACATAAATGAACCCCGACCGCCGTGACAGTAAATTTCAACGAATTTTGAAAATTTAATGCTGACATATACAGTTCAACATACGCGCACAACGATGTTGAAATCAGGTTTTCAGAATGAATTAAGAACAACAAGTTACGAATGCTTAAAAGTATTCATGGCCGCCATTTTGAAACTGTTGACCGAATTTCGCTGATTAAAGAATCTGTCCAAGCTATTGCCAAAATCGATTGATGTGCCTAGTATTAAAGAAATTGCACTATAATTGCGAACGTCAGCTTGCTAAAACATATACATGTCTGTACAAATATTAACGACGCCTTCAATGGTCAGGAACTGCGCTCGTTTCAAGGACACGGGTCTACGTTTCA
This sequence comes from Callitettix versicolor, assembly GCA_022606455.1. Lineage (NCBI taxonomy): Eukaryota > Metazoa > Arthropoda > Insecta > Hemiptera > Cercopidae > Callitettix > Callitettix versicolor. The sequence goes on from CM040186.1 coordinate 120,772,261, forward strand.
CCAAGAAGGACGCTCCAACGGCTCAGTTTCCACTGAAAATACCCCAATGACCACAAATATAACGAAAAAATCACTGAAAATAAGCTTTTACGTAAATACAATCGTACTGTACAGTAACACAAGGTGGTCACTATTTTGAGGTTATGTTACGTTGTGCTTACACAATAAAAACACGTTTTCCTGCAGCTAATTATAAACTTAATTTCCAAAAAAATCCAATTCTGTCGGCAATTAATATCCAGCTTTTCTTAGAACCTGTAGAATCTGACTGGATAAATAATCAAAAGTCATTAATTAGCAATTAAAAGCAAACATTTTAAAAGGGACGATTGTACGGGGTTTTGTCGGAATTAACCCTGATTTAAATCTAGATGATTCCTTTAAATGCCACAAGGTTCGACTAATCTCCTTTTGGTGTAGATTTTCATATCGTCCGTGAACTTTGCAAAAATATTGCACAAACTTTCCCACATTCAATTATTTCACCGAAAATAGTTATCAAGCAACACACGCAGGCACGCACGCAGGCACGCATGCATGCGCGTGCACACACACACGCACGCGCGCACATATACAGACCCACAAACACACACACGCGCGCGCGTACACACACACACACACACACACACACAAACCCACAAACACACACACACACACACACACACACACAAACAAACACACACACACACACACACACACACACAAACACACACACACACACACACACACACACACACACACACACACAACACCACACACACACACACACACACACACACACACACACAAACCCACAAACACACACACACACACACACACACACACACACACACACACACACACACACACACACACACACACACACACACACACACACACACACACACACACACACACACACACACACACACACACACACACACACACACACACACACACACACACACACACACACACACACACACACACTAACCAAGTCGGCGTACAAACCAAATTTGAATTAAAAGAAATTTATGGTTTGAGAGAATAGCGAAATAACCGCGCCTAATTTTAATTGAATAGCTTCATTTACAGAGCTTTATGTGAGACAAGTTCTGGTGAGTCTATTTCGAGAAATTTTGGCTTTTTCATAGTTTTATCAAAGCTCCCGGCCTGATTATGAGAGCAAAACGTTTAGTTTCTGTACTTCGGCGACAGATTACATTTTAGTAAAATATTATACTTTGTACAGTAAACACAAAAATCAATCGGCTAAACGCAGTACTATTGTGTTTGAACGTTCTAAGCGGTGTGGAGAAAATAACTGACAAAACAATACAGTAATGATTTCACGGCCAGCCCAGCTTGATATAGTAAGCTGTCAAAGTGAATGCTGAACCGAGTCTTGGACATTGACAGCTGTTGTCTTATTGATGTGCTTTACCTCGCAGACAAATCAGCTGATCACTGTCAATTGATACTAATTCCACCACAACATGGCGCGAGCAGGCCTGCCCAATAGAATTAATTAACATCCGAATGTGACGTCATCGCGTTTCTTTTCATAGTTTTTGTGGATAATTAATGGCTTTTCGTGTATGAGTGATGGGTCAGTATTTGACGTGGGATGAATCAATTACTCGGATTGTAGAGATGGATTAACGCTATGTTTGCAACGATGTGATCGAAAACATGCGGTGTACTGAAGCTGGTTGCATATTTTATTTTATTTATTTATTTATTTTAAGGCGAAAGCACATTGAGGCTATTATCGCCTCCCTAAATGTAAGTGTGAGTGTAAAGTGTTAAAGTCGTAAGTGTAGTATTGTAAGTGTAAGTGCTTGTTAAACTCAGGCACCGCGAGGGACATGCAAAACCTCTCAATAGGTGCAGCTAGTGTGCACTCCCCCCTGCGGGGTTGTATATTTTAAGCAATCATTTACACTGGAGTGGCCATCAAGGTAAGGTTTAGACCCGGAACTTTATAACGATCAATTTTTGACGAATCTTTAAAACATTTGGCAGCCTCCTCGGTGGCCTAGTTGGTAGCGTACTAGGCTTTCACCCTGAGGACCCGGGTTCGGTTCCCGGCCAGGGCTTGGCATTTTCATACGCTATAAATCATCCCATCGTCTGCATTAGCCCAAGTGTGCACAATAGTCAGACGTTAAACAAAAAAAAAAATAATAATAATAATAATAAAATAAAACGTTTGGCAAAAAAAAAATCGATTTTGGTAACAACTTGCACAAGTTTGTTACCCGGCAAAGTCCGATTAATGGCGTCCAGTTCAAATCCCAAAAATATTACTTTTTATCTTACAATAGTTTCAAAGCGTTTGATTTTATCGTTGTAATCACCGTTAAAATACACTTATATTAGCACTTTGATTTTTCAAAATCCGTTTAAATGAAGAACTTTAATTTGACGTCGGTCAGGGCCCATTTTCGTATTTTTCAATGTTAGCCATTTTAAAGGTGAAAATGTTTAATATGCAGGTTTTAATGCTGATTGCTACGGTGAAATCAGATTTACAAAAACGTGGAAAGATTGAAAATTCGCTTCGAACACGTCAACAATACAACTGAATGCGAGTTTACTTAATTTTAATTTAATTTGTTTACACTTGTTTAGTGACGAAAACATTAATTTGTATTTCGTAAATATGAAGAAATACTGTGGATCGTAAATATTGTCTTTTTTACTTTTAAAACGCTTCTTGATAATAACGGGCAGTGGGAAGAGTTTGAGCCGCCTCGGTGGCCTAGTGGATAGCGTACTAGGCTTTCACCCCGAGGACCCGGGTTCGATTCCCGACGAGGGCTTGGCATTTTCATACGCTATAAATCATCCCCATCGTCTGCATTAGCCCAAGTGTGCACAATAGTCGGACGTTAAAAAAAAAAAAAAAAAAAAAAAAAGTGGGAAGAGTTTGACTGCAGTTAAGTCAAATGTGTTTTATTTTATTTAAGTTATCCAATAACAGCCTAGCCATCGGGCTCTGTGGTCAATGTGGCTAAGGCGCCGGTCAGTCCGCTTACTGCCGTTGCTTCACTCCCCGTTAAAGCTTATCCCTTGTCCTCCTCACTAGTCCGTCTGGCATGAAGCACAGGCGTTAAAAAAATACCTAAAAACTATTAGCAAGTATAGCCTAGGCCTTTATAATTATAGACTATTGCAAATTATTATAATTTGTGGCAAATAATTATTAAAAAATATTCATATATTTTATAAATTAGTTGGGTTATCTTCCCGTTTAAAAAACAAAGTGACACAAAGCATGTGATAAGTACACACGCGTGCGTGCGTGCGAGCAGATTTATGAAATTTGCTGAGATTTGTTTGAAAAAGTTTATGTTTGTGAATTTTTAAGAAAATTGTTGTAAGGTCTACTTTTATTTTGCTTTGCTAACATGAAGATACGTACTGCAGGCGTTTTGGTCACTGACTCATACAATAATTCTGTAGGTAAAACAAACAAGGGTCCACTTCGTGGATCTAAACACACGAAATATCTCTTTATTAAATTTAATTACTTAAACTGTTACCATAGACCACGATATTATAACTTAATTATTTAAAATTTTGTTTTTTTCAACAGCTGTTATGAAAATAAATAATCTTTTTCGCTGACGTAATTGAAGCGAATTTTCGAAAGTATTTTTCTCGATCTTACCACTTTTTGGAATTGTGATTTCACTGTCACAATCAGCATTACAATTTGCATATGTTAGCATTTTACACTTTAAAAATACGCCCGCTGACCTCCGTCAAATATATTTTCTTAATTTGAACGACTTATGCAAATCTAAACGCCATTGCAAGCATATTTTAACGTTGGTTACGGTGGTGAAATCAATATTAAAAAAAAACAGTTAAGACAAAAAAGTTACGATTTTTTAAACACTTGAAATTGCCGCCATTTTGAAAGCGTTGAACGAATTTTGGTGGTTAACTAACTTGTTCAAGCTAGTAACTGTAATCGATTTTTGTGAAGTTTGAATCAAATCTGAGCGAAATTGCGTATGTCAGCGTGACACGCACCTACACACACAGCGCGCGCGCACACACACACACACACACACACACACACACACACACACACACACGTTACAAACAAGGATCTTTGAAACAAACACAATAAAACGTGAACTGGACAAGTGATGGGTTGTTTTAGAAATGCAAATTCCACCACGCCAGGACATGACTGGATCCTGAGTGGATTGTTGGCAAAGCCAGACACGAGGACACTGGTAAAGTTTAAATTTTTTTCCACTTTTAAAAACAAGGGAAAGTGCCAGGCTATCTGTCTTGGAGTGACATTGTTGCTTTAATTGGCATCTGGGAACAGATTGATCGCGTCGCCTCACAGATCCATCAAACCGACCAAACCAGTTGCGTGCCAGTTCTGTTGTCCCACTCAAATGTACTTTCGATGTAGGGCTGCGATGGACGTCTGATCGATGCCGATAATCATCCGAGCACAGGAACAAACTTTCTCATACCTCGGTGTCTCGGTGGAGTCGATAAATTGGCCAATTTGGGCAATCTAACAAGGCGTAATTAATAAAGCAAAGATGATATTTTACTTCCACTAATTGAACATTAAAATTTGATAAATAACTCGCACTTGTTCGGTCTTCTGTAGTGAGCGGGAGAAGCACCGGCCCACGAAATAATTTATAAATTTATTTGTTTGTCTTAAACAGAGAATAAAACTTATAAACTGAACTGTATTACATTAAAAACATTACAAAACACAACTTCAGATATAAATTAATTACATGTGTCAAAGGTGAGTTGGAGAAAAGTTGCTGAATTAGTGCTTTTTTGTGCCTGAGTAGGTAAAGGCATCTGGATTCGTTCCTTGAATCAAATGGTGTTCAGAGAAGAGTTGCTGAATTAGTGCTTTTTGTGCCTGAGTAGGTAAAGGCAGCTGGATTCGTTCCTTGAATCAAATGATGTTCAGAGAAGAGTTGCTGAATTAGTGCTTTTTGTGCCTGAGGAGGTAAAGACAGCTGGATTCGTTCCTTGAATCAAATGATGTTCAGAGAAGAGTTGCTGAATTAATTAGTGATTCGTTTGAATCAAAATGTTGTTCTGTGCCTGAGTAGGTAAAGACAGCTGGATTCGTTCCTTGAATCAAATGTTGTTCAGAGAAGAGTTGCTGAATTAGTGCTTTTTGTGCCTGAGTAGGTAAAGACAGCTGGATTCGTTCCTTAAATCAAATGTTGTTCAGAGAAGAGTTGCTGAATTAGTGCTTTTTGTGCCTGAGGAGGTAAAGACAGCTGGATTCGTTCCTTAAATCAAATGTTGTTCAGAGAAGAGTTGCTGAATTAGTGCTTTTTGTGCCTGAGTAGGTAAAGGTAGCTGGATTCGTTCCTTAAATCAAATGTTGTTCAGAGAAGAGTTGCTGAATTAGTGCTTTTTGTGCCTGAGGAGGTAAAGGTAGCTGGATTCGTTCCTTAAATCAAATATTGTTCAGAGAAGAGTTGCTGAATTAGTGCTTTTTGTGCCTGAGTAGGTAAAGGTAGCTGGATTCGTTCCTTAAATCAAATGTTGTTCAGAGAAGAGTTGCTGAATTCGTGCTTTTGTTTTCCTATTTCAGCAAGTACAAGTTGCTCAGTTAGTACGAGCTCTTGATCTTGTTATGTACTACCGAAACCTTAAGTGCCATTTTCTACGTTAACTATAATTCACAGCTCCGAATGACAACGAAAGTAATCAAAGGCAACGCGGGTAAACGAAGAGAGTTATTAGGCCCTGCATTCAGTAGAGAAGCATACAAGCCTTTCGTTATCTCCGTGTCATCTTATTTTGAAATAAACAAGAAGTCAATCAAAAATGTGATTATCGGTGTTCATTGTAGGCCTAACAGTAGATTGTGTCAATGTTTACAAATGTGTTTCCTGATAAAGGCGCCGTATCTGTGAGTGGGTGACCCTTCACCTCTTCACGCACAGATACTGACTCTGATATATCTTTTACGCTACAGATGTTATTAGTTGTGATTTCTGGCTAACAGTTCTAACTGTTATTGCTACCGAACATAACTGTTACTTAAGTTGGG
>CM040186.1:120780809-120845809 GCA_022606455.1 Callitettix versicolor
AGACGTATAAAAAATATTTTTAGAAATTCGCTTCCATCACGTCAACTAGACAACTGCGTGCCGTGTTTATTTACAAAACACTCAGCTGTAGCGCCAATTTATTTTTAAGGCAATACATTTACTTAACGGATGAAATAAAATATTCGGTACAATTTAGCGTCCGAATACCGTTAGGCTACTGTAGTCAATTTAGGTTAATTCAAATACCAATAATCTCAACTGAAATGAGCAGTTTGTCGTTCAGAATCACAGAAAGCTGACGTAATTATAATTTCTGGTTATCAATCTTTCATTTTAATTTTTAATGAAACTGCTGCTTGCAAAACTACATTAATTAACGCAGTTTGTTATTTTCTACTTTGAACAATTTCTTTTGAGAAATAAATTAAAAAATTTAGCAGTCTTTGAACAGTTTGCACTCCAGAAGCAAATCACACGACACAAAACTTGCAAACACAAATATAGGCTACTAGAGTTATTTAATAATACGAATAGATACTTTTCAACCAGAAATTACTCAGAAGAACCTAACATACAAAACACACACAAACAGACACACACGCGCACACACACACACACACAAACAACACACACACACACACACACACACACACACACACACACACACACACCTCTGTGTGCGCCGGTGCACAAGGTATGCACCGTCTCAGAAAACCAATTTTATGAAATTTAATTTTTTTAAATTTTTGTCGGTATTTACAAAACCAGAGGGGTATTGTTTTTAGGGAGGGGGTAAATAGCAATATGTAGGTACAAGTTTGTGTGTGCGCGCGAGTGTGTGTGTGTGTGTGTGTATGTGTGTGTGTATGTATGTGTGTGTGTGTGTGTGTGTGTGTGTGTGTGTGTGTGTGTGTGTGTGTGTGTGTGTGTGTGTGTGTGTGTGTGTGTGTGTGTGTGTGTGTGTGTGTGTGAGTGTGTGTGTGTGTGTGTGTGTGTGTGTGTGTGTGTGTGTGTGTGTGTGTGTGTGTGTGTGTGTGTGTGTGTGTGTGTGTGTGTGTGTGTGTGTGTGTGTGTGTGTGTGTGTGTGTGTTTCCCTGTCCGATTTGATACCAACTGGGCACTACAATTTTAGTAACAGCACGGACAAGTTCTTTACCAAACAAATACAAGCGAACAGTTTCAAAATGGCGGCCATTCTAAAGTCATTACTTTCCCATCTTGAACTTATTTTGAAAATCTGATCCCGCCGCCATAATCAGCGTTAAAATCTGCACAAATTGTTACTTTACATTTTACAGTGCTGGTTACAATGGTGATATTGTTGGACTGCAGCTTGCGGCGTGCGGCGTGCAGCGTGCCGAGTGTATTGGCACCGTAACTACCGTAATCACGGATCAAGACAGATGCGCCACGACAATAACAGCTGCGCTGGGCTACTTTTAGTCAAATAAAATTAATTGCAAACCATCAACTTCCTGTCTTTTACGCGCAGTGTTTGAGTGCAGACGTTCTTGGCACCTCCTCCCGTCCGACTGGCCTGGCCCTTACGCTGTGTTACTGTACCCGCCGCCGCTACCGCACAGCACATACAGCATATCTGCGAGATTTATGCGACTATTAAAAACGTTAATTGTAACAATTTATTGCAACGTTTGCGAAGAACAACTTGTTTACGCCTGCGCACAAGATCTGTAATGTATTTCCGCGGCAATGTAGCCTAATGTCTCGCTATGTTTTCATAAATCGATACAGCCGCCTAATTGATAGCGTACTTGGCTTTCACCCCGAGGGCCCGGGTTCGATTCCTGGCCAGGGCTTGGCATTTTCATACGCTATAAATCATCGCATCGTCTGCATTAGCCCAAGTGTGCACAATAGTCAAACGTTAAAAAAAACCTTTATATCGGCTTTAAGTCGGTTTTATTTTTATCGTAACACCTTAAAATGAAAACGTATGAGGCATGAGAGGTTACTGGTGTTCTGACGAACCTTTACGTACCCCATATCAATAACGCAGGTCCTCACTCAATTATAAGTACAGTTATGATATAATATTAAACAAGTTTAAAGCTAGAGTAAAATATGCCTTTTAAATTATTGCATAGCAGATTATCATATCAAACTTATTTTATTGTTTATTCGTTAATCTGTCGTCATTTGTGTAAATGGTAACAACACACTACGTTCCGAAAGTACACCTCGCTGAATATATTACCAGACTGAATTAACTGAGACCTTTGGGTATTTGGGAAGAGTTAATCGTGTCATCGCCTAAACAACATTAAAACTGAGTTACACAATCTAGTTCCGCTTTCTAGCACCACGCCAAAAAGTCCCCGTACTTCCTTCCCGGCTTGAAAGAGCCTTAGCCTGCGAAACCTAATTCACTGCCGTCAACCCCCGTCAACTCACTTCAGATTCGTTCACAATGCACGCGTATCTCATGATACGATGCCGGGCACTACTGCCGGCGCACCACATCGCATCTTCCGTGCACAGCTTCATTCTGATTGGTGCGTTCATTCTCTAGTTTTTAACAATGGAATTCTGAAAAATTATGATGGCCGCCATAATTTCGAGAATAAATACAGGTCGAAAATCGTTGTTCGGCGGAACATCGAGAAGGACCATCCACTACACAGCAGTTTACCAACAGCCGCCTCGGTGGCCTAGTTGATAGCGTACTGGGCTTTCACCCCGAAGACCCGGGTTCGATTCCCGGCCAGGGCTTGGCATTTTCATACGCTATAAATCATCCCATCGTCTGCATTAGCCCAAGTGTGCACAAAAGTCGGACGTTAAACACAAAAAAAATTATGAATCGATAAAAAAACTAACTTACGAAATAAATTTAGCGCAATTTAATGTGTTCTTTTCGTAAATTTTTACAAAGACAGAAAAATAAAATCACGTAAAAATATTCAAATTTTTTAAAATATTGTGTCAAACAGAACGTATCTGATAGCCCACGTATTTACATTTGACGATTGGCCACGGAAATTTGTTTGGCTTTTTTAAAAAAGCGCTACACACATACGCGCGCGCGCACCACGCACGCTCACGCACACACGCGCACACTCGCACACCACACATTACAAAGAAACGTTTTAGAGCTTAATATCAGTGCCCGTTTCATGATACATGGTATCGGTATCCGTTACAATGATAATCGAGCAACATTTCATTTGCCAATAGAAAATCGTTTAGAACCGTAGTAACAAACTGACACCTAAAAAAATGACACATTGCAATACCTTTACGTATAGCATACAGTTTCAATACGTCTTTTTGCTTCCAAATATGAATTGAATGCATGTGTAGGTAGTGCAGTACGGTGATTTAGTAGTAAAGAAAGGCACTCATTTTTATGAATGAACTTCCCCTCCCCACAAGCCGAGGTCAACGATGGAGTGGAATAAAAAGTAAAAAAAGAATTTCGTAAAAACAACCCCGAAATCGACTATTCAGAGAGGAGTCGCGCTGAATGCCTGTTGAATAGAGGGGTGAAGGGAAGGGGTGGCCTTTCTTTCATTCGATCGACCTCGATTCTTCACAGCACACTTCTTGTCTCGTCTTGTCTTGTCGTGTCGTGTCGTGTCCACCATATTTTGACAAAACACGCTACTCACAAGGCGGTAAACTTATGCATTTTCAAATCTGAAACACTTTTATAAATAATACAATTTCATGACGTCACAATTACTTTTCCTTACTAGTGAACTGCCATTGGAAAATTAGCTAATGAGTGACCATCGTGGTAAAACCCAGACCCGGGACCTGATCTTGACTCCCGGCCGATAAACTTTATAAAACGTACAAAAATAGAATACCGTTCATTCAAATCTTCAAATTATCTGACATTCTTTTTGAAAATTCTGTTCCATCATTGCAATGTATCAAAACCTGCACAAATCAGCATTTAAAATTCTTTCAAAAATAAAAATTGTACCTGACGGCAGTTCAATTTAAAAAAATTTAAGATAAGCCATAACTCTCAAGTTTCTTAATTATTAAACGAATAGGTGTCTTGTTTTACGTAATTTTTTAATATTTCATAAAAAATATTATCGTGATAGAAGCGAATATCAAAAAAAAAAATTTTAGTAATTCCTTGTAACAGTTCGTTAACAAAAAAAAATCATTCAACAGTTTCAAAATGGCGGTTATTTCAACTGTTTAAAAAGTCCACAACATTTTTGTATTACAGTTAATTTTTTTAATCTGATTCTGTCATCGTAATCAGCGTTACGGATTTTCGAAACCCTTTTGAAGTCAGGGAATGTAATTCGACGGCGGTCAGGGTTTCAAAAACAGGGTAAGATGAAAAAATTACTTTTGGAAATTCCGTGATTGTTTTTTTTCAATCAAGTAATACAAGATACCTACTAATTTGACACTTAAGCAACTTGAGTGTTTTGCCCAACATCTAACATTTTTTTAATTGAACTGTTTAGTTTTAAAAGTAGCCGCTTCGGTGGCCTAGTTGATAACGTACTGGGCATTCACCCTGAGGACCCGGGTTCGATTCCCGGCCAGGGCTTGGCATTTTCATACGCTATAAATCATCGCATCGTCTGCATTAGCCCAAGTGTGCACGATAGTCGGACGTTAAAAAAAATATTTCTAAAAGTTTAAAATTAAAAAAAAAGAAATTATAGGACCGTTTAAATATTTGAAATGCTTGGTTGTTTTTGAACTGTTATTTATAAATTTCAACGAGCCCTCATTAAGTGATCTAGGGATTAGGGTAGGTACACATTTCCTGGCCCCGGGTCTGGGTCTCACCATGATGGTCGCTCCCCCATTTTTCAATGAAAATTCATTAGTAAATATATATATTGAAGTGAAAAACGAGAGGGTACAAATTGCAACAAAATAATAATATATAATAATTGTAAAAAAACTCGTAAAAACTAATTTCCCCTGTAAGTTGTCTACCCTCCCCTTTTCACCCTCCGACTTTATAAACACCCTGTAACTAGCGGAATTTATTCACCGGACGACCGCGTTTGGAGTTATTTCCATTTTTAAGCAACCTCCACCACTGTAATTTGAAGGACGGTGTTTCGCCAAACGAAGGGACATCCTGAAACTTGAAACAATGAAGGTGTGGATACGCGTAGGTCTGTCGCCAAGTAGAAGCACCGAAGCAGCTATTAGGGCAGACAGTGGCCGAGTTGGGCTGTAATTTGAGGCAATAAAATACGGCCTAAAGACCCCCCCAGCCCCGTTCCAAATTAGCCTGCACTTAATTTTCATTGAACTAAGCGTATATCGCTTTCTTTGTTTGATTTTTAATGACTCTGTGAGGAACTGGGCCCGATGCAGCGACCTCTGAGGATTTGAGAAGAAGGAAGGATGTCTTTATTACACCGAGCAAGACCTCATTCATTCTACCTGAGCCGCGTTCAGAACACAATAATCGCGGCAACAGGCTGAAGCTGTTTTTTGAACCAACATAACCGTCAATGAAATCTGTATTTTAAACTTCCACGAACCTTGACCGCCGTCAAAATCAATTCCTTAATTTCAACGGATTTTTTAAATTCAAAAACTTAATTAACTTAATTAACGCTGATTACGACGATGAATTCGGTTTTCCAAGAAAATTTTACGACTTTTTAAAAATTCTGAAAACGTTTTGAAGATTTGAAAAAGTCGCCCTTTCGAAACTGTTGAATAGATTTCACTGGATAAGAATATTGCCAAATCTATTACTAAACTAGCTTTTTGTGTGAAGTTTCAATCAAATCGGACCATTTTTAGTATATGTACTGCCGAAGCAAGTACAAGTCTCCCGCAGAGGGTGTCTATTGAGAGGATTTAGACGTCCCTCGCGGTACCCGAGTCTAACACACACTTGCACTTACAACACTACACTTACATCTTAGCAAACACTTGGGCGTATGCAGTGAGGCGTTTTTGGCGCTACTCTTACTACGCTACACAGGTTGTTCAACGTAAGATGACTTTTTAAAAATTCTGAAAAAGTTTTGAAGATTTGAAGAAGTCGCCCTTTCGAAACTGTTGAATAGATTTCACTGGATAAGAATATTGCCCAATCTATTACTAAACTAGCTTTTTGTGTGAAGTTTCAATCAAATCGGACCATTTTTAGTATATGTACTGCCGAAGCGAGTACAAGTCTCCCGCAGGGGGTGCAGACTAGCTGCACCTATTGAGAGGATTTAGAAGTCCCTCGCGGTACCCGAGTCTAACACACACTTGCACTTACAACACTACACTTACATCTTAGCAAACACTTGGGTGTATGCAGTGAGGCGTTTTTGGCGCTACTGTTACGCTATACAGGTTGTTCAACGTAAGATGATCCGTTTGAGTTTTAAAACTATTGCAGGTACGTCACAATTAAAATGGGAGAAAAAGATTTCAATCAGTAGGCACTCTATGGAAGAACCTCACGGTTTTAAAAAAACCTGGGTGGGAATGGTTAAATATATCAACGAGAATGCACAATAAGCTATATAGCTGAGTAGCGAAACCAGGATTATGGGAGTCCTCTGGAACAAAACAAAGTTTCCAAAGCTATTTGTGCTTCGAAACGATTGTGTGGGTGTAAGAAAATGTTGAAGTGAAAATTTTTAATGTTAGTTTTGGCGGGAGGAGTGAATAAAAAAGTTTTCCGAACGGAATAATGTAGCGGAATTATGGAACGAACGAGCAAATGAATCTTGTCTCTATTTCTGTCTCTTTTTCTTCCTCGTTTTCGATAACAGTACACGCGTATTATATGAAAACGTTGTGTTGCTTTGGTTTCGGTATTTTTGCTTAGTTGAAGAACACGTACAATTTGTAACCTTCTATAACACATTCGAAATGCCCCGCAAGGGGTGCAGACTAGCTGCACCTAATGAGAGGATTTAGACGTCCCTCGCGGTACCCGAGTCTAACACACACTACACTTACATCTTAGCAAACACTTGGGTGTATGCAGTGAGGCGTTTTTGGCGCTACTGTTACGCTATACAGGTTGTTCAACGTAAGATGATCCGTTTGAGTTTTAAAACTATTGCAGGTACGTCACAATTAAAATGGGAGAAAAAGATTTCAATCCGTAGGCACTCTATGGAAGAACCTCACGGTTTTAAAAAACCTGGGTGGGAATGGTTAAATATATCAACGAGAATGCACAATAAGCTATATGGCTGAGTAGCGAAACCAGGATTATGGGAGTCCTCTGGAACAAAACAAAGTTTCCAAAGCTATTTATGCTTCGAAACGATTATGTGGGTGTAAGAAAATGTTGAAGTGAAAATTTTTAATGTCAGTTTTGGCGAGAGGAGTGAATAAAAAAAATTTCCGAACGGAATAATGTAACGGAATTATGGAACGAACGAGCAAATGAATCTTGTCTCTATTTCTGTCTCTTTTTCTTTCTCGTTTTCGATAACAGTACACGCGTATTATATGAAAACGTTGTGTTGCTTTCGTTTCGGTATTTTTGCTTAGTTGAAGAACACGTGCACTTTGTAACCTTCTATAATATACATTCGAAATGCCCCGCAGGAGATGCAGACTAGCTGCACCTAATGAGAGGATTTAGGCGTCCCTCGCGGTACCGGAGTCTAACACACACTTACACTTACAACACTACACTTACAACTTTAACACTTTACACTCACAGTTACATTTAAGGACCAAAATGGTTTCCTCCTTATTTCATCTGCCGTATCATATAGTCAACTATATTACTGCACGCGTTTCACGGAACACCCTGTACATACAATAATTGTATTTCCGCTATGTTACTACACGAATTAAATGTATATAAATAATTAACTGTAGGCCTATACGAACTAGGCCTGTATTTAATCGTATTATCTGAATTGCATGTTTAACGGTTCGTTTTAAACGGATCGCGTGCAAGTTGTAAGTTCCATTCAAACGGCATGGCAAACATTTCGGCCAAATTAAATCAATACACCGCAATAACATAACAGTTCGGCGCGCAGCTGCCTCGCTTACCGTTTTTTCGCAATTATGTTTTCACCAAAACAATCAGCATTAACATCTGCGTACAAGCCTGTTAACGTTTCAAACTTTGAATCTGCGCGGAAAACATGAACCGAATCGTGGAAGCCGTTAAAAATTTCCTAATTTCAAAGGTTTTTGGGAACTCAAAATTTTCATTTGTGTAGTTTTTCACACTGGTTGCGATAGTAAGGCTGGGTTGAAAAATCAAGACGAAAAATTTAAGAATTTTTAAAGAATCGAAATGGTCGCCATTTTGAAACTGTTTAAAAATGTTGCGGGTTAACCATGTTCAACTTGACCAACCTATTACCGTAATCGATTTTTGTACCATGTTCTTTAATCAAATGGGAATGAAAATGCGAAAGTATGCATGCTAAAACACACAAATACACACGCACGCGCACACACACACACACACACACACACACACACACACACACACACACACACACACACACACACAAATACACACACACACACACACACGCACACACACACACACACACACACACACACACACACACACACACACACACACACACACACACACACACACACACACACACACACACACACACAAATACACACACACACACACACACACACACACGTGCACGCACACACACAAATACACACAAGCGCGCCCACACACATACACACCCGAGTCTAAGTACCCGAGTCTAACACACACTTACACATATAACACTACACTTGCGACTTTAACACTTTACAGTCACACTTACATTTAGGGAGGCGATAATAGCCTCAATGTGCTTTTCGCCTTAAAATAACAACAACAACAACAATATATATATATATATATATATATATATATATATATATATATATATATTCGAACGACCTCTTAAAAAGTTATCTGGAAGTCAGGGTCGGATCTAGTGACCACAATCTACGGTCCTTGATATCACATCTTGTCTTGTTGGTTTCAGGTCGAGGACATTTGCGACACGGATCGCTAGGTGGGAAACGTTTCTCCACGCACCCACACTTGCACAATCTACAACCGAAAACACCCTACACTTTAAACAAAAAAAACACATTTTTCTCCTCGTGCGCACCCCCCCCCGCGCCCAACCCTCTTTGTCGGTGCGACAATAAAAGTAACACGGGTCGGCGCTAACGCCAGACCCACCGCTACGTTGTGCTCACAGAAACGCATTGGCAGCTTTATGACTTTGGGCCCGTTAAAGCGATTGTTTTTGCAAAATTTCCACTCTCGCAAGAATATATTTGTATCTCTGCCCACTAGGAGACGTGTCGCCGATCCCTTGATCACACGGTAATAAAGCTCTTGTGTGTTACTAAACTGCGTAAGGGCAAACGTTTTGTATTGATAGTCCAACAGAATTTACTAACACAATTATTGATTTTATTACTGCGTTGAGCTCGTTTATCTGCCTTTCTTAGCTTTATCAGTCACTGACGGGTTTCGAATTATTTCCATCATCAAAAATTACTGTTGTACTCCGCTGTGGAAAAAGGGAAGACAGACAAACGTACACAACAAAATAGTAACATTTCCAGCGGAAAAAAATATTATAGCTCTATTAAAAAATAATTATTTTATTTATAAACTTACAATCCTGGATCTCTTTACAGTTGTAGGTCCCTTAAACTTTTCTGAGCACTTAAGGAAACAATCGAAAACAGAAAATATTTACCCCAGAAAATATGTAAACAAATATTGCAAAGAAAAAATTAAAACAGCTTTTATTTGAAATAACGACATGAAATACACTGCACACTAGCTGCACCTATTGAGAGGATTTAGACGTCCCTCGCGGTACCCGAGTCTAACACACTTACACTTACAACACTACACTAACTACTTTAACACTTTACACTCACACTTACATTTAGGGCGGTGATAATAGCCTCAATGTGCTTTTCGCCTTAAAAAAAAAAAAATACAGCTGTTCATTACCATTCATTTCTTATGGAAAGTGTTGTTTTTATGATGTTTCCTAAAAGTGCAATGTATAATTTCCCTTCAACTTGGAAACGACGACTTTTAGAAGAAGCCTACAACCATCTTTGTACAACTTATCATTCTCTTAAATACTGCTTTTGAATTCGGCATTAAGTAATTGTATAACACTAGAGGAAAAAGGTGCCCATTTCGTGGGCCAACACTACGAAATCTGTTTAAATTTAATAATGTAAACTGTTACCACAGAAACCAATATTAGAACTAAATTATTGATGTTTTTTTATTATTCAAGAACTGTCACGAAAATTAAATACTATAAACTAAAAATATAAAACAGCTGTTATCCAAAATATTTATTGCACCCCGCAGGGAGGTGCAGACTAGCTGCATCTATTGAGAGGATTTAAACGTCCCTCGCGGTACCCGAGTCTAACACACTTACACTTACGACTTTAACACTTTACACTCACACTTACATTCAGGGAGGCGATAATAGCCTCAATGTTCTTTTCACCTTAAAATAATTATAAATTAAAAAAAAACATTTCATATTAAACGCACTTGATTGATACAATTTTTTTCTAATACAATTTCACGTTCTTCATAGTTCCCTGAAGTTCGAGATCAAGGCCTTTACAATAGCCTTACACAGTTCTCTTGAAAATATTGTTTTCAAATCTGATTTAACGGAATTACACAAAAGGGAATTTTGTAACTACCTTAAACATCCGTACGTCACGATAAACGGTTCTTTCACACGCGTACTAATGTACGATAAATAAAATAAAGGTGCGAAATTATCACACAAACTTTCTCACTTCCAATAAAACACTCCAAACAACAGTTCAGTAGCAATAGATTAGTATAAAAAGCCACGAAATCCGTTTACCATATTGAGCACAGTGAACTTCTTTATTTCAAATTCCCTGCGCTGAATTTACTCACGAATCTAACAAAGAAACTTTGATCGTTATCACCTCAGTTGGATTTTTCGGAGCTACGTGTGTTTCGTTCAGACCTGGCTCGGATTTGAGCCGATTTTAGGCAAATTCAATTTTAACAGTTTTTTTTTACAGCTTACAAAAACTTGTTTTATTAAACAAAATGATCCCGAAAAATTTGCGAACATAGACGTCAATATCGGCGTTGGGTGCTCATAATTTAATTTATTTAAATATGTATTATGGAAATTTATTTTTTTTTAACCAAAAAAAGAGTATTTTTTTCATTAACAGCATAGCCTCGCGATGCTACATCTACGCACTAGAATTTTATTAAAATCGATCAATTCATTGACACACACACACACACACACACACACACACACACACACACACACACACACACACACACACACACACACACACACACACACACACACACACACAGAGAGAGAGAGAGAGAGAGAGAGAGAGAGAGAGAGAGAGATAAAGAGAGATAGATAGATTTTTTTTTAAACGTCTGACTATTGTGCACACTTGGGCTAATGCAGACGATGGGATGATGTATAGCGTATGAAAATGTGAAGCCCTCGCCGGGAATCGAACCCGGGTCCTCGGGGTGAAAGCCTAGTACGCTATCCACTAGACCAGGGGTCTCCAAACTTTCCAGCCTTAGGGCCATACTGATTACTCCAGTAAGTTCCGAGGGCCAAAACCATATTATCATTGTTGCCGGTGGTAAAAAGTGAAATAGTCCACTGATGAAAAAAAAAATTCATGATGATTATTCAACATAAAATTAGAATACTTCAGTAAACTAAATTTAATTTGCTATAAAAAATATGTTCTCTAAAAGGAGTTTTCAAGTATGCTAGCTCTCCGCGGGCCGGATGTGGCCCTCGGGCCGTAATTTGGAGACCCCTGAGCACTAGACCACCGAGGCGGCTATGAGATAGATAAATAGACAGACAGACAGACAGACAGAGAGACAGACAGACAGACAGATATACAGAAAGACAGATAGACAGAGAGAGAGAGAG
The DNA here is from genome assembly GCA_022606455.1 of Callitettix versicolor. NCBI lineage: Eukaryota > Metazoa > Arthropoda > Insecta > Hemiptera > Cercopidae > Callitettix > Callitettix versicolor. The sequence goes on from CM040186.1 coordinate 120,792,698, forward strand.
AGAGAGAGAGAGAGAGAGAGAGAGAGAGAGAGAGAGAGAGAGAGAGAGAGAGAGAGAGAGAGAGAGAGAGAGAGAGAGAGGAGAGAGAGAGAGAGAGAGAGAGAGAGAGGAAGAGAGAGAGAGAGCGGAAGAGAGATATAGAGGAAGCGAGAGAGAGAGAGGAAGAGAGTAAGAGAGAGAGAGAGAGCGGAAGAGAGAGAGAGAGAGAGAGAGAGAGAGGGAGAGAGAGAGAGAGAGAGAGAGAGAGGAAGAGAGAGAGAGAGCGAGAGAGAGAGAGAGAGAGGGAGAGAGAGAGCGGAAGAGAGAGAGAGAGAGAGCGGAAGAGAGAGATAGAGGAAGCGAGAGAGAGAGAGGAAGAGAGAGAGAGAGCGGAAGAGAGAGAGAGAGGAAGAGAGAGAGAGAGAGAGAGAGAGAGAGAGAGAGAGAGAGAGCGGGAGAGAGAGAGGGAGAGAGAGCGGAAGAGAGAGAGAGGGAGAGAGAGAGCGGAAGAGAGAGAGGAAGCGAGAGAGAGAGAGGAAGAGAGAGAGAGGGAGAGAGAGAGGGAGAGAGAGAGCGGAGAGAGAGAGAGAGGGAGAGAGAGAGAGGGAGAGAGAGAGCGGAAGAGAGAGAGAGGGAGGGAGAGAGAGGAGAGAGAGAGAGAGAGCGGAAGAGAGAGAGAGTGAGAGGAAGAGAGAGAGAGAGGAAGAGAGAGAGAGAGAGGGAGAGAGAGCGGAAGAGAGAGAGAGAGCGGAAGAGAGAGAGAGTGAGAAGAGAGAGAGAGAGAGGAAGAGAGAGAGAGAGGGAGAGAGAGCGGAAGAGAGAGAGAGAGCGGAAGAGAGAGAGAGAGAGAGAGAGAGAGAGAGAGAGAGAGAGAGAGAGAGAGAGAGCCTGCCATTAAAATCGTCTAAGTAAGGTCTTTATTTAAATAAAGGCAGATTTATAAACGTGTATGACGAGCTATTTTATAATATTTTGTTACAATACATTCCCCTTTGTCTAAATACATCAATACTAATTTGCATAATTTATTGACATGCCTGTACGCATTAAGTACAAACACAGCGCGTGCGCGCTCTGCTTCAGGTATTTGTTTTTAAAGCATCGCATTTTGAAATAAACGTTATTACTGGGACTGATAATTTTGATTAAAAAAAACATCGCCTGTTGACAATCATTACCTGTGTGTAAATGCTTTTCGCATAATTAATGTTTTTTTACACCCAAACATAGCCTATATAAAGTGTGTACAGCCAGTCGTAATAATTATAAAACATTATGAATGTGAAACAATTACTTTTGCACTAAATTAACGGGTTAATTAAACAATTTTTTAAAAGTCGGAATCCTGTATTGTAAACGCGATAATTTAATTAATTTTGATGTAAACAAAACCATAATATTAACTAATAAAATTGTATAATTAAATGTACTGCAACTTTGTTTCCACACAAAAAAATAGTTCAGTTTTTAACAAAAATCATTAGTTTTTTCTTAAAATAATTTTGAAACAAATACTGTAAGTATGAGACAAAAAAAGGGCCACAAGGTCCGTTAGGAAAAATATAAACAATTTCTTTGAACACAGCCTGATTATGTCAGAAAAACGTCAGTAAATAATAAAAATTGCAAAACATACAGTGCCTCCGGTTTTTTTTAACTTATCATTGAAAAGCTTAGATATAATGTTATAACAGTTGTGTCACTCAGTGATAACAGAAACTCACATAAATTATTACACGAACTTTCTCACTTTCATTTTAAAAATGTTTTGTTTGAACAGAAGAAGAATAAAACCATCCTTAATCTTTAGTTTATGTAGCTTCACAATTGAATGCAGTGTTATTCCAGAGTAATTTCAAAAACAAAGGAAGGTTTCTGTTTTTATTTTCAGTTCAGTGTTATTCTAGAGTACTTCCAAAAACAAAGGAGATTTTCTGTTTGTGTTTTCAGTTCAGTGTTATTCTAGAGTAATTCCAAAAACAAAGGAAGTTTTCCATTTTTACTTTCAGTTCATTGTTATTCTAGAGTAATTCCAAAAACAAAGGAAGGTTTCTGTTTTTATTTTCAGTTCAGTGTTATTCTAGAGTAATTCCAAAAATAAAGAAGATTTTCTCTTTTTATTTTCAGTTCAATGTTATTCTAGAGTAATTCTAAAAACAAAGGACGTTCCCCGTTTTTATTTTCAGTTCAGTGTTATTCTAGAGTAATTCTAAAAACAAAGGACGTTCCCCGTTTTTATTTTCAGTTCAGTGTTATTCTAGAGTAATTATAAAAACAAAGGACGTTCCCCGTTTTTATTTTCAGTTCAGTGTTATTCTAGAGTAAATACAAAAACAAAGGAAGGTTTCTGTTTTTATTTTCAGTTCAGTGTTGTTCTAGAGTAATTCCAAAAAAAGTATGTCTTCTGTTTTTATTTTCAGTTCAGTGTTATTCTAGAGTAATTCCAAAAAAAGTATGTCTTCTGTTTTTATTTTCAGTTCAGTGTTATTCTAGAGTAATTCCAAAAAAAGGTATGTTTTCTGTTTTTATTTTCAGTTCAGTGTTATTCTAGAGTAATTTCAAAAATAGTATGTTTTCTGTTTTTATTTTCAGTTTGCTCGATTTACGTTTGAAACTTAAAGCTCGGTATGTAGCCTACTAACTAACACAATAACTTATGGCGTTTCAGAGATGACAGAAATTCCAATAGCCTAAATCGATTTCGAGAAAGCATGCCGAAAAATAGCTTCTAAACAATTTTACTGATTACTGAAAACGGATTTTTCGGGAGGGACGTTACTTTAATGTAACCTAATGTATTAGCAAAATTTGACCAAAATCGTTAAAGCCGATTTTTGTTAAAAAAGATTTTATTTCCTAATAAATAATGGACCTTAAATACGGAAGAACTAGCATACGTTTCCGAATTTCACAAAAATAGGTAAATTCATTTATACACACTGATATGCAAAGATAAAGGAAACTTTATATTTTGCATCCACTCCTTTCTTCCATCACTACCCCGATTTTCTTGAGAAGTTGCCATTTTTTACGGCTCACTGTATAAGCGCTATAATATAAAAACGAACGCACCAGGAGGTATTGATTATCACAAAATTACTCTCGACGAAGCTTGACGTTGATTTTACTCGTAACAAACATAAACCTGTTTTTACTCCCGACCCGATGTCGGACAGAAACGGGAAAAATGTACTTTAAACGGCCTTTCACCGCAACTTCAATGAAAAGCTGAAATTCAGTTTCTCTTGTTTATACTTGACAAAAGCTTTGTTTAATAATTTCGCAAAGCTGTCCCCTTAGCGCATGTAAATGACAGGTCTCTCTAACTGATTGAGACGCGGACCGCACTGCCCGGGAACTGAGGGTGGGGATGGCGGGTGGAGGACATCTTTGACCCTGCCTTGAGCCGGGCAGGAGTCCTGATCGATCCGAGTAGAGTGAGTGACGGACAGACGGACAGCGGGACAGCGGGACAGGCAAGGAGGGGTGGAGCAGCACCACTTGTTTACAATTTGTCACCCTTACACGACCTATCAACGCTTATTTAAATATCTAAGCAGTGCTCCACGCTGTAGCGTAAAAACACTTCGCTCTTTCATATTTCTTTAATATCGCAAACAGTGCCGCAGGCCTAACACATACACTTCTACAGGCGTTTCGCTTTATGATCATATTTAGTTTGTTTTTACACTAAAGATAACGTTTATAATTTCTGTTCCGAGTTAAATTTTTAGTTTGTCTTGTCTTGCAGATAAGGTTTTTTGTAATATTATTGTTACTTTAGCGAATAAAGTTTTGTATTAATACGTTTTTAGTTTTTTTTTGCAATATTTCTAATTTTTTTATGCATAGGAATTGATTTTTTTCTCCCAAAAATAAGTGTTCAGTTTTCTTTTGTTGAGTAAAGAATTTTGATTGTTTTACGAAAAAGGTCTTACTATGTTGAGTATAATGATCTGCCTTCCCTAGCTTCGTCAATTCTACTTATGTTGACGAGTTTCGGAGAACCTCCATCTTCAAAAACTGTATCTATACTCCTCCTATCTATATCTATACTATAAAGTTTTTGAAGATGTAGGTTCTCCGAAACGCGTTAACGAAAGTAGAATTGACGAAGCTAGGGAAGGCACATCATTATACTGAACATAGTAGCAATAATCCTAGCAGAAAAGAAGAAGAATATATATATATATATATATATATATATATATATAGGCCCTATATATATATATATATATACTAGCTGTTACCCGTTGCGGCTTTGCCTGCAATTATAATATAGGCAATAAAATTTATAGTCGATTTTCAAAATCAGAATAGGTCATTTCATTTTAATATATGTTACATAAATTAAATGTAAATGTAAATATACTATTTACAATATTATACGATTTATGGTTTTCGGCCAAGAAATATACATTTTTGCTACTCGATACTCTAAAACAGGGTCCTGTCATATTTTAATAAAATACAGTATTATTAAAAAGTCACTATTATTCAATTAAACTGGAATAGTATTGTATTTATCTCAGGTACCTAAACCGTGTTCATACCAAATTTAATCTCAATTGGTCCAGTAGTTAAAGTGTGATTGAATAACAAACAAATAAACAAAAACAAACTTTCAGAAAAATAATATGATTACCTGTTACCCGTCACGGCTTTTCCCGCAATCGTAATATACATTAAAGGTCACGCATGACCGTGTTAGGACCAACAACCGTGTCAGTTAGGTTATGGTGTATTTCTTTTTTAAAATAAAGGTTTTTAACACACCACCGTGTTAGTTAAGTTATGGAGTACTCTTTAAAAAAAATTAAGGCTTTTTCCCTGCATCACCGTATTATGCCCAACAACCGTGCCAGTTAGGTTCTGGAGTACTCTTTTTAAAAAATAAATAAAGGTTTTTAATACATCACCGCGTTAGGCGTAACAACCATGTTAGTTAACTTATGGAGTATTCTTTAAAAGAAATATAAACATTTTTCACGCATCACCATGTTAGGTTTAACAAACGTGTCAGTTAAGGTTTGGAGTACTCTTAAAAAAATAACGGTTTTTTCACGCATCACAATGTTAGACTTAACAACCGTGTCAGTTAAAGTTTGGAGTACTCTTTAAAAAAATAACGGTTTTTCACACATCGCCATGATAGGCCCAACAACCATGTCAGTTAGGATATGTGGTATTCTTTAAAAAAATATAAAGGTTTTTTACGCACCACCGTGTCAGTTAGGATATGTAGCCTAATATTCTTTAAAAAATATAAAGGTTTTTTCACGCATCACCGTGTTAGGCCTAACAACCGTGTCAGTTAGGATATGTAGTATTCTTTAAAAAATATAAAGGTTTTTTCACATATCACCGTGTTAGGCCTAACAACAGTGTCAATTAGGTTATGTAGTATTATTTAAAAAATATAAAAGTTTTTTTTCACGCATCAGTGTGTTAGGCCTAACAACCGTGTTAGTTAAGTTATGGAGTACTCTTTCAAAAAAATATAACAGTTTTTTTCATGCGTCACCTTATTAGGCCCAACAACCGTGTCAATTAGGTTATAAGTACTATTTAAAAAAAAATTAATAAAGGTTTTTTTAATGGATGACAGTGTTAGGTATAACAACCATGTTAGTTAGCTTATGGAGTATTCTTTTAAAAAAATATAAAGTATTTTTCACGGATTACCATGTTAGACCTATCAACCGTGTCAGTTAAGGTTTTCAGTATTATTTAAAAAAAATAAAGTTTTTTTCACACACTACCGTGATAGGCCCAACAACCGTGTCAGTTAGGATATGTAGTAGTCTTTAAAAAAATATAAAGGTTTTTCACGCATCACCGTGTTAGGCCTAACAACCGTGTCAATTAGGTTATGTAGTATTCTTTAAAAAATTAAAGTTTTTCTTCACACATCATCGTGATAGGCTCAACATCAGTATCAGTTATGTTATGTAGTATTCTTTAAAACAATATATATGTTTTTTCACGCATCACTGTGTTAGGCCCAACAACCATGTCAATTAGGATATGTAGTATTCTTTAAAAAAATATAAAGGTTTTTCACGCATCACCGTGTTAGGCCTAAATACCGTGTCAATTAGGTTATGTAGTTTTCTAAAATAAAATATTTTTTTTTTTTCACACATCACCATGATTGGCCCAACAAACGTGTCAGTTGGGATATGTAGTAGTCTTTAAAAAATATAAAGGTTTTTTCACGTATCACCGTGATAGGCCCAACAACCGTGTCAGGATATATAGTAGGCTATTTTTAAAAAATGTAAAGGTTTTTCACGCATCACCTTGTTAGGCCTAACAACCGTGACAGTTGGTTATGCTGTATTCTTTTAAAAAATTGGTTTCTTATCACCCAAAACCCGTGTTAGACGTATTTTTATTGTTTTACCGATTTACAACACGTTACTGATTTTCGCCGGGTAGCAATTTTGAGGTTATGTTGGTCACTTTTATTTTCGATTTTATCGTACTTCTCGTGCATTCATATTTTGTATTCTTGCTTTTGGGCACATAATAAAGCATTTTAGTAACAAAAATATCGAAAAATAAGGATATGCTTCACTGCATGTTTACCATAATGTAATTACACAAATATATATACTATCTTACAATTGGCACTCTGTGTAGGGATTTTTTTACATTTAATATTGAAAATTCAACACAAAGTAACAAATTAAAGTCAGTTTTGAAAAAATTTCAACTAAAATATGAAAATGTTACATTAAAAACAATAATTTTGCAATAAATAAAACACAGATTAAGATTCTTAAAATAGGATTGAATCTATGTTTATCTGAGGTACCTAAATCACATGTCCAGTAAATAACTACAGTTAACAGATGTTACAAAACTAAAAACTGATAATTATTTTGGGCTGGGTAAGTAGTATAATGACGTTTTGTAAAACGGGAATAGGCCTATATGTATCTCTGATACTTAAACCATATACGTACCAAATTTCATCTCAATTGGTCTAGTGGTTAAAGCGTGATTGAATAACAAACAAACAAACAAACAAACAAACAAACAAACAAACAAACAAACAAACAAATAAACAAACAAACAAACAAACACACAAACTTTCAGAAATATAATATGAATTAGATAGATATATATATATATATATAGAGAGAGAGAGAGAGAGAGAGAGAGAGAGAGTGAGTGAGAGAGAGAGAGAGAGATATCAATATCACTGTGTTCAGTATAAAGGTCTGCCTTCCCTAGCTTCGTCAATTCTACTTTCGTTAACGCGTTTCGGAGAACCTACATCTTCAAAAACTTTATCTATACTCTATACATATTATACTAAAATTTTTGAAGATGTAGGTTCTCCGAAACGCGTTAACGAAAGTAGAATTGACGAAGCTAGGAAGGCAGATCATTATACTGAACATAGTAGCAATAATCCTAGCAGAAAAGAAGAAGAATATAAAAGAATATATATAAAGCCTATATATATATATATATATATATATATATATATATATATATATATATATATAGAGAGAGAGAGAGAGAGAGAGAGAGAGAGAGAGAGAGAGATCAATATCACTGTGTTCAGTATAATGATCTGCCTTCCTAAGCTTCGTCAATTCTACTTTCGTTGACGCGTTTCGGTTGAGATAATATCCATCTTATATAAAACTAAATATATACTCATCGTTAGTGAGTGTAGATATAGTTTTTGAAGATGGAGGTTCTCCGAAACGCGTCAACGAAATTAAAACTGACGAAGCTAGGGAAGGCAGACCATTATACAATAACATAGTGACAATAATCCTAGCAGAAAAGAAGAAGAATACAAAAAGAAAAAGGTCTAAGTTTGTTTCGTGCAGGTCTGTACGATTTATAATTTTTGTTTTACTTTCTTTGTTTACAGAATGTTCTTGTAAATTTGACCAATAAGTTCATTGTTTTACACGAAATAAGGTTTTTATTATTGTTACGAATATAATTCTTAAAGCTTAAGTTACTTTTATTTCGATTTTTGTATGTCAATTTGCTTCCCCTTTTTTTTTTGTAACTCTTGATTTTTTATTATTTTTAGGCGAAAAGCACATTGAGGCTATTACCGCCTAAATGTAAGCGTGAGTGTAAAGTGTTAAAGTCGTAAGTGCAGTGTGTACGTGTGTTTTAGAATCGGGTACCGCGATGGACGTCTAAATCCTCTCAACAGGTGCAGCTAGTCCGCACTTCCTGCGGTGTGTAACTAACGATTTTTTCGGACAAACAACTAAATGTTTGCGTAATGTTGCCGAACAATTTAATAACGTCTCGAGCAACTACAAATATTTTATACAACTAAGGCAAACTTGTTTTATTATAAATTTGCCATTCGATAATCTATTGTTTACATTGCTTAGGCTAACTTAGGCTATGTTTACACAAGTAAATATTTAGAAGTAGCAGGCTTAATGTAGTCTGTAGCGTCACCGATAAAACTGACAAGAAATACAGTACTGACAGAGCCGAAACCTCTGGAACACTCAAATAATAATGTAAAAAGGGATTTCCAGAACTTCTAATGGAGTTAAAAAGGCGTGCTTAACAAAATAAGATGATTTACACACACACTGCCAAGCTTTGTAACTCAAGAACTCATTATATTTATTCCTACGAACGCGTCTGTATGCTGTGTATTATTTAATCTATTGCACAATACATAAGATATACTCACTAAGGCAAACGGAACTGCTTTTCTTCACTGGACACTTACCTAAACAGAAAACAAACAGAATTAATATCATGTTTACTGACAATCTATAAACAGCTAGTCTATAATAGACGTTAGTGAAACTATTAGAGCGGCCATCATGGTAAGACCCGAAACCTTAACTGACCTTAGTAACAGGTTGGAACACAGCCAAACCCGTTCGATAGTTTCAAAATGGCGGCCGTTTTAAAATCCGTCAAATTACAAAACTGAATTTGAAGGTCAGTATTGACTTTCATGTTTTCGCGTCAGCGAGACAGCTGCGTGTGCCTAGTACTGAAGTAATGAGGCGAGAACACAGTGTACGGCATGATAGCGTCGTCCTTGACGGCTTTCGGACAATGGAAGTAAAGAATAAGGAACCGGAAGGAAGGCAGATAAGCTATCTACAGCTTGTCCCGTGCTGGCTCATTAAGGACACCTTGTGGCGAGGCAACACCAAGTGACAAAACATTTTGACGGGACGCGACCCCGGGACAGTGTTTGGATTGCTGTTTCCTGCGGCGGACGGGTACAATGTTTACGGAAAATGTACCCACCGATTTTGATAAAATTATTTTTGATTACAGGGGAAAATAGAAATGATTATTTCGAGGCTTGTAAACCGCAGGATAATAATAAATATAAACATCAAATAATGAAAATGATCTTTTGGAGCCGCCATAATGGTAAGACATAATGGATGAAATGGGCACGAATCCTGGATTCTAGATCAAGTATTTAAAGGTCGTTAAAAAATTAGACATATGGCATTTTCTAGCATTCACAATTTTTGTCCTATACGATTTAAGCTACCACAAAAATCGACATATTTCGGACAAGTTCGTTGCCCAGGGTAAAAAGGAGAGTTCTAAAATGGCGGCTATTTTAAATCTTAAATAATCGCGGCACGCAGCTGATGTGATGGAAGCGCATTTCTAAAAGTAATTATTTATCTTACTTTTTAAACTCTTAAATAAACAGCATAAAAAAGTCTGTATTTATTATAGCATTTCAAACACTCAGACTGCCATAAAAATACGAAAATGGACCCTGACTGCCGTCAAATTAAACTTACTAATTTCAACGGATTGTGAAATTTCGAAAAGCTTATTTATTCAGTTTTTAACGCAGATTGGGAGGGTCGAATCAGTTTTTCAAAAAACCATTTAAGACATAACAGTAATGATTTTGTATGCTTTGAAATGACCGCCTTTAAAAATTATTGAACGGATTTCGCTGGGTAACAATACTGTTTAAGGTACACCAATATTGTCGTTTGATGCCTGGTGTTGAACCAAATCGGACCAATATTGCCGTTTGATGCATACTGTTGAACCAAATCGAAGCAATGTTGCCGTTTCATGCCTAGTATTGAACCAAATGGGACCAATATTGCCGTTGCATGCCTAGTTTTGAACCAAATCGGACAAATATTGGCGTTTGATGTCTATTTATGAACCAAATCGGACCAATATTTCCGTTTGATGCCTACAAATGAACCAAATCAAACCAATATTGCCGTTTCATGCCTAGTATTGAACCAAATTGGACCAATATTGCCGTTGCATGCCTAGTTTTGAACCAAATCGGACAAATATTGGCGTTTGATGTCTATTTATGAACCAAATCGGACCAATATTTCCGTTTGATGCCTACAAATGAACCAAATCAAACCAATATTGCCGTTTCATGCCTAGTATTTAACCAAATGGGACCAATATTGCCGTTTCATGTCTAGTGTTGAACCAAAGCGGACCAATATTGCAGTTTGACGCATATTGTTAAACCAAATCGGACCAATATTGCCGTTTGATGCATACTGTTGAACCAAATCGAAGCAATATTGCCGTTTCATGCCTAGTATTGAACCAAATCGGACCAATATTGCCGTTTCATGCCTAGTTTTGAACCAAATCGGACAAATATTGCCGTTTCATGCCTAGTTTTGAACAAAATCGGACCAATATTTTGCCTATTTTTGAACTAAATAGGACCAATATTGCCTTTACATGCCTGGTTTTGAACCAAATTGGACAAATATTGCCGTTTCATGCCTATTTTTGAACAAAATCGGACTAATATTTTGCCTATTTTTGAACTAAATAGGACCAATATTGCCGTTTCATGACTAGTTTTGAACTAAATCGGACCAATATTGCCTTTACATGCCTGGTTTTGAACCAAATTGGACCAATTTTGCCTTTTCATGCCTAGTTTTGATCCAAATCGGATCAAAACTGCGAACGTGAATGTGCTAACACACACAGTAGGCTATATAAATTTTAAATACTCATTGCATGTTACGATAGGCGCTCATTTCAAGTTCTCGGGTCTGGCTGTTACCATGATGAGTCCTCCAGTAGCTCATTTCCAATTTAAATCGTTAATAAACACCCATTTGCTCATACAGATTTATATGCGGTGGGCTCACTATTAATGGCGTTAGACGGTCACACAAGTACATGTAGGCCTAATACAAAGAAACGAGATACGTTTAATTAAATAAAACAAGGTTAACAGTTTTCCGCATTAATTATGTAACCATTTTAAAACCGGAGGAAGAAAGAAGAGATGAAATTGGAGAGATTGCCGGTGAGGAGCGGAGGAGAGGGCATGGAGCATAAATTATGCGCATTGGAAGTGTTCACGGAGAGAATGACAGACACAGTGATCAGAACACAGATAAGCGGAAAGGAATGCACACAACACAACACGACAAAACAGAGGACGACGGTGAAAATATTTGGCGTTCTGCATTTCTGCATTTCTCACGTGTAAACCGAGAATTTATATAAAACCAGCGTTCGTTTCGCATTTGTTAGGGTCTACCGTGTGCGTGGTTTTCATTTCGGCTAGTCATAAATTGCATGGAATTACAATTGCTGAAGTTTGCGTAGGCTAAGATATGAAACCTCAGCGCTCGACAGTTAGCTCACCCAGTCTTACCTCCTATTGTTTCTTATTTCTTGGTAGTTCATTTTTCATATTATTCCGATCGCTTTTGTACCAAAAATGAGGACCTGCGTTATTGGAACATACGAGGTACTTAAAAGTTCGTCAGACCACCAGGGTACTTTTACCCTCATAATTTCTATTTTAAGTTTTTTTCTGTAAAAATAAAACCGACTTAAAACCGATATTACAAAATCCCAGGAACAGTAATAAAGTATTCCCACAATACAGGCGTTGGTGACAGAAATAATTGTGTGTGAACCAAAACAGCTGATTGCTAGAAAAACATTGTTGAAAGTAATATTTGAATTATTACTGTATCCAAGATTTAAATAATTACTGACCGAATTAGTTTTGAAAGTAGAATCGGTAAGACAATTTAGACCAGTTCTAATACGTAAATATTATTAAATAAAAGACTCTGCTTTTAGTAAACAGTAAATATTAGCGTAATGTAAACATGTAACGTAAAATCCGGTTATAGTTTTTTTTTGTAAATATTTCAGTAGGTATAACGTTAGAATTCAGTAAAAAAACCTTTAAAACTTTTAGGAAAAAAATGCTAACAATTTTCGAAGATTTAAAATGTCCGCCATTAAAATTAAGGATTTGTTTAAGGTACACCAATATTGGCGTTTGATGCCTAGTGTTGAACCAAATCGGACCAATATTGCCGTTTCATGACTAGTTTTGAACCAAATCGGACCAATATTTTGCCTAGTTTTGAACCAAATCGGACCAATATTGCCGTTTCATGCTTAATGTTGAACCAAATCGGACAAATATTGCCGTTTCATGACTAGTTTTGAACCAAATCGGACCAATATTTTGCCTAGTTTTAAACCAAATCGGACAAATATTGCCGTTTCGTGACTAGTTTTGAACCAAATCGGACCAATATTTTGCCTAGTTTTGAACCAAATCGGACCAATATTGCCGTTTCATGCTTAGTGTTGCACCAAATCGGACAAATATTACCGTTTCATGACTAGTTTTGAACCAAATCGGACCAATATTTTGCCTAGTTTTGAACCAAATCGGACCAATGTTGCCGTTTCATGCTTAGTGTTGAACCGAATCGGACAAATATTGCCGTTTCATGACTAGTTTTGAACAAAATCGGACCAATATTTCGCCTAGTTTTGAACCAAAGCAGACCAATATTACCGTTCAATGCCTAGTTTTGAACTAAATCGCACCGCCACTAGTTAAAATGTCCGCCATTTTGAAACCGCCCAAAGGATTTTGCTGGTTAACGAACTTATCTAGGCAATTACTTGTGCTACGTTTGAAACAAATTAAAGGAAAACTTCATCTTGAGGAAGTATTAAAACACACACGCGCGCGCGCACAAATCTTTACAACCCCTCAACAAGTGGTCTAGAGGTGGTCCATGATGGCCGCCCTATAAGCTTTCACAACAGTATGACACAGTTCGTCACAGCTTCCAAACCAGTTTATGATTCATACCGATGTGTGTTACAGAATAGGATTAACGATTTAATGTTTATCGCGATGCGGTGCTAAGGATTTGGCAACGCTGCAAATAACGTTAGCTTTTACTATATTTATTGTTCAGCCAGCCGGGCAGGTAACAGTAACTGTTAATAGTGTAATGTATTTATAGTGGACAATAACATTAAATAAAGTGTGGGATGCTTTATACTGACTTAGTGACTAGCTCTCTAGCTCTCGTGTCAATATTTACAGCTACCAGTCATCTCTTTTTATCGGAAAATAAGCCATCCTGGTAACACCCAGACCAGACGCTTGTACTGACATTTAGAGCACGTTTTCAGGGGTCGTTGGTTTTGTTTTTAAATGTGTACGAGTGTGTTAATAAGGTCACGTTCGCAATTTAAATCAGATTTAATTAAAAACATTGGCACAAAAATTTACTTCGTTAATAAATTCCTTAACCAGCAATATTCGTTTAACAGTTTCAAAATGGCGGCAATTATAAAGCTTGAAAAACGTACAACTTTTTTACATATTTCTTAAAACCCGATTTCGCCGTCGTAATCGACGCAGAAAACTGCATCAATTGGCATTTTTAATTTCCAAAATCCGTTAAACAGTTTCAAAATGGCGGCAATTATAAAGTTTGAAAAACGTACAACTTGTTTCTCTTAAATATTTTCTAAAACCCGTTTTCGCCATCGTAATCGACGCAGAAACTGCATCAATTGGCATTTTTAATTTACAAAATGTGTTTAACAGTTTCAAAATGGCGACAATTATAAATCTTGAAGAACGTAAAACTTGTTTCTCTTAAATAGTTTCTAAAATCCGATTTCGCCGTCGTAATCGACGCAGAAAACTGCATCAATTGGCATTAAAAATGGAAATTAAAAATTTCCAAAATCCGTTTAACAGTTTCAAAATGGCGGCAATTATAAATCTTGAAGAACGTACAACTTGTTGATGTGCTGTGGCGTCCAGGGCGTTCGTCTTCTTCAACGTCTTCACGGCCTTCTTAGAAACGCTTATACCACTCGTAAACTCTTGCTTTACTCATAGCAGACTCACCATAGGCCTTTGTTAACATTTCATACACTTTTGTACACTTTATTCCATTTTTTACGCAAAATTTGATACAAATTCTTTGATCCATTTCTTTTAACAAACAAAAATTGCCGAGCTCACAAAAACACGTATAATCTTAGTGGCTGTCACAGACAAAGTCAACAATGAAAACAGCTGAAAGTTTTATCGTACTTCAAGGGTATGTATACCAACATATTAAAAAAATGTTTGACAATCGGACTCTCCAAGCTCGCGAAATTTAAAAATTCTCGTTACTCTCTGAACACACCTCGTATAGTTTTTGAAGATGGAGGTTCTCCAAAAGTTCAACGAAAGTAGAATTGACGAAGGTAAGGAAGGCATGTCATTATACTGAACACAGTGATAATAATCCTAGCAGAAAAGAAGATGAATATAAAAAGAATTTCCCCAAGTACTATTAGGAAACAGGTAAGTCGTGCCAACAGATTGGATGACACACTGGTTGCTGTCAGTATACAAAGCAACTAGTTAGTAAAGTTACATGGTCTTTCAGAAAATAGGTTTACTGAACTTCCTAAAGACAAAAATGTTTAATTGAAACAAGTTTTAGTAGGTTCTGGGGAGGCCTGGGACACCACGAGGTGTATTCGTTACAGCTTAGGAAGCAACAGTTAATTAAATAGAGCCCATCCAGCCATCGAGCGTCAGCCATCTGCTTCCACCCATCACTCAATGCGGCTGTCAATCAATCACCTCACCTCTTTGTTGCTGTCCCTGCTTCGGCATTGTTGCTATGGGAAACTATTTTTTTACACAAACCTTTTATTGTCCCGCAAGTGTTTCTGTCCGCTCCGCGTCTATTGTCGGGGCGTCCTTCTTAAAACACAGACTATTTTTATTCTGGAATCAGTTTTGTAGATCATGGTTAGGTTACACCTGTCAGTCACTGATTTTGGCGGAGAGGGGAGAGTGAAGAGTGGAGAGGGCTTCAGGATCGCTGAACGCGACAACTTAAAGTAAGACATTTTCTTCTGAATTAGGTTCGCGTTAAAAATCAAATGTAGCAGACCAGACGCTTGTACTGATATTTAGAGCACGTTTTCAGGGTCGTTGGATTTGTTTTTAAATGTGTGTTAATAAGGTCACGTTCGCAATTTAAATCAGATTTAATTAAAAACATTGGCACAAAAATTTACTTCGTTAATAAATTCCTTAACCAGCAATATTCGTTTAACAGTTTCAAAATGGCGGCAATTATAAAGCTTGAAAAACGTACAACTTTTTTACATATTTCTTAAAACCCGATTTCGCCGTCGTAATCGACGCAGAAACTGCATCAATTGGCATTTTTAATTTCCAAAATCCGTTTAACAGTTTCAAAATGGCGGCAATTATAAATCTTGAAGAACGTACAACTTGTTTCGCTTAAATAGTTTCTAAAATCCGATTTCGCCGTCGTAATCGACGCAGAAAACTGCACCAATTGGCATTTTTAATTTCCAAAATCCGTTTAACAGTTTCAAAATGGCGGCAATTATAAATTTTGAAGAACGTTTAACTTGTTTCTCTTAAATAGTTTCTTAAATCCGATTTCGCCGTCGTAATCGACGCAGAAAACTGCACCAATTGGCATTTTTAATTTCCAAAATCATTTTAAGAGTTTCAAAATGGCGGCAATTATAAATCTTGAAGAACGTACAACTTGTTTCTCTTAAATATTTTCTAAAACCCGTTTTCGCCGTCGTAATCGACGCAGAAAACTGCATCAATTGGCATTTTTAATTTACAAAATCCGTTTAGCAGTTTCAAAATGGCGGCAATTATAAATCTTGAAGAACGTACAACTTGTTTCTCTTAAATAGTTTCTAAAATCCGATTTCGCCGTCGTAATCGACGCAGAAAACTGCACCAATTGGCATTTTTAATTTCCAAAATCATTTTAACAGTTTCAAAATGGCGGCAATTATAAATCTTGAAGAACGTACAACTTGTTTCTCTTAAATAGTTTCTAAAATCCGATTTCGCCGTCGTAATCGACGCATAAAACTGCATCAATTGGCATTCTTTTATTTCAAAAATCTGTTGAAATTAAGGATATTTATTTGACGGCAGTCAGGGTTCGTGTTATTTTAAATGCGATTTTGGAGTTTAAGACTGTAATTTGAACGCCGTTTGTGATAATAAGGTAAGGTATAGATAATATTGTTTTAAGATTCGCTTCCATGACGTCGGTGACACAGGTACTTGTAGACACGGTGGCTGAGACACACAACACACTGGAAGACACCTAAGTAACCTGTTCGTTAAAACTAATTCTCATAGAATTTCAGTCGTTACGGTGATTTATTATTGTGATATATCTATTCAGGCTTTTTGTTTGGCTGTTCCAGGAACACCGGCCTAGCTAAAACATTTATGAATGTTTTAAAATAAAAACTATATTTTTTCTTTTACAGTTAACCTGAACTTTCAATATATTATACTTGAATGTTACATAAACGCGGCATGGAGCTGTCTCGTGTAAAAATTCGTAAGTCCTCTATTTTAACGCAGTCAGCGATCAGCTGCTGCTGTCTTAAGGTTAAGATCCGCCCACGACAGGATCCCTACATCTTGCAGCGGTATCTATATTTGCATAATAATTCGAATACAACGAAACTGCGATGCAAGTATCTTATTTAAAAAAAATGTTTTAAAATCTATCTCAATATAACCTATAAAAACTTCTCTAAGTACTGTGTTCAGATTAATGATCTGCCTTCACGAGGTGTGTTCAGAAAGTAACGAGAATTTTAATTTTTTGAACAAAATATTTATTTATTCTTCTACATTGATGTTGTTGCCTTCAAAATAGTCCCCACTGGAGATTATGTACTTGTGGATTATCGCTTCTTCCAATCCTCGAAACACTTCTCAAACTCGATCTTTGAGATAGCCTTTAGTTCATTCAGCGATACGCTTTTAATATCATCTACGGCTGTAAAACGACGGCCCTTTAAGGTTCTCTTTATTTTTGGAAATAGGAAAAAGTCACACGGAGCCGTCTCTGACGAATATGGAGGCTGGGGCATCGTTACAGTACTGTTTTTGGCCAAAAATTCACGAACAAGCAATGAAGTGTGAGCTGGTGCATTATCGTGGAGCAAAAGCCATGACTTGTTTTTCCACAGATCCGGCCGTTTTTTTTTTTTTTGAATTGCTTCACGCTGAACTTGTAGGTAGTACTCCTTATTGACCGTTTCACCTGGTGGCAGGAATTCATGATGCACTATGCCATTAATATCGAAGAACACAGTCAGCATAACTTTCACATTCGACCGTACTTGTCGAGCCTTTTTCGGTCTTGGCGAGCCAAAATGCCTCCACTGAGATGATTGAGCCTTAGTTTCGACGTCATATCCATAAACCCACGTTTCGTCACCTGTTAAAATACGTTTCAGTAATTCTGCATCGTCGTTGACTTCATTTAGTGACTCCTGAGCAACTTCCATTCGCCGCTGTTTTTGTTCAAAATTCAACAATTTTGGAACGAATTTTGCTGCCACGCGATTCATACACAAAACATTGGAAACAATGTCATGACATTATCCAATCGATATGCCAACATCATCAGCGACCTCTCTAATTGTGATTTGGTGATTGTTCATAACCATTTCTTTAACTTTTTCCACGTTTTCATCGGTTGTTGATGTGCTGGAGCTTCCAGGGCGTTCGTCATCTTCAACGTCTTCACGGCCTTCTTAGAAACGCTTATACCACTCGTAAACTCTTGCTTTACTCATAGCAGACTCACCATAGGCCTTTGTTAACATTTCACACACTTTTGTACACTTTATTCCTTTTTTTTAGGCAAATTTGATACAAATTCTTTGATCCATTTCTTTTAACAAACAAAAATCGCCGGGCTCATAAAAACACGTCTAACGTTAGTGGCTGTCACAGACAAAGTCAACAGCTGAAAGTTTTATCGTACTTCAAGGGCATGTATACCAACATAATAAAAAAAATGTTTGACAATCGGACTCTCCAAGCCCGCGAAATTTAAAAATTCTCGTTACTCTCTGAACAAACCGCGTATAGTTTTTGAAGATGGAGGTTCTCCGAAACCGAGTCAACGAAAGTAGAATTGACGAAGCTAGGGAAGGCATATCATTATACTGAACACAGTGATAATAATCCTAGCAGAAAAGAAGAAGAATATAAAAAGAATTTCCCTAAGTACTATTAGGAAACAGGTAAGTCGTGCCAACAGATTGGATGACACACTGGTTGCTGTCAGTATACAAAGCAACTAGTTAGTAAAGTTACATGGTCTTTCAGAAAATAGGTTTACTGAACTTCCTAAAGATAAAAATGTTTAATTGAAACAAGTTTTAGTAGGTTCTGGGGAGGCCTGGGACACCACGAGGTGTATTCGTTACAGCTTAGGAAGCAACAGTTAATTAAATAGAGCCCATCCAGCCATCGAGCGTCAGCCATCTGCTTCCACCCATCACTCAATGCGGCTGTCAATCAATCACCTCACCTCTTTGTTGCTGTCCCTGCTTCGGCATTGTTGCTATGGGAAACTATTTTTTTACACAAACCTTTTATTGTCCCGCAAGTGTTTCTGTCCGCTCCGCGTCTATTGTCGGGGCGTCCTTCTTAAAACACAGACTATTTTTATTCTGGAATCAGTTTTGTAGATCATGGCTAGGTTACACCTGTCAGTCACTGATTTTGGCGGAGAGGGAAGAGGGAAGAGGGCATCAGGATCGCTGAACGCGACAACTTAAAGTAAGACATTTTCTTCTGAATTAGGTTCGCGTTAAAAATCAAATGTAGGATTATTTTTGAAATTTTTTTAAAATTCAACCCTAATGTTATCAAATAAGTTATTTACATTCCAGAAAAATTCGATCAAGTAACAAGTTGAAAATTTTGTTTAATATTTGTGACAGTTCTTTGCCTCCTTGAAATTAGCACCGATCCTGTTCTCTAGATCATTTTTTGAGGGGTCCTTAGAATTTTATATATATATATATATATATATATATATATATATATATATATATATATATTATATTTTTTTTTTTTTTAACGTCCAACTAGTGTGCACACTTGAGTTAATGCAGACGATGGAACGATTTATAGCGTATGAAAATGCCAAGCCCTCGCCGGGAATCGAACCCGAGTCCTTGGGGTGAAAGCCCAGTACGCTATCAACTAGGCCACCGAGGCGGCAATGTG
Source organism: Callitettix versicolor (assembly GCA_022606455.1). Taxonomy (NCBI): domain Eukaryota; kingdom Metazoa; phylum Arthropoda; class Insecta; order Hemiptera; family Cercopidae; genus Callitettix; species Callitettix versicolor. The sequence continues at coordinate 120,812,079 of CM040186.1, forward strand.
TGTGTGTGTGTGTGTGTGTGTGTGTGTGTGTGTGTGTGTGTGTGTGTGTGTGTGTGTGTGTGTGTGTGTGTGTGTGTGTGTGTGTGTGTGTGTGTGTGTGTGTGTGTGTGTGTGTGTGTGTGTGTGTGTGTGTGTGTGTGTGTGTGTGTGTGTGTGTGTGTGTGTGTGTGTTTATCACGCTGACGTTCACAATTTTTATCGATTTTATTCAAAAGCGGCACAAAAGTCGATTACCTTATTACCATCGACAAGTTTGTCAACCAGTAAAATTGTTCAACAGTTTCAAAATGTCGGGCGTTCGAATTTTTTTTAAAACAATTTTTTCGTCTTAAATCAGTTTCAAAATTGGATCACAACAGTAACAAGCGTTAAAATCTGCATAAATTAGTGTTTTAGAATTTCAAAATTCATTTGAATTAGGAATTTTTCAAGGTGATCAGTATTCATTTTCGTATTTTCAATGTAACTTGCTACTTTTTCTTTTTCTTTTTTTTAACGTCCGACTATTGTGCACACTTGGGGTAATGCAGACGATGGGACGGTTTATAGCGTATGAAAATGCCAAGCCCTGGCCGGGAATCGAACCCGGGTCCTCGGCCAATTTTAATGCTCATTATAAGAGTAAAATAAATAAATTTCAAAAAGATTAAGATAAATAGCCTAGAAATATTTTTAAAAATTCGCTTCAATCACGTCAGCGAGATAGTTGCGTGACGTGATTATTTTTAAATTACGTGTTTCCGAGAAAATTTCCGGGCTAACTGGATTACGTGCACACAGTATATTATAAAAAATGTTCTTCACTAGGTGACACTAAAGTTTGCCTCTTATACCAAATTCCATAAACAAACCCTAATGTAAACCAAATAACTGCATTGACTGGCCGATAAACGTGTTTAATTTACATTCTGTATTCGTTTTGTTTAACGCCCGTTGAACATTTTTACAAGACTGTGTTTGTTTAATTTCTGTAACATTAGTTTTAAATTACGTTTCCGCTTTATCAATGTATTTCCAAGACCATCCCGTATACGTTCGACAGAGCCGGCGAATATTTCCGGCGAGGGGTGAAACGAGGGCTTCAACGTAGTCGTGTAAACGCTAATCACCGGCAAAATCTAATTGTAATAATTATGTAGGCATAACAGAAACAGTAACGTAATACGGGGTGTGCCGGAGTGCGCGTGAAGGGGAGAGGGTTGCGATAGACAGGCGTGTAAAAATTTGCATCATCGAACACACAATGATTATTACAGGTGATGAATATTTTATACTGAAGGAGACACTTCGCTCGCTCGGACTGCGGCTTCATTATTACTTGGCTCACAGTTACACCCAGCAGCGCCAATAATAAACATAACCTCAAAGTTCGCACACATAACAAGCAATTGTTTGATAGGCATATAATCAGCTTTTTATTTTTTACGTGCCCTGTTTTATAACAACAGACATTTTGAAGGAAATCCTCTGGGTACCAGAACTTGCTGGGATAGAGGAAAATGAGGAAGCGCACGAGTTGGCAAGGAAGAAGCCATCGACCTAACTTGTAGGAGCAGAACCGTTTTTCGGACTTAAGGACGGTTATTTTGAGGCTTAGAGAAGATTTTTTTGTGTTTAACGTCCGACTATTGTGCACACTTGGGCTAATGCAGACGATGGGATGATTTATAGCGTATGAAAATGCCAAGCCCTGGCCGGGAATCGAACCCGGGTCCTCGGGGTGAAAGCTCAGTACGCTATCAACTAGGCCACCGAGGCGGCTTTGAATATAATGATAACCTTTATGAGAAACATGCGAGCACTCGCTGACGGCAAAGTGTGTAACTACAGTTAAATATATAATAGTACTGTCTGTTTTCTGCCTTCACCCGCTGTTTTTGCAGCTCGCAGCGTTCGTAGCGGCAGATAGTCCAGTTACTTTGACTTCAGCCGCTGATATCGAGCACATTTTTTATAATGATGTCTGTACTAGTACGTTTATAATCAATGTTTGTGGTTTCCTGATAGCATGTAGGCTTCGTTTTATTTTTTTCTAAGTTTTTTTTTATATTTTAACTCAGGCTTATGTTCCTGTTGGAGTTTAGGGTCCTGAATCGAACCGGGTCTCTCGGGGTGAAAGCCCAGTACGCTATCAACTAGGCCACCGAGGCGGCTAGAGGGGAAGAAGAATCTAAGCTCTGGAAAGATAAGCGAAGGCCAAGGAGTTCCTCGGGAAATTTGACATGAGAGCAACACTGAAAATAGAAACATTTTGTATCGGTCTTAATATTCCTTACTCAGCATAGCAACTTGCAGATACTGCGGGAGGGAAGAACTCTTTATCACTTGCTGGTCAACTGTCATGGTATATCCACAAGAATTTTGGCAAATATTTTGGAAAGTTACCGTTTAGAAGAGAGGGATTTACCTACTTTGAATCCTCTCCAAATACTCGAATTCACGAAGCGGTTAGGGACTGGAGAGGATACTCTGAGATTCTCAGGCGTATAGGAAGGGGGCACAATACATCTTCGAAGATCGCAGTGAGTTTGCCTCGTCTTTGTTTACAAATATCACTTGACGTTCAAAGTAAAAGGAACGCAAAACATATACTTACAACAAATATGAAAACGACCCAACCTTATACACAGTACAGACCGTAACCTGCTTACTTCACTATTTTGTACAGGGTTGAAAGCCGGATAAAGACTTACATGGCATAAAATAAAACGCAAGCCTTCGACACGTCCTCTGAAAATACCCTGACTGGACCGTCTCACCATCACGGAAGTGTTGCGAACTTGAGCTTATGCCCTGTTAGAGTCACGTGACGAGAACGATCGAAAATACCGCGCACTGCGAAACACTGTCCCAGGTCAAAGTGTCGCCTGACCGACGCAGAATTCCGCGGCCAACAAACGTTCGCAAAAGGTTTAGGTTTAACTCCGCTCAACTGCTCTGTAACGCAATGATAAAGTACTTATTCTTACGACGGTAGGTAATATCCGGAAAGGATAAGCACCACAATTAGGGGAAGAAGGAAAATCCTATAATAAAAATCAAACAATTTCTACAAGTTTACAGATAGGCCTGCTGCACAAACTTCTCAGTTTCAGATGTTTGCAGAAATAACATAGACAAACAATTAACAGTTAAAGAATATTTAATAAAAATCCCACTAAATAAATTTACCATTACAAATAAAAACTAAATACATAGCGTAGTAACAGAAAACATTGATCCCGATTGCAACAATCTAACGGTGTACAATTTTCTTTTCAAAATGAAGGCGAATTTAAGAGTTTAATAATAAAATATATAACGCACGTCGTGTTTAGTATCTTATGTTTAATATAATTTGGAACGTTTCTTCAAGTGTAAGATAAAGTTACACCCGCCATTTTTAAACGGTTGAAAGAATTTTTCCCTGTAACGAGTACGTCTAAGCTCAGTATCTGAATAAATTCAGAGTAAAACTGCAAAGATTAACATGCAAAACACGCACGTAACTTGTCAGGATCGACGCTCACTGCACAGTCTCGGGTTTGGGTCTTACTACGATGGCGTTCCAACAGCTTATTTTTAAATAGAATCTCGCTAACTGTAACCGCACTGTGAGAACAGATTCTCTTTGTTATGTAGGCCGCATCGTATCAAAGGAACTTTTTGTACGCGTTGGCTATCGTATAGTCACTAGCAATATGCAAACTCACTACACAAACTTGTCAGCACGTTCGTGAATGATTTACTGTACGTTCAGTTGTTAAATACTGTTATATAAAGATAATACGAGACGAACTAGCTGTTCAACACTCGTATAATAACCGAGGACCCTTTAACAAGGACACAATACAGAGCGTCAAGTGGCCTCTCCTCGCATGTCCTGCCTCCTGCTCACCAGTTTTTTTCTACCACAATCTGTCTCCCTCACCCTCTACCCTTGTTGGTATCATCCCTCCATGGTATATTACACCGACCGGCTAATTCTTTCTTCCGGGTTACTTTCAAAGCACTTCCCAACGTCCTAAATCCAATTTTATCTATTAGGCCCTACGCTTGCATATTTCGTTCACTTGACACTTTTATTGTGTGTTTTTTTATAAGTTTTAAACAGATGTGAGAAAACTTCTTTTTTTAATCACTTTGAAGTATAATACTTTACATTACAGAAGTCTTTTAAGAAAAATGTATCGCGTACGCAGCTGTCTCGCTGATGCGTACAACACTGAATAATATATATATATATATATATATATAGTGCATCATGAATTCCTGCCACCAGGTAAAATGGTCAATAACGAGTACTACCTACAAGTTCAACGCCGTTTGCGTGAAGCAATCCGAAAAAACGCCCGGATATGTGGAAAAACAATTCATGGCTTTTGCACCACGATAATGCACTTCATTGCTTGATCGTGAATTTTTGGCCAAAAACAGTACTGTAACGATGCCCCAGCCTCCATATTCGCCAGACACGGCTCCGTGTGACTTTTTCCTATTTCCAAAAATAAAGATTACCTTAAAAGGGCCGTCGTTTTACAGCCGTAGATGACATTAAAAGCGCATCGCTGAAAGAACTAAAGGCTATCTCAAGGATCGAGTTTGAGAAGTGTTTCGAGGATTGGAAGAAGCGCTGGCACAAGTGCATAATCTCCAATGAGGACTATTTTGAAGGCGACAACACCAATGTAGAAGAACAAATAAATATTTTGTTCAAAAAATCAAAATTCTCGTTACTTTCTGAACACACCTCGTGAATGCCGGGTAAAGTAACCGCCATGTAACAACACACCACTATGTCACACAAATCGGCGTTAATGCATCCGAATGCAACGCACCACAATAACGCATGTTTCACGCATTTGCGGTTCCATCCGGTTCCGTTCATTTTCGGTCGCTGCCGGACAAATGTGAAACGTTGCTTCGCTCTCTACTCGGTACCCGACGGAAACTGCAGAACACCGAATACTCCCCCGACACGAACACGAGACAGCGATCAACGCGTTCACACTCGCTTCTTGGGTTCAGTTTCTGTTTACCTGATGTCGCTGTGGATCGGCGGTTTCCGCAGTGTACGGGACGAAACTTGCGAAAACATATGGATACATTTAAGCACGGAAATACGTTTGTGATGAAATTTTCAAGCACTATGATGAATTTGACGCCACTGAAAAAATGGAATTCGGTAAGTATTGAAAAATTCATTTTTATTTCATACTAGCTGACCCAGCGACCTTCGTACCGCCTAAGCGTCAATGGATGTCGCGATAATTTCAGTAAAACGCACTTATTTACTAACATAAGTAGCTGACTGTGACTTGTCATACCTATAACTATTCAATTTGAACAGGAATAAAAACTAAAAAAAAATATTTCCAAAGCATAATGTCTATTTTGATGTACAACAATATTCAATTTATTTTAGACCATTTTTAGTCGTTTGTCGAGAAAAGTCTGACAATTCCAGTTTTGGATTGAATGCTATTTATTGAAGTTTTTTGGATAAACAAAGTTTTTTATTTTTCCTTCTAGTGGGTACACAAATAAATTAGAAGGTTTTCCAACGCGTGAGTAGGCTACACACAGCTGTCCATGTGAGAAGCATGGATTTTCCAAATTAAGTCCACACACTTCCAGCGATTGCCCTTGTATGGTCATTGCAAGTGCGAGTTGCACTGGAAACTGCAAACGTTTGAAATTTCAAGTCTCTAGTTATAATAGTCTCGGCTGTATGTTGATTATTAAAGTCGGACTGGGTAAGTATTTTAATGGCGTTAAAATCAAATGTTTGCAAAATCCTTTCTTAGTGCACCTTGACATTGTAGTAAGAAGGCACCCTGAAAATATCAAGTCTCTAGCTATAATAGTCTCGGCTGTATGTTGATTGTTAAAGTCGGACTGGGTAAGTAGTAATTTAATGGCGTTAAAATCAAATGTTTGCTAAAGCCTTTCTTAGTGCACCTCGACATTGTAGTAAGAAGGTACCCTGAAAATGTCAAGTCTCTAGCTATAATAGTCTCGGCTGTACGTTGATTATTAAAGTCGGACTGGGTAAGTAATTTAATGGCGTTAAAATCAAATGTTTGCAAAATCCTTTCTTAGTGCACCTTGACATTGTAGTAAGAAGACACCCTGAAAATATCAAGTCTCTAGCTATAATAGTCTCGGTTGTATGTTGATTGTTAAAGTCGGACTTGGCCGGACATAGCCTACATACATAAGAACTGAGCCGATTTATAACATGTATCATAAATTAAAATCATAAATCATAAATTTAGGGCTGGTTGGGATGTTGGATTTTGCGCGATACGGCAAATGTCATATTATTTATATATATATATATATATATATATATATATATATATATATATATATATATAGCCTATATATATATATATTAACCGCCTCGGTGGCCTAGTTGATAGCGTACTGGATTTTCACTCCGAGGACCCGGGTTCGATTCCCGGCCAGGGCTTGGCATTTTCATACGCTATAAATCATCCCATCGTCTGCATTAGCCCAAGTGTGCACAATAGTCGGACGTTAAACAAAAAAAAAAACATACATACATACAAACATTCATTTTTATAAACTATAGGCTACATAGATGAGACGTAATAACTCATGGCGACTTTGAGGAATTAAAAAGGAAATTATTTTAAAATTAAGAAAATAACCAATGACATCTATTTAAAATAAAATTGTATTTTTTCAAACAAAGTTATTACTTATTACTTTTTATTCACGGTGTTACATTTTATTACAAAATGGCGACAATTCGCCTTCTCTCCACGATCGCTGCCGAGTGTACGGAAGAAAACACACCTTATGAGAACCGCCTATGTGTGAAACAGGCCTAAAGCAGCAGTTTCCATGTTACATCAAATCGCACTTGTGATTCGATAATGACAAAAAGTAGCGACAGACTCTAGGCGCACCGCTGGCACTCGCCCAACAGTGGTTACGAGTAAATATGTAGGAAATGAATGTCTGCATAGGATTACACAAGCAGGCCTCGGTACATTGCTGGCCGTCCACAAAACAAACCTCGAAAATCCACCTTTATAAAAATCTGTTCTGTAGATTTCGTGCGTTTCATTCATTGTACACAAAACAGTAAAGGAAATCAGAAAGATTTACCGTTCGAGAGGAGCCTAAATCTAAACACCTTATTGCTAGCAACACCCTATTCCGTCCGATTTGTTAGCAAATTCCATTTTAAAATGAGCTATTAGAGCGGACATCCTGGGAAAACCTAAGTTATACCCTGAAATGAGCGAAAATGCTATTGACCATTCGAACGCTTTTTGGTGGGTAGTTAAAATTTACATTTTTGTCAAAAAAATATGTGTGTTGCGCGCGCGCGCGTATGTGTGCGTGCGTGTGCATATGTGTGAATGCGTTTGCGTGTGCATGTTTGTGTGTGTGTGTGTGTGTGTGTGTGTGTGTGTGTGTGTGTGTGTGTGTGTGTGTGTGTGTGTGTGTGTGTGTGTGTGTGTGTGTGTGTGCTTGTGTGTGTGTGTGTGTGTGTGTGTGTGTGTGTGTGTGTGTGTGTGTGTGCGTGCGTGTGTGCGTGTGTGTGTGTGTGTGTGCGTGTGTGTGTGTGGGTGCGCTCGTGTGTGTGTGTGTGTTGTGTGCGTGCGCGTGTGTGTGCATATGTGTGCTTGTGTGTGTGCGCGCGTGTGTGTGCGTGCGTGTGCGCGTGTGTGTGTGCGTGTACGTGTTTGTGTGGGTGCGCTCGTGTGTGTGTGTGTGTGTTTGAGTCTGTGTCTGTGCGTGTGCGCGTATGCGTGTTTGTGTGTGCGCGCTCGCGCGCGTGTGCATGTGTGCGCGTGAGTATGCGTGTGGGGGTGTATGTGTGTGTGTGTGTGTGTGTGTGTGTGCGCGTTCGTCTGAGTGTGCGTGTGGGGGTGTACGTGTGTGTGTGTGTGTGTGTGTGTGTGTGTGTGTGTGTGTGTGTGTGTGTGTGTGTGTGCGCGCGCGCGCGCGTGCTGCGCTTCGCGAATGAGCGTGTGTTTCAGCACGCTCACGTCCGCAATTTCGGTCACATTTAATTCAAACTCGGCTCGTTCTTTAACCAGTAAAATTCGTTCAACAGTTACAAAATGGCGGTCGTTACAAGTCGTTAAATCTCCGTAACTTTTTTCTATCACGTCAAGTCAACGAAACAACTGCAACTGCGTGCACCGTTTGTTTCGTTCGTCTTAGAATTATTCTAAACGTACTCCAATTACGGATATTCATATTATTTGAATGAAAATTGACGGATTATGAAAATTCGTCAGGGTTTTTCTAAATAACGTCCGAACAAATGATTTGCGTCGGCGAAACACCGCGATGACCAATACCGGTAATTATTTTAAGCCAAGAAAATATTGTTAAATTCTTGTTATCTGTTTTTAGAAAACACAAAGTTTTATAAAATACCTGGTATTTAGGCCAAAAAAAAATTCAAGAACCTTTTTCAGTTAAAATATAGTAAGCCTTTATATGCTTACTAGGCTACACCATAATGCCAAACTTCTTTGATATCGTTTTATTCATAGCGTACAACGACGACCAACACAGTTATACTGGTTTATAAGTAAAAAAACAATTTTCTGAATTGAGTGGATCCGAGATGCATTGGTCGAAATTTTACTTCGTTTAATAAAACAGTAAAATGAATTAATACCAAAAAAATATATACATAAGCCTAACAATTATTTTTTTAAAATCCGTTTCTGTTATACGGAAACACAAAAAAGCAAACGAATTAAAATTAATTTGTTCAAATTTTATTTACAACTGAGTTTATAATATAAAAGACCCACTGTAACGCGTGAATAAATATTAAAAGCATTTTTTTCAATAAAAGACATAGAGGAAATGTTAGGTTAGGTTAGGCTAGCATTTGATTCCATCTGAAGCGATAACCAGTCATTAACCAGCAAAGAAAACAATTGCTTTAAAATAAATTTAAAATGTAAATCTAAAGTCATTTATTCAGAAACAAATTAGTTCGATTTTATTGGTTAAAATGAGCTGTTTTATTTCTGTACATATTTTCTATGAAATTCTTTTATATTCTTCTTCTTTTTTGCTAGGATTATTATCACTGTGTTCAGTATAATGATCTGCCTTCCCTAGCTTCTTCACTTCTACTTTCGTTGACGCGTTTCGGAAAAACTCCATCTTCAAAAACTATATCTATATTCATAAATTATGAGTATAGATATAGTTTTTGAAGATGGAGGTTCTCCGAAACGCGTCAACCAAAGTAGAATTGACGAAGATAGGGAAGGCAGATCATTACACTGAACACAGTATTTTCTATGAGTTTAAATATTTTCGTTTTTGCCGTCAGCTAAAAACTACAGTTGGAGGCCAACAAGAAATTACTATCCGAAACGATACGAATATTTTCATCGAAAAAAATAAAGCATTAACACAAGATTTCGTGTAATTCACGCTGAAACATTACTTGAATTAAAAAAAGAAAAAAATTCCGTTGGTCTTACATACTGACATTGTTGTAAAATATTAATCTGCAAACCTACAATATTTTTTTTTGTGTTTAACGTCCGACTATTGTGCACACTTGGGCTAATTCAGACGATGCGATGATTTATAGCGTATGAAAATGCCAAGCTCTGGCCGGGAACGAACCCGGGTCCTCGGGGTGAAAGCCCAGTACGCTATCAACTAGGCCACCGAGACGGCTAAACAAACCTACTATAATTAAGTTCAGCAAATTAAAAATTATTCTATTGTTGCAAAACAATTATATCTCATTTCTCAAAAAAAAAAAAAAAAAAAAAAAAAAAAAATAGCAATGTTTAAAAGTAATAATTAGTCCCTAATCTATTCGATTGCATTCCTTATTTACTTTTCTTTCGTAATTCCGTTTATTTTATTTTATTTGTTTCAATTCACTGGATCTGTATATCCTACCTGCTATATTGAATCATTCTCTTCCCCGTAAGACTACTTATTAAGGCCGGCAGAGGCAGCCGAAGTGATCAGCTGATGGGCTTAGCGATCCCACCATACCTCTAGCTCATTCTACACACATACTCTAACACAAACACATACACACCCGCAGGGGGGTGCAGACTAGCTGCACCAATTGAAAGGACCTAGACGAACCTCGCGGCACCCGAGTCTAACACACACTTACACTTACAGCACTACACTTACGATTTTAACACTTTACACTCACACTTACATTTATGGATTTGCTGATCTTGTTTTTGTAATTATGTCTGGGAATGGTGACACTACTTGATTTCCTTTGGCGGGGCCAAGTATGCGGAACCTGATGTGTGCCTAGCACTGCCGAGGACCTCTGATTGGATACGTTCTGTGACCGAGCAGCGTATAGGCGCCTGGCAAGCACATGAATGTTGAGTTATGGTTGTCTATCGAAACAAGTGGTTGCATTCTGTGAGTTCAAAGAGGGCGGCTGCCAGTGGTACTTGGGTTTGGGGAACCGAGTTCTGAGAGTCGCCTCGGTGGCCTAGTTGATAGCGTACTGGGCTTTCACCCCGAGGACCCGGGTTCGTTCCCGGCCAGGGCTTGGCATTTTCATACGCTATAAATCATCCCATCGTCTGCATTAGCCCAAGTGTGCGCAATAGTCGGACGTTTAAACACAAAAAAACTACTCATTAAGATAAAATTATGTTTCATATTTCATCTGAAAGGTATTGATCTTCTATGCGCGGGAATGTGCACGTATCTCGAAAAGCAAAAAAATATAAACAAAATGTAAAAAACCGAGCCGCATTCTTACAAAGCAGACCTGTGAGCACAATTTTGTCACGATTTGTTTCGCCTTACAGCCCTCTAGGTACAAAGTCAATCTGCGTCCAGTGACTCAATTACGCAGGCCTACGGAAACAATTTGTCTGTCGTTTATTTTACAGCAATTTACTAATTTCACGATTCCGTATCCGTATCCGTGTCCCTGCGGCCGTCCAAGCGTTCAAGTCGGCCTGTCAAAAATATCCGCTTTCAATACGACGTTATCATCGTCGTTACACTGCCTCTTTACCAATCATTATCTAGTTTTGCATGCTCCGCCGGAGAGGCTGGCGTGGGTGGCAGCTCCATTGGCCACGCTACGCGGCTACAAATACTTCGGCTTATTTTGAAAGGAAATCAAACCGTCAATCAGCCTACTGATTATATATATTATTCTCTTTATTTGTTTCACCCAACTTTGGGGTACACCAAATCAATCACTTTTTAATGTTCTGTGCCATCCTCGTAGCCCAGTATTGCTTCATTCGTTGTGATCTTGTGATCTTGCTTTTCTTTCTTCGTCAGAGATTTGGATCGTTCGCTTGGATTTGACTTTGCCTTGGAACCGTTGCTTCTCGTCCTTGGTTATGGTTTTGGCTGTTTTGTCCATGAGCATAGTGTCAGTGATCTGTAGTTCATATATTCTTCTTCTTTTCGTTTCACCCTCTTTGGGGTACGCTGAATCAATCATTTCTTGCACGCTGTACTTTTCTTTGTTCCCAGTAGCTCTTCATTCTTTCCGATCTTCTTTTCCTCTCATCTTCCGAAATGACAGGTTTAGGTCTTATTTTGGTGTTATCTTGGAATCTTATTCTTTCGTCCTTGGTACTTATCTTAGCAGTTTGGTCAAGCAGTGAATTTTCTGTAATTTTTAATTCTATTAGGTCTTTTTCAATTTCTTTAAACCAGTTCGGTTTTGTTTTACGATTATGGAAAAAATCAAACACCTGTTTCGTCAATCTATTGGAGTTCATTCTAAGAAGATGGCCGTAAAAATTTATTCTCCTTTTTCTCATAGTATCTGACAGTTTTTCAATTTTCTTATAGAGAGCTAGTTCATATATTATTATTATAAATATATATTATTATTATTATTATTATTATTTGCGCATAGACCCTGTTGGATCACGCAAAGCACTCTGACTCATGTCTTGTTCCTTCTAATCCTCCACACCTCCCTCATCCTGTCCCCATGGATCCTCTTCCGCTCCTCCGTCCATTTTACCCCTGCTCTCTTTGGGATTTCATTCTCTTGGATCTTCCAACCAAGCATCTTTCTCCTGTATGCGCGCCTGTCTTCAACATCTGTTGAGTCTATTCCTGCGTCATGTAGGTCTATTCTGACTTGTGCGATCCACGACGTTGTTGATTTGACGCCTTGTATATACTTAAGGATTCTGTTGGCAAGTCTCGTTGTTGGGAGTCTACTGATGTGTCCATAGAACCGAAGCCTCCTTTTTCTGATATCTGCTGCCAGGTTCGATATCTTCTCTGTGGTCTTCCGGGAGTGCAATCTGTATCCATCTTCTGTTAATCTCGGACCAAGGATCTTCCTCAAGATTTTGCGTTCTTCCTTCAAAATACCCTCCATGGTAGCTTTTGTGTGGAGTGCTAGCGTCTCGCTTGCATATAATATAAATATAATAATAATATAATATAATTTATATAATATTATATATATATATAATATATAAATATATTATATTTATATATAATATAAAATTACAGTGAAAATAAGCCAGTTAAAAAAAATCATTATATTCAATGCCATAAGTCACAAAAAACAAACAAACTGAGGACCTTATAACAGTAGACAACTAACCGAGAGACACTAGGAAGTTGCCTATAGTCGTCCGCTGTTCATCTGTATTTTGGTGACGCGTTTCCCTGATCGCAGGTACGTCTTAGTTTTATTTAAGTTTTGTTTTAAGATTTTTGTTATTTTAACATAGGCCAATGCATCTAGGCTTATGGTCCATTGCAGTTTAGGTTTACACTTGAGAAAGACACTGTCGAAACGTCGTGTAGGCCTAATTTGTGCACACTCGGGCTAATGCAGACGATGGGATGATTTATAGCGTATGAAAATGCCAAGCCCTCGCCGGGAAACGAACCCGAGTCCTCGGGGTGAAAGCCCAGTACGCTATCAACTAGGCCACCGATGCGGCTTGTAGGCCTATTGTTTTTATGTACACAAATAACTGCAAACGCCCGAATAAATAGTAATATTAACACAAATAAATTATTTTAAGGACAGAAAAGGCATTGCTCACAAAACGCCGCATCGAAAACCCTGTCAAAACTGTAACGGGTTGCGGAGGAAAAAACATGTTTAAACATTGTCATTGTTGCTTATACATTTTTTAATATCCTTCGAGAACAAATAAACATATCGAAGGACGTAAAATGTATAACTGTAAGCTACAAGGACTTACAACACGCCGCGTCGAATGAGCTCTGGGAAAATTATATAAAAAGCCACAACGGTTCATAAAACAAAAATAATATAAATTTGAAACAAAGTTACGGCTGATCGTATTAAGGTAGAAAACTAAAACAAAATCGCTGACAAAAAAAATTGTTTCATAAATATTTCCATTAAAATAGGAAAATACGTATTTCAACAGTAAATAAATAAAAGCTTGGTGTCAGGAGGCAGAGTCCCCTAGTAACCGGAACAATTCGGAATTAAATTTTGTACAGCCTACAAGTTTAGTTAAAACCACAACATTGCACACGTTGTCTGTTAGTGAGAAAAGAGAATACCAATGATTTGTAAAGAAATCGAACGTATTTTTTATAAATACTAATGAAAACTTCAACAGTAAATAAGTTAATAATAATAAGCATTTAATTGCCTACAATATGCAAGACAACTATAATTGTATTATATACTTTATTTTATAAATATATAAGTGTTTGTTCTGTGATACACGATGTAGGAAGGGACAATTTATACCTAATAACATTGTAAAAGCCGCATTACAATATTTACAATTACAATTATTGTGTCGAACTAATGCGAAATATATTAAATACCAGGGCACGGATTTTTTCTCAATTATACTCCTAATTTTCGTTCTACCAAAGTGATTTATTTTTGAAAATGTTAACAATTTTGTATTTAAATTTGGCGTTCCATGCGTAGCCTACACATGATTGTGTGAGTTGTTTTTTTGTGTTTAACGTCCGACTATTGTACACACTTAGGCTAATGCAGACGATGGGATGATTTATAGCGTATGAAAATGCCAAGCCCTAGCCGGGAACCGAACCCGGGTCCTCGGGGTGAAAGCCCAGTACGCTATCAACTAGGCCACCGAGGCGGCTTTTTGTGTGGGTTGGAAAAACACAAATAGTGTTTATAGTTTATTTTGTGTTTCCGTGTTTATTTTTAAACAGTTCCACTAAGTCTTTAGGTAACGACGTGTGTAAAAAGGACGAAAATAAAATGTTAATTCTTTTTGAAACGATACAAAATAATGATCTGCCTTCCCTAGCTTCGTCAATTCTACTCGTTGACTCGTTTCGGAGAACTTCCATCTTCAAAAACTATATCTAAACTCAATATAGTTTTTGAAGATGGAGGTTCCCCGAAACGCGTCAACGAAAGTAGAATTGACGAAGCTAGGGAAGGCAGATCGTTATACTGAACACAGTGATAATAACCTATCAGAACAGAAAAAGGATAAAAAATAACGTAGATCACCTTACCTTCCGCAAATTATATTTTAACCACGCAAATTTTTATTCCCCCTATTTTTGACAACCGTGAGGGTCAGATTTCCACCAAAAAACTCTCATTAAACACTAAAAATTATCGAATTCTATAAAAACCCGTTATAATTAAGTGTGATTTGCAAGCTATAATGTTTTGCAAGCTATATTATTAGACTTGGATAACCAGACTTCAAAAGGATTTGCGATTCATATTTTTGATTAGAAAAACCGAAATTCTTCAGCGTGTATATTATTTTTTTAAGATCATAACGAAAATATTGAAATAATAGACTAACATTTGTTTAGTTTATTAAAGTTATTTCATCAACACGGTTTGTATTACTGTCTGTGTCGAAGAACTGATATTGAAATTAATTACTTTTAAAATTTAAATTACAATGATTTTTATTAGAATATGTCAGACGCATTCAAAATATTTGCTACGATAAACAAATCTGCAAACACAAGAGGATAATTTAAAGGCTTTCTTAAGCGAATTCATAACGCAATATAGGCAATATTTCACTGTTATTTTTTAAATATCTTGAAGGTAGGCCTATTATTTTAGATTTCAACACAGATTACAATAATTTTTATTCGTCTCATTGAACGCTTACAGACTGAAATAGAGTTCAGAAAGTTAGTGTCAAATCGGAACTGGAAAAGAAAATTTGCTTCGAACAAAATGGCAAGAGGCGAGTTCCCGCAAACTCGCCGATTATCGGTTTAGAAATAGCCTAAGCAAAACGGATTGCGATAAGTTAAAAAAAACTTTTCACCGCGACAAAATGTTAAGAGAAAATCGAATTCTTGAGAACACTCGAGTAAATGGCGCGAGACAAAATTTAAACAGTGAGAAATGTGCCTAAACTAACTGTCAGTCAGGAAATAATTTTACAACTGTAATTTCATAATATACGAGGTGTGTTCAGAAAGTACGAGAATTTTTAAATTTCGCGGGCTTGGAGAGTCCGATTGTCAAACATTTTTTTTTTTATTATATTGGTAAACATGCCCTTGAAGTATGATAAAACTTTCAGCTGTTTTCATTGTTGACTTTGTCTGTGACAGCCACTAAGGACGTGTTTTTATGAGCTCGGCGATTTCGTTTGTTAAAAGAAATGGATCAACGAATTTGTATCAAATTTTGCGTAAAAAATTGAATAAGTGTAACAAAGTGTGTGAAATGTTAACAAAGGCCTATGGTGAGTCTGCTATGAGTAAAGCAAGAGTTTACGAGTGGTATAAGCGTTTCCAAGAAAGTCGTGAGACGTTGAAGATTACGAACGCCCTGGACGCCCCAGCACATCAACAACCAATGAAAACGTGGAAAAAGTGAAATAAATAGTTATGAAAAATCGCCGAATCACAATTAGAGAGGTCGCTGATGATGTTGGCATATCGATTGGATTGTCATGACATTGTTTCCAGTGTTTTGTGTATGAAACGCGTGGCAGCAAAATTCGTTCCAAAATTGTTGAATTTTGAACAAAAACAGCGGCGAATGGAAGTTGCTCAGGAGTCACTAAATAAAGTCAACGACGATGCAGAATTACTGGAACGTATTATAACAGGTGACGAAACATGGGTTTACGGATATGACATCGAAACTAAGGTTCAATCATCCCAGTGGAGGCATTCCGGCTCGCCAATACCGAAAAAGGCTTGACAAGTGCGGTGGAACGTGAAGGTTATGTTCACTGTGTTCTTCGATATTAATGGCATAGTGTATCACGAATTCCTGCCACCAGGTGAAACGGTCAATAAGGAGTACTACCTACAAGTTCAACGCCGTTTGCGTGAAGCAATCCGAAAAAAACGCCCGGATCTGTGGAAAAACAATTCATGCACCACGATAATGCACCATCTCACACTTCATCGCTTGTTCGTGAATTTTTGGCCAAAAACAGTACTGTAACGATGCCCCAGCCTCCATATTCGCCAGACATGGCTCCGTGACTTTTTCCTATTTCCAAAAATAAAGATTACCTTAAAGGGCCGTCGTTTTACAGCCGTAGATGACATTAGTAGATGAAAGCGCATCGCTGAAAGAACTAAAAGCTATCTCAAAGATCGAGTTTGAGAAGTGTTTCGAGGATTGGAAGAAGCGCTGGCACAAGTGCATAGTCTCCAATGGGGATTATTGTGAAGGCGACAACATCAGTGTAGAAGAATAAATAAATATTTTGTTCAAAAAATTAAAATTCTCGTTACTTTCTGAACACACCTCGTACCAAGCAAAGTAGAACCATAGTATTCAGTTCTAAATGTACTTTTCACTTCAGATACGAAAAATTAAGCAATAATAGATTCTGTCTTACAACAATTTAACGTTTGTATTTTTACTGTAAATAAAAACGATCACTGTTTTACAAACGTTAGCTGATGTTTGTAAAAAACACTATTAACTGTTTTTTTAATAATTTTATTTCTTGTGTACGCCTAATGCATAACAACAGGTCAAACTTAGGCTAAATAAAATTACAAAACCTAGTTTGTTTATAGAAAATCTGAAATTCAAAACTTTACGCGATTATGTCGTACATTACAATTATTATCAGCACAGCGGACAGGTTAGGTTAAACTTTACAATTTTTACTCAACAGTATTACAAACTTTATAATTTCATGGCCGCGATGAATATTTCCCTCACTGTACCGTGTACAAGACCGTATTTTCAATGCATCTTGTTTTCCCTGACAAATTTCTAACCCCGGGGCAAAGAAACGATCCTGTCAATCACATTTACCTAATAGGATTTGTACAAATTAACACGCTTCCAAGCCGCCTAATGACACTGTTAACTGACTGATCCCATTAAAAATGTGTTATTCCATAGGCCTGTCTTGTTGTTGTTAACTGGACGCGAGTCAGCTTGTTCAAACTCGGAAATTAATTTCAAACAAACTGTAGAAAAAAGGTTTGCTCGTGGCAAAAAGCCGGAGGAAAGGGTTTTTTTGCACTTACTGCTGAATAATGGTTAACTTTTAGGGTATTTGAAATATGCTGCTCTGGCAGTTATGCACTTAGTCCTATGATCAAGCTTTTAGGAAAACCTCATTAATCGATTTTAATTCCAAAACCGGAAGTTACGGGGAAATGCGACCCGCGCGTTTTCTTTAGCAATTCAAGATCTACTTACGAGCAAAACTGTTACTGCCGATTTTGATAAAATTCTTTTTTTTCACTAAAAAAAAAGATAATGCAAAGGAAGATGGGCAAACTACACTTATGTGCCTCCCAAAACGTAACAGTAACTCAAAAGAAAAAAGTTTATAAAACTAAATGTAGTGCGGGCGTACCCGTGAGCTGCAGGAATTCGTCTACTTGGCTCGTCTGTTTTGTCGCGTCCTTGGATGCGTTATTCGCAGTTCCTTATCTTTAAAGATATCCTTCGCAAAACTTTATTTTAACTTGAAATGTAGGCGAATTCGTTCCAAAACCGTATTGTATAGGTTATTTTTAGATAATAATTTACGTTTATTTACAAATCAATGAAATTCGCTATTCAGCCGCCTACTGAACTAAGATTTTAATTAACATTGTATACTGATCGTAACGAATTTCTTGTCCGGTGGACAACTTTCTTAACAGTTCAAAGCCGCCACTGGGCTTTCACCCCGAGGACCCGGGTTCGATTCCCGGCCAGGGCTTGGCATTTTCATACGCTATAAATCATCCCATCGTCTGCATTAGCCCAAGCGTGCACAATAGTCGGACATTAAACACAAAAAAAAACAATTAAAGCCAAAAAAACCTGTAGCCAATCACAAACAGAACACGTAGGCCTACATTATTAAATCCTTCAAATAACACCGAACAAAACACCTTTAATTAAACGATGTAGACATTAGTAGTGCGAAGTAAAAATTAAATCAATTAGTAAAAGATAACTAAAACATTTTTTTAAAAAACCTGAACGAAATAAATGTAGCTTGTAGCATATTTGGCTAAAATTGTATGCTACTTCTAGACATTACTCATGCACTATTTCCGGTAGTTTAAAATAGCTATCAATGTAAAGCCTATTTGTCATGAACACATAATTATTTAGTTTTTCGTAATGCTCTATCAAATCTAAGCAAAACTAAATTGTTTTTCAAATGAAATCACGGAGAAACTGAACCTAACTTTTATACAAATTTATAAACCTCCCATGCCATTATGATTTTTTTAAATCTCTTTTTCAGATACAAAATATAGCTCATTAAATACCCTTATTTACTATCATCATCTACTTAATTTGTGTTTTGTACGTAGTCCTAAACGAAATTTAGATGACGGTAATCGAACGATAGCAAGCTACTTTACCACTTAATTACTTAAATATTTGTTAAAACAATGTCTATTTTTGTTTATACGTAAGTGTATAAAGTCATATTTAGGCGCAACTAATCTAAAAGTTTTAAAAACTTTCTGAACATTTCTTTTCATTTTTTACAATCTAGAAACTTTAATAAACAAAACTAAGATTTTGAGTTTCTCTGTTGTGTTACTGGAATTTCAGAAACAAACTTTGATTTATCAACTACTTAATTTGTGTTTTAGTCCTAAACGAAATTTAGATGCCGGGAATTGAACGACAGCAAGCTATTTTACCATTTAATTACTTAAATATCTGTTAAAACAATGTCTATTTTTCTTTATACGTAAGTGTATAAAGTCATATTTAGACGCACCTAATCTAAAAGTTTTAAAAACCATCTGAACATTTCTTTTCATTTTTTACAATCTAGAAACGTTAATAAACAAAATTAAGATTTTGAGTTTCTCTGTTGTGTTACTGGAATTTCAGAAACAAACTTTGATTTATCAACTACTTAATTTGTGTTTGTACGTAGTCCTCAATGAAATTTAGATGACGGTAATTGAACGACAGCAAGCTATTTTACCATTTAATTACTTAAATATCTGTTAAAACAATGTCTATTTTTGTTTATACGTAAGTGTATAAAGTCATATTTAGACGCACCTAATCTAAAAGTTTTAAAAACTTTCTGAACATTTCTTTTCGTTTTTTACAATCTAGAAACGTTAATAAAAAAAAATTAAGATTTTGAGTTTCTCTGTTGTGTTACTGGAATTTCAGAAACAAACTTTGATTTATCAACTACTTAATTTGTGTTTTGTACGTAGTCCTAAATGAAATTTAGATGACGGGAATTGAACGACAGCAAGCTACTTTACCATTTAATTACTTAAATATCTGTTAAAACAATGTCTATTTTTGTTTATACGTAAGTGTATAAAGTCATATTTAGGTGCACCTAATCTAAAAGTTTTAAAAACTTTCTGAACATTTCTTTTCATTTTTTACAATCTAGAAACGTTAATAAACAAAATTAAGATTTTGAGTTTCTCTGTTGTGTTACTGGAATTTCAGAAACAAACTTTGATTTATCAACTACTTAATTTGTGTTTTGTACGTAGTCCTAAATGAAATTTAGATGACGGGAATTGAACGACAGCAAGCTACTTTACCATTTAATTACTTAAATATCTGTTAAAACAATGTCTATTTTTGTTTATACGTAAGTGTATAAAGTCATATTTAGGTGCACCTAATCTAAAAGTTTTAAAAACTTTCTGAACATTTCTTTTCATTTTTTACAATCTAGAAACGTTAATAAACAAAATTAAGATTTTGAGTTTCTCTGTTGTGTTACTGGAATTTCAGAAACAAACTTTGATTTATTAACCTAACCTAGACCCTATCAACAGCCTAACATTACCAGGCTTAACCGGTGAATTATCTAGTAACAATCCGATTAACTTTAACCATTTCGTTAATTCGGTATCAGACAATTTTGTACACGTAAAGACTTTACAGTGTGCTATCGTTATTTCAATTTCTCATCCCCTTTTCAAATACAAAACAGCGTTAATAGTTTAAAATTAATATTCACCAATCATTCTTTTAATATTCTATTTTTAAATCTACATTTACGGATAAATGTATAGTAATATTTAGCGGCACAAAACTAAAAGTTTTTAAAACTACCTTAAACGTTTTTTTTTATTTTTAAACGCCTACGAATATAAATAGAAAATTTGTGTTACCGGATACACGCTACGGAATTTGAGGAATAGTTCTATTTATCGTACTATTGTGCATCACACATGTTATCTAGCTTTACTACTTTTCTTTGAGATAAAATATTTTGTTTACGGGGAAACCTTTTGATACTATGTTTAATCTTAACAGCTCCAAAAATAATCCATAAGCAACTCCATATTTCGACCGTCGCGGAAGAAATTGAAACGTAAGCAATAGTTACCGACATCGAATATTAGCCCAAAAATTTAATGAGATCGACAACACGAAGAATCAATAGGAGAATACTTAGCGACCAATTAACAGCGGACCTAACAGATACAACATTATGTAGCAATATTATTATTATTTATATAATCTCATTATTTGTATGTATCAATGGGTACATGCTTTCATGTCATTATTTTAGCAATACAATTTACTTAGTGTCCTATAGACATACTGTAAATACTAATAAATAAAAAAGGGTAAACGTCAATCCGTCTAACTTTAAATTTAGCCAGTAAAAAAAATGAATTAATTTTAAAACTTGTTTTACAGTTTTTTCAAAGTTTTTTACAGCTAAATTTCAAAATTATTGCGTTTACATTTTTCTTGCTTACAGTTTCTCAATTTTAATATTTTTAGAAGCTGGTAAAGTTAATTTTTAAAATTTATTTTCAAACAAATCCCATTCCATTACGCTTTAACTTTCGACGCCTACTTTCCGCCGATAAAAATAGTTCGATTGTCGCGTAACTATTTTTAATATCACTCAATTACGCGTTCTTATTACTGGTTTCTTACCTTACAAATTTCGCCATTAGGCCATCGTGTAACTAGCCCGTACTCGTTTGATTCGCGCCAACAAAACTGTGCCTATTCGAAAGCTTTTTTGGCAGAAAGAAAAGTTTCGATTATGATAAACATTAATTTTACAAACTCAGTCGAACCGGATTGAATTCTGAACATATTTTTACGAACATTTCAAACTATTGTTCTTACGTTTAGTAGCCTAAAGTAATTGTACTTATTGAAGACAACCTTTCTGTCTCTAACGTCTTACAAGCACGTTTTTACAGGCCTAACTGTAGATACACGTGAGTTTTGTCTGCGCCACCTTTTCGTACTATGGTGTTAGTCCGACCTGCATATAGCTATTAAAATAACGCAATACGTTATATTATATCGTTCGATATATATTATTTAAAAACTTTCTATATTTAATACTCCGGTTTTCGTTAAAGAAAATATTTTAAAAACTTACTTTTCTGATACCTATTAACTGCACAATTTAATTTTCTCTCTAAAAAAAATAAAACAAAAACGACTACCTGATAAAAATTAAAAAACTAACTCGACAGCGGCTCCAATTCGTCCGCCTCACAATATCTTGATAATGAAGAAGTTAGGTTAACTCGCCCGTCAAAACCAGCAGAAATAAGCTTTCAACTTTGACATGAAACGAACTGTCAGAAAAGGTTACAATTAAAAGTATATCTTGTGGGGGGGGGGAGAAGATGTCTAAGCAATTGTACCAACTGACAACTCTTCAACGTCACTCACATCGCAGGCTCGCCTCGGGCAGCAATCTACCGCTTTTTAAATATTTAACTACACTTCTAGACGAGGCTACCGCGAAACTAATTAACGTTGGGTTAAGCGGCGTTTGACGCGCGTGGTTGGATACGTACACAGTCGTGCCGTTATTTATCATTATGCGCTCTAAAACAAGTTATTACCTTATTATTGTGCTCTCAAAATATAGAATTACTAGGCCTGATATGTTTTTTATAAAGCAATAATTAATTTTTCACAAACTTAACGCACAAAAGCTACCTACACTCATCGCTAACAAATTTATTGTTATTTAGTCTAAAATAACAGGCCTACAGGTGCCAAAGAAAATAATACAAGCCTGTATGCAATAACAATATTAGGTAGTATATTTTCATTTAGAGTAGCCTAATACTTTCAGCAAAAATCCTGAACGTTAATAAGTTGTTTACGTAAACTTACAGATCCTGCGGGATCGCGGGAGTTGCAAAACCGGGACTTTACAGCTTTAAAATTTGATTTGTATTATACGCCTATTATAAACTTGTTTTATTGTAGGCTACAAAGTTAACCCGCTAAAAAAGCGTTGATATTTCAAAAACAATTTTTAAACGTTACATTTTACCGTCTACACACTTCATATCGAAAGTAAAAATAATTTCGTCATAGCCTAAGTTATTTAAATGTAGTCCTACTCACATTTCATTCGTTTGGGGCAATTTTGCTTCCTCCTGGTCATTGTAGTTTTCCGCCAAATAGGCCTAATCTTGAACAATATAGTTTCACCAGCTGTTTTTGTCAGTAGCATACATTGTCAATCACAAATCACATCCTGTTCTTCACACATTACACTTTGGGCAACAATGTTCATTAAAAAATATCAGATTTATTTTTATTTAGGAAAAAAAACAACAACTAAAACATTTTGTCACTAGTATACTTCTGTAGATTCACTTATCACAATATCTATAATTATTAGGCTAAATACACAGCGTAGGCTACACAAAAACATATAACCAACACAAAAACACAACACGTTTCTATTGTTGTTCCGCGGTCGTCGTTGAAATGTTTTAGGTTATGCACATGTCGTAGATCAGTTGTGTACGACGTTCGGTGAGTGACTGACGCCCCGCGCGCTCACAACCATCTCCGCCGCGACCGGCGATCTATCTGTCAACCTTCCTACTCATCACACGCGCGAAGCTCCCGAAAATCTGAAACGTCGTCAGAAGCAAACACCGAGACTTGGAGTGAAACCTCATGGTATTCGGAGTGACGTCACGACAGGTGGGCGGAGCTATACGCCGCCTAAACCACGCCTCTTCACCTCCGCGCACATTATAACCCCTCCACCTGGTTGTTTAGTATCACGATCAAGCCTCCCGCATGTAACTTGTACAGTGGACTGAAAGTGTGATTTAAAAATGTGTAAAATTTAAGTCAATTATCGTTACTGCGAACTTCACACCTACAAAACATACAGTAAGTAACAATTATAAATACTTTGAATGTATAATCTTAACCTGAAACCTTGTTACAGTCGTTAAATAACGTAAAAATTGTCAGAAGTTTTAGAATGTTAAATTCTAACCTACAACCATCTTGCCCACCGTATAGATTTAGCCTTAACCAGGGTACTTCTCAAAAGCTTTCTAAAATTGTATTTAAAAATCATTCTACCATGTACATATCAGACCAAATATAATAAAAATATTTATTTAAGAACAATTTTTAACTCAATCCATGCCTAACTGCCGTTATTCACTTTTAAATCTATATATTTGCTATTACGCATGAACAGTAACATCGTGGGTTGCCCTGTAGCGAGGCTAGCTTGATTTACGACGTGATTCCACGTTGCGCTGCTAGAGCGCAGCAGTAGCTAAAGCAGTTTCTTCACCAAGGAAGGAGGGGATAACTGCACGGTATCAGTGTATTAGACCTATACAAGAAAACAAAGAACTTTGTATAGGCCTAGCTAACGTCAATCTAAAATGAAATAAGACCTCTGCATGAAACGCACGGATGTGTGGCTATAATTCACAGTAATTTACGACATTGTTGTAAGTTCACTCATTAATATGTCAAACTTTATGACGTAAATCAATCAAATTGAAACAATATTTTGGCTCCTTTGAAAACGGTTTAACTATGTAACTTGATTTATATTATCATGCGGGCATGATTAGCTTGTTCGTGGCAGAAATACCGACCGAATAAATTATTCTGTGCTAGCCGAGGAGCAGAATTTTGAAAATTTATGTTTGTAATAACTCTTAGGAATTTAGGGTTTGATAAGTCAAAAAAACTTAATTTATCGAGTTGCTGTGGTTTTTAATGTTTTTCGCAATGGGTTTACTTAAAACAGTTCTTGGAAGTATTGACAATTCTGACACGTGAAACATACGCGCGTAATTTTTTACGTGCAGTTAAATTATTTATAACGGTTCAACGGAAGCGCAAGGGCACATGACTAACATCCGGCTCGAGGGATGGTCTCCAGGAAGTGCATATTTACTTTTCCTATTCGCCCCCTATAAATTATTTTATTTTATTTACAATTTGGTAAATTTATGCTATTATATCTTCGTAGTCTAAGTAAGGGGTCTCCAAACTTTCCAGCCTTAGGGCCATATTGATTACTCCAGTAAGTTCCGAGGGCCAAAACCATATTATCATTGTTGCCGGTGGTAAAAAGTGAAATAGTCCACTGATGAAAAAAAAAAGTCCGAAAAAGTACGCAACGTTTAAAAAAGGCTGCAAATCGGATTGCAAATATCAAAACTCATCTTTGTTGGAATTTTATGAGTCTTCCACTGACACAATTTGATAATTTGCATAAATTTGCTCGTGGGCTGTTTTCTGTTTTTGGTACTACTTATTTGTGTGAGAAGACCTTCTCCAAAATGAAGTACACAAAAAATGTTTACAGATCTAAATTAACTGATGAGCATCTTAAATCTCTTTTAATAATTGGTACAAGTAAAATTAGTCCACAACTACAAACTATTGTCAGTGGAAAATCTCAATTACATAAATCTCATTAGTATTTCATATGTCATTATGCTTGTTATAAGTTATGTTTTTATTTAAAATGTATAAAATGTTAGTTGGATTCATTTCAATAATTTGTTAGTTATTATATACTGAAGTTAAATTTTCTGCATATTATACATGTCTTTACTCATTACAATTCTGTGTTTCTTTATCCAACTTATCACAAAAACAATAACAATAAGCCTACAACAATGTTATGAGTAGTTAGCCCATGACCATATCAATGTAGATGTCATATTAATAATTATCCAACATAAAATTAGAATACTTCAGTAAACTAAATTTAATTTGCTATAAAAAATATGTTCTCTAAAAGGAGTTTTCAAGTATGCTAGCTCTCCGCGGGCCGGATGTGGCCCTCGGGCCGTAGTTTGGAGACCCCTGGTCTAAGTGATCAAAATTTGATAGCGCGATATTGAGGAGTTATGCTTGTTTTCCTAATTTTGGTCAATAGCCAAAGTTGGTTTTCAGGGACACTACATGGAGGCTACCAGGTAGGTACCAAGGCGTGTTTGTTGAGTACGATTTGACAAGTTTTTTCATAAGCTAATCGTTAAAGTAAATCCAATTTTTAAAAGTTTTGCATAAAAACAATAATATTTTTGAAAGAATACAAAAGTAAGCGTGAATTATACTGACATAAATAAAATAATTTAAAAATGATAAACTACAAAATGAAAAACTAACTGATTTAATAAACTATAAAAGAATGACTGTCATGAAACTGGGCGTTACTTTATCTAGTGTAGGCTACATCAGCTGACATAACTAGACTTCTGGTAGGTTACTTCAGCAGGCCTACCATGGTACTATGGTACGTTTACATTGGGATACGTACATTGCTAGCTGTGATGGTTTCAAAAATGCGCGACGCACATGTGGTGTGGGAAATTGTTTGAAGATGTTGGGAGATAGTGTCTCGGCCATTGACCGAACTCTTAAATTTCTTCATCGTCTGAATTTGTTTGATATAATTTAAGTAAAATAATCTTGTAAAACATTATAGTCCTGGAACAAATTGTACATATTTGGATATTTATTTATTTTCTTCTTTATTTGTTTCACCCAACTTTGGGGTACAACAAATCAATCACTTTTTAATGTTCTGTGCCTTCCTCGTAGCCCAGTATTGCTTCATTCGTTGTGATCTTGCTTTTCTTTCTTCGTCAGAGATTTGGATCGTTCGCTTGGATTTGACTTCGCCTTGGAACCGTTGCTTCTTGTCCTTGGTTATTGTTTTGGCTGTTCTGTCCATGAGCATATTGTCGGTGATCTGCAGTTCTGTTATGTCCTTCTCCGTTTCTCTAAACCAAAGTGGTTTGGCTCTTCTACTGCGAAAGTAGTCAAATATTTTTTTGGTTAGTCTATTTTTGTCCATTCGGAGGATGTGCCCATAAAAATCAATTCTCCTCTTTCTTATTGTGTCTGATAGTGTTTCAGTTTTTTGGTAAAGAGTTTCATTACTGATTGGTTGTTACAGAATTTGGGACCTAAGATTTTTCGTAATATCTTTCTTTCTTTGATCTCCAGCCTTTCTAGTGGGCCCTGGGTTGTGAGAGATAATGTTTCAGCTGCATATAAGGCTTCTGGTTTAATTACCATATGACAATACCTTATCTTTGTATTCCAGGAGAGGGACTTCTTCTTGTATGTGTCCTTGGTAAGTTGGAAGGCTAATTCAACTTTATTTCTCCTATATTCCATAGCTTTTTTCTCTAGGCCGTTCCAGCTGATCCATTCCCCAAGATATTTGACTATCTCAATGTATTGTTCTCCCACTTGAAGCTTTTTTGGTGGTTTTTTTATTTTATTATTGTTTGCTTTATTTTCCTTGTTATTTTATTTTATTTTTTTCTCTCCTTTTTTTATTGTAAGGCCAATATACATCCTTACAATAAACTGTATATATTTTATTTAATTATACATTATTCTTAACTAGTTTTAGGAAAATATTTATAATTATTATTTTATTTGTTCTTATATATTGTTCCATAGGCCTATGTAGCGCCACTTTACAGCCCTCTTTTATTTTGTTTTGTTCTAAATTTAGATATTTACTCCTGTCAACTAGTCTTAAGTGTTCCTCTTTCGGACGTTTTTTGTTGTTTATAAACGTTATTTAGTTTGTAAGCAGTGTTAAGTTTACTTTTCCAATTATTTGTACTGATCTGTTTAGGCGATAATAGCCGCAACGTGCTTTTCGCCTTAAAACAAAAAATACATCGGGTTACATATATGAGGATTTAAATGAGATAAAATTCAAATTAGCAAGTCACGACACGTGGCTTCACACAAATCGTATGAGCTCCAAGGTTTCCTCATTTTTATGAGCAAAAAATTGCATATACTTGTACGAGTTTATTTTCATGTGTCTTTTGGTTATGACAATTTTATTTATTTATTTTTTTTTGTGTTTAACGTCCGACTATTGTGCACACTTGGGCTAATGCAGACGATGGGATGATTTATAGCGTATGAAAATGCCAAGCCCTGGCCGGGAATCGAACCCGGATCCTCGGGATGAAAGCCTAGAACGCAATCAACCAGGCCACCGAGGCGGATTTTCTTATTCATTACACTATCAAAGATGCCAAATATTTGATGACATTTTGACCATATATCATGTTCAAATATTTGTCAAAGAGGACATATTAAATTTCTCAAATTTCTTTGATCAGCTGGACTGTTAACTAGGTATATTTTGAGGTTATGTTTACTCAAGTGCAGCAGCTGTAATGGATCGAATAATGTTGACATACCGCTGCACTAAGCGCTTATCTTGCTATGGCAATACTAAAGAAAAGAGAGGAAACTGTTTGGTAATGAACATGGATATAAAGGAGGAAGATACTCGGTGTCGGTATTATTAAAAACTTGAATTCGGAATATTGTGATTCAAATAGACGAATCTTAAGAATGAGTGTATTTTAAATTTTGGTAATCATTAGTGTGGATATTCCACAAACATTTTTCATATTGTAGAATTAACTATGTTGAGTATAATGATCTGCCTTCCCTAGCTTCATCGATTCTTCTTTTGTTGACGCGTTTCGGAGAATCTCCATCTTCAAAACCTATATCTATACTCCATAGGTAGTATAGATATAGGATGTAGATATAGATTTAAGGATATATAGAAATAAGGAGTATAGATATAGGTTTTGAAGATGGAGGTTCTCCGAAACGCGTCAACAAAAGTAAAATTGACGAAGGTAGGGAAGGCAGATCATTATACTCAACATAGTGACAATAATCATAGCAGAAAAGAAGAAGAATATAAAAATAATTGTAGAATTAATGTTTTTACTGCCTCAAAAGTCCCGTGACAATTTCACCATAGTTTTAAATTCTACGTAACGGAAGGAATATTGTGACACAAACAGCGAATGACAAAATTTTGAGGTTATACCTAAGTATTTCGAAATTCTTTGTCGAAGATTACAACACGTCAGAGTTTGATAAAAGGGTTGTTTCATCGAAGATCCTTGATCAATGAAATTTGTTATTTTCTAAGGTAGTGTAATATAGGCTACCCATTAGATTTAATTAGCTGTTTACTCAGCTGATGGGTGTTGGTTTGTCGGTAAATTCGGTTGTATTCAATAGGCCCCCGCAGGGGGGTGCAGACTAGCAGCACCTATTGAGAGGATTTAGACGTCCCTCGCGGTACCCGAGTCTAATACACACACTTACGACTTAACACTTTACACTCACACTTACATTTAGGGAGGCGATAATAGCCTCAATGTGCTTTTCGCCTTAAAATAACAAAAAGTATTTAATAGGCTAGTCCGTTTAAAGTTTTGTTGTACATTTTTTACAGCCTGAGCCAATTGTAAAGTGAGTTCATTAACCAACATGTTACAGGCCTATGCATCATGGTTTTCCTTTTCCTGGTTGCTACCACTTAGGAGTCTTTTTTAAAAAATGTTTACTTACATCAGTGCACATGCTGATAAATATATACTAAGTATATAAACGTCTGATTATTAGACATGGTTTTATTGTACAAATTTAAAATATTTTCACTTAAAGGTATTGTCACTGACCAACAGAAATTACCACTTTTCAACAGAAAAATGGAATGGTTTGTATAAGTGTAAAAGCAGAGTATATTTTTACGAATTATTCGCCATGGCTGAGGACGTGTATGACCATACATGTAATCCAATGTAGGCCTAAACGTACCATTACTAGACCTAGGCCTAAGTACCGCAGGGGAGTGCAGACTAGTTAGACGTCCCTCGCGGTACCCGAGTCTAACACACACACTTACGACTTTAACACTTTACACTCACACTCACATTTAGGGAGGCGATAATATCCTCAATGTGCTTTTCGCCTTAAAAAAAACCTTAAAATATGATCTAAAGGTCAGGATCAGTGCTCGTTTCAAGGTCCCGGAGTGTAGGTCTCACCATGATGGCCACTGTAACCATGGAAACTCGCTGATATTTATTTTCTAATTTAAAGAAAAACTACAAATTGTTGAAATGAACGATCCAAGAACTGGTCGTCCATATTCTAAAGGCCTTCATATTGTATGAATCTTGTGATTTGATTAAAACTATTCTAGGCAAGCAAATTCCGAAAAAAATTTATCTCAGCCTCTTTTCGAAACTGTGATTTCACCGTCACAAACAGTATTGAATATACGTAAATTAATTCTTTACTGTTTTGTTTTTAAATTCAAAAACACTACGCAGTCTTTAAAGCAAAAGCCCTGCAGGGGAGTTGAGAGGGTTTAGACGTCCCTCGCGGTACCCGAGTCTAACACACACTTACACTTACGCTTTAACACTTTACACTCACACTTACATTTACGGAGGCGATAATAGTCTCAATGTGTTTTTCGCCTTAAAATAAATACTAGACCTAATTCTAGTGAAGTGGCAGCTATGTTACCCAAATGTAGGCTTCATTGAGATGAAGTAATTTAACCGTACCTATTTTCATTTTTTGTATTTGCTTTTTATTAGGCCTTATGGATTAGCCTATTATAGGCCTATACGGCGGTCAGGGTTCATTTTCGTATTTTAAACGCTGTTTGTGATATATCAGGTTTTTCAAGCGAAGCTTTTAATGTTAGCTTTGACGAGAGGCGTGAATGGAAAAAACGTCTGCCGAACGGAAGAATGTAACGGAAATAAGGAACGAACGAGCGAACTAATTTCGTCTATCTATTTTTGTCTGTTTTTTTTCTTCCTGTTTTTCGATAGGCCTAACAGTACACGCGTACTATAGGAAAACATGGTTTCGATATTTTCCCTTAGTTGAAGAACACGCGCACGTTGTAACCGTTTATAATACATTCCAAATTAAAATAAACGTTTATAGTCTAATAATTGTTGTTATTATTGCTCATATAATAAGTTATATGTTTTTTTTAATTATTTTTTTTTTTTTAAGGCGAAAAGCACATTCAGGCTATTATCGCCTCCCTAAATGTAAGTGTGAGTGTAAAGTGTTAAAGTCGTAAATGTAGTGTTGTAAGTGTAAGTGTGTGTTAGACTCGGGTACCGCGAGGGACTCTAAATCCTCTGCATCCCCCCTGCGGGGTTTATATGTTTTAACGATATAACCTGAAACGTAATATAGCCTATCAGTTGTTTAATGAAATCAGCTGATCGTTACGGATTAACATAAAACAGCTGATCTTTTGCAAGAACTACAGTAAGTAATACCTAAGCTATGTTCACGTATTTATTTATTTAAACAAAACAAGGTATTTGTAAACATATCTTCAAACTGATTATAGGCCTGCATTCAGCAAAGATACCATTAACAAAAGCTTCGCTTCTGTCGGTAACTCCCCGAGTTCCACAAGTGTATTTTTTTATTATTATGAACTTTACAACATTTATGGTTGACATTGATGTTATGGTATGTGGCTTATTATTATTATAGCCTATGTAAATAAAAGTAAAAGACAGAGGTCACGGTCCATTTTCGTATATTTATTGTAAAATAGCCTAAACAAAACAGTCACATGTTATAATATGCGGTATTTTCGCTTTAACGTAGACCACGTATTGGGTTGTGTTAGCAAGGCGTCACTTGAAGTTTTACCTAGCTGAACGTTTTCCCTGAAACGCTTCCCAAAAGCAAATCCAAAATACGAAAGTGCGGAAAGCACGGGAAGTACGGTAAAAATCTAAAATAAAAGTGAACCGCATAACCTCAAAATTGCTACCGCGCGAAAGTAGGTTTCATCGCTAAAACGATAAACAACTTTTATTTTTTTAAAAAGTACTCAATAACCTAACTGACACTGTTTTTGGGTGGTGAACCTAACTAACACGGTTGTTGCATGATAAAAACACTTTTATTTAAAAAAAACTCGATAATCTGACTGACACGGCGTTGGGTGAGAAAACTACTTAATTAAACTAGCTATCCTGTAAGTAACGTCTTTTTGATCGGTAAAACGACAAAAACTTGAAGGAAAAATATTCAATGGTGACACGGTTGTTGGGCGCTGAACCTAACACAAAAAAAGGCAAATAGCGAAGTTCACAAATAACGGACGACGTTTTAACAGTGATTTCATAACGAGAGCGAACAAACCGAAAAATTCCTTTTCGGAATTAAGAAATGTTGGCCTCCAGAAGTCAAATGTTAGTGTAAGCAATACCGCGGAATTAAGGAATGTTGACCTCTAAAAGCCAAATGCCAATGTAAGTCATACCACGGAATTGAGGAATGTTGGCATCCAGAAGTCAAATGTCAAGGTAAGTCATACCACGGAATTGAGGAATGTTGGCATCCAGAAGTCAAATGTCAAGGTAAGTCAGACCATGGAATTAAGGAATGTTGGCCTCCAGAAGTCAAATGTTAATGTAGGACAGACCACGGAATTACGGAGTGTTGGCCTCCAGAAGTCAAATGTTAATGTAGGACAGACCACGGAATTAAGGAATGTTGGCCTCCAGAAGTCAAATGTTAATGTAGGACAGACCACGGAATTACGGAGTGTTGGCCTCCAGAAGTCAAATGTTAATGTAGGCCAGACCACGGAATTAAGGAATGTTGGCCTTCAGAAGTCAAATGCCAATGCAGGTCAGACCACGGAATTAAGGAATGTTGGTCTCCAGAAGTCAAATGTTAATGCAAGTCATATCACGGAATTAAGGAATGTTGGCCACCATAAGTCAAATGTTAATGTAGGACCGACCACGGAATTAAGGAATGTTGGCCTCCAGAAGTCACATGTTAATGCAAGTCATACCACGGAATTAAGGAATGTTTGTCTCCAGAAGTCAAATGTTAATGTAGGTCATACCACGGAATTAAGGAATGTTGGCCTCCAGAAGTCAAATGTTAATGTAAGTCAGGCCAATGTTAATATTACTACTAGTCCGTAACATAACCCTACTTAATACATATCAAGTAGCTTGAACAAGTGCCCCCTCCTCCGTGAAAGGACCTAACACTCTTTTATGTGCTGTTACTAAATTCCGTTACATTTTTTTCCAAATTCGCTTCCATCTCGTCAACAAGATAGTTGGGGGTCGCTAAAATTTCGTTAAATAATTACATTATACAGTTTTGGTGAAATATGTTTAATATGCTTTGTATTCATTGCGTGTAGCCCATCTTCTAAAGCCCTAAAAGTGGCGTTTAGTTGGATTTCGATCTGTCAGTGTGTCAGAAGTCTAATTGACTGGTTGTTTTGTGAAATTTTGCGCGTAGGGTTTGCTCAAAATAAAAGTTTGTTGTGTGTAATGTTCGTCAAATTAGGTGCTTTTAAATTCTGGTATTTCTAAAAATTGGCTTTAAAAATTTCGTTCGAATGCTGTCATTAAATACCCAAAATGTACGTATGAACGTACAACTATCCTGAAAAAAAAATTAAATACCACAATCGGTTGGTAAAACATAAAGATCAGTGTGTCAGTATATTTTAAACAGGCCTAAAATAAATTTAAGATTTTTGAGTAATTATGAAAAAACTACAAAACAAGCCTTGACCGCCGTCGGTAGTATTGATTTCTTTTTCTTTAGGCTACTGCGTAAGCATAATTTACGTTATTTTCAAATACTTCAGCCTACACTGACAAGAGTTATGATCCTTACTACGTGACTACGTGACTCACACTTTGAGAAAATTAAATACCTCGTGAAATCGATGAGTAAATAATTCGTTCAGTGTTGTGGTCAGAAGAACACCTTATTCCTGCCTCTGCAATGAATTATCTTTGATCAGTACACGTTTCGTTATTATTATTACTGATTATCCGTAGCGTAGATAGGCCTGCGTGTATTTGTGTACAACACAATTATAGGCAAAACTGCGTTTAACGCTTTGGACGCGGCTTGCGTGACTTTATTCGAGTGGCTTGGATTTTGAAATGTCCGTACGAAACGAATCGACTACATTTCGTATTACGCCCAAATCGGCCTCACATACGGATCAGGGTGAATACAAAATGAGAACGGAAAAATATTTATAATCCTTTAAAGGGGTTGTGTTATGCAGGTGTCTAAATTCATGAATAGATTCTGTACTAAGGGTGAAATATAAACACGTAGTTTGACTGTAATTTTGGTTGAATTATTTGTTCATTTTCGTACGCGCGGTTGTATTTAAGTTTTT
>CM040186.1:120850809-120853309 GCA_022606455.1 Callitettix versicolor
TCCCTTAACCTGCTCGGGTACCTCGGGGAAACTTAGGTAGAGGATACCTATTGGCGTGACTTTGTACAGATAGCTCCTTAACCTCCTCGAGTACCTCGGGAAACTTAGGTAGAGGATACCTATTGGCGTGACTTTGAACAGATAGCTCCCTTAACCTGCTCGGGTACCTCGGGGAAACTTAGGTAGAGGATACCTATTGGCGTGACTTTGTACAGATAGCTCCCTTAACCTGTCGGTACCTCGGGGAAACTTAGGTGGAGGATACCTATTGGCGTGACTTTGTACAGATAGCTCCCTTAACCTGCTCGGATACCTCGGGGAAACTTAGGTAGAGGATACTTATTGGCGTGACTTTGTACAGATAGCTCCCTTAACCTGCTCGGGTACCTCGGGGAAACTTAGGTAGAGGATACCTATTGGCGTGACTTTGTACAGATAGCTCCCTTAACCTGCTCAAGTACCTCGGGGAAACTTAGGTAGAGGATACCTATTGGCGTGACTTTGAACAGATAGCTCCCTTAACCTGCTCGGGTACCTCGGGGAAACTTAGGTAGAGGGTACCTATTGGCGTGACTTTGTACAGATAGTTCCCTTAACCTGCTCGGGTACCTCGGGGAAACTTAGGTAGAGGATACCTATTGGCGTGACTTTGTACAGATAGCTCCCTTAACCTGCTCGGGTACCTCGGGGAAACTAAGGTAGAGGATACCTATTGGCGTGACTTTGTACAGATAGCTCCCTTAACCTGCTCGGTATCTCGGGGAAACTTAGGTAGAGGATACCTATTGGCGTGACTTTGTACAGATAGCTCCCTTAACCTGCTCGGGTACCTCGGGGAAACTTAGGTAGAGGATACCTATTGGCGTGACTTTGAACAGATAGCTCCCTTAACCTGCTCGGGTACCTCGGGGAAACTTAGGTAGAGGATACCTATTGGCGTGACTTTGTACAGATAGCTCCCTTAACCTGCTCGGTATCTCGGGGAAACTTAGGTAGAGGATACCTATTGGCGTGACTTTGTACAGATAGCTCCCTTAACCTGCTCGAGTACCTCGGGGAAACTTAGGTGGAGGATACCTATTGGCGTGACTTTGTACAGATAGCTCCCTTAACCTGCTCGGATACCTCGGGGAAACTTAGGTGGAGGATACCTATTGGCGTGACTTTGTACAGATAGCTCCCTTAACCTGTCGGTACCTCGGGGAAACTTAGGTGGAGGATACCTATTGGCGTGACTTTGTACAGATAGCTCCCTTAACCTGCTCGGATACCTCGGGGAAACTTAGGTAGAGGATACTTATTGGCGTGACTTTGTACAGAGGCTCCTTAACCTGCTCACACCTCGGGGAAACTTAGGTAGAGGATACCTATTGGCGTGACTTTGTACAGATAGCTCCCTTAACCTGCTCGGGTACCTCGGGGAAACCAAGGTTCCCCTTCAACGTCAAGGCTGCTGTCCTCAGATGAAATGTTTTACAAGTTATTTTAACATCTATCTAAGTCGTATATCCGTTTTACGTAAATATACGATTTGACCTTGAAATAGATCAGATGATAAACTATATTCACGGAGAAGTTCGTCTGATCTATTGAATAGATTTAATTAAGTATAGTATGGAGTAGTATTACGCTCGACTAAAGGCATCGCTACAAATGTGTTAGCGTTTGAGAAACGTCGAGTTCGTTATTCGGCAGTTACTGAATTGTAATGCCAATGGATTATAGACTGTTTGACAAAGTTGCCGAACACGGCAAACACAAATCAGAACATTTGTGGTGCTTGGTACGCTCATATCATATGTTTGACGTCCGTACTTTATGCCAGTTCGACTAAGGTGTCAGTGTTAACGGTAAGGAAAAGAATCGAACGTGAGCGACTGCGGCTGGAACTAAGAACCTTTAGGTGCTGATCGATGCTTTAGCCACATCAACCACCGAACCCCCAGATCGCTGAAAACATAACGTGCTAGGTGGTTCAACACTATAAAACGTGATCTATATTGGTGTGACGTTAAACGAACGAACATCTCCTAGATCTACAGTTCGTACAGGTTGGTCGGTGTTCGCCAAACGCGATGGTTCCCGTTCACTGTCAGTGTTTTGATGACATTCCAAAGGGGCAAATATTTGCTTAGAGACGAACATCTCCTAGATTTACAGTTCGTACAGGTTGGTCGGTGTTCGCCAAACGTGATGGTTCCCGTTCACTGTCAGTGTTTTGATGACATTCCAAAAGGGCAAATATTTGCTTAGAGACGAACGTCTCCTAGCTCTACAGTTCGTACAGGTTGGTCGGTGTTCGCCAAACGCGATGGTTCCCGTTCACTGTCAGTGTTTTGATGACATTCCAAAGGGGCAAATATTTGCTTAGAGACGAATATCTCCTAGATCTACAGTTCGTACAGGTTGGTCGGTGTTCGCCAAATGTGATGGTTCCCGTTCACTGTCAGTATTTTGATGACATTCCAAAGGAGCAAATATTTGCTTAGAGACGAACATC
>CM040186.1:120865809-120868309 GCA_022606455.1 Callitettix versicolor
GATGGAGGTTCTCCGAAACGCGTCAACGAAAGTAGAATTGACGAAGTTAGGGAACTCAGACCATCATACTGAACACAGTGATATATATATATATATATATATATATATATATATATATATAGAGAGAGAGAGAGAGAGAGAGAGAGAGAGAGAGAGAGAGAGAGCATATAGTAAAAGTAGAGCAAAACCTACTAGCTCCAAACACTTTGTTTGATGAAGTGTTTCAAAACACTTCCATTTTAAAATTTTTAAATGTACTACTGTAAGTAGCAATACAGTAAAAATGGAAGTATTCCGAAACGAAAACTCTGCATAAATACTACATTCCTAAAAAAAAGATTATATTAAGGATTAAAAGTAACGGGGGATGATTAAGGATTCAACTAAAGGGATGCACAAAGTATTTACGTATTTACTTTGTAATAAACACCGTGTGCTATTTATTTTGTTATATTATTTTCTGTAAAACACGTGCTTTTAATTATTTATCTAATGTTTAGTGTACACGTGACTATTCAGCACATCAATCGAAAATGTGTATGCAATCGCAACTACCATTTACGTGAATTTAATAAACAATTATTTCCTCACTATTCTGTGTAGACCTGTGTAAATATCGTGAACAAATCTATTTTGAAATTGTTATAGAATATCCGATTCCAGGACCGTGAGGCCAAACAAGTGGGTTAGTCTGGGGCTGAGTACCGTAACGGTTTGGCCGGAACAACGTTTTAAATAGAAACAAAACTGATTTTATTTCTTTTTTGTTCATAGCCTCTATTGCAAATAAAAGAAAACTTGTTTTATCTCCTTTTTGTTCGTAACCTCTATTGCAAATAAAAGGAAACTTTTATCTCCTTTTTGTTCGTAACCTCTATTGCAAATAAAAGAAAACTTGTTTTATCTCCTTTTTGTTCGTAACCTCTATTGCAAATAAAAGGAAACTTGTTTTACCTAATTTTTGTTCGTAAGCTCTATTGCAAATAAAATAAAACTTGTTTTATCTCCTTTTTGTTCATAGCCTCTATTGCAAATAAAAGGAAACTTGTTTTATCTCCTTTTTGTTCGTAACCTCTATTGCAAATAAAAGAAAACTTTTATCTCCTTTTTGTTCATAGCCTATATTGCAAATAAAATAAAACTTGTTTTATCTCCTTTCTGTTCATAGCCTTTATTGCAAATAAAAGGAAACTTGTTTTATCTCCTTTTTGTTCGTAACCTCTATTGCAAATAAAAGGAAACTTGTTTTACATAATTTTTGTTCGTAACCTCTATTGCAAATAAAATAAAACTTGTTTTATCTCCTTTTTGTTCGTAACCTCTATTGCAAATAAAAGGAAACTTGTTTTACCTAATTTTTGTTCGTAACCTCTATTGCAAATAAAATAAAACTTGTTTTATCTCCTTTTTGTTCATAGCCTCTATTGCAAATAAAAGGAAACTTGTTTTATCTCCTTTTTGTTCGTAACCTCTATTGCAAATAAAAGAAAACTTGTTTTATCTCCTTTTTGTTCGTAACCTCTATTGCAAATAAAAGAAAACTTGTTTTATCTCCTTTTTGTTCGTAACCTCTATTGCAAATAAAAGAAAACTTGTTTTATCTCCTTTTTGTTCGTAACCTCTATTGCAAATAAAAGAAAA
The DNA here is from genome assembly GCA_022606455.1 of Callitettix versicolor. Lineage (NCBI taxonomy): Eukaryota > Metazoa > Arthropoda > Insecta > Hemiptera > Cercopidae > Callitettix > Callitettix versicolor. Next base: position 120,867,451 of record CM040186.1, read on the forward strand.
CTTGTTTTATCTCCTTTTTGTTCGTAACCTCTATTGCAAATAAAAGAAAACTTGTTTTATCTCCTTTTTGTTCGTAACCTCTATTGCAAATAAAAGAAAACTTGTTTTATTTCCTTTTTGTTCGTAACCTCTATTGCAAATAAAAGAAAACTTGTTTTATCCCCTTTTTGTTCGTAACCTCTAGTTCATAGCCTTTATTGCAAATAAAAGAAAACTTGTTTTATCTCCTTTTTGTTCATAGCCTTTATTGCAAATAAAAGAAAACTTGTTTTATCCCCTTTTTGTTCGTAACCTCTATTGCAAATAAAAGAAAACTTGTTTTATCTCCTTTTTGTTCGTAACCTCTATTGCAAATAAAAGAAAGCTTGTTTTATCTCCTTTTTGTTCATAGCCTCTATTGCAAATAAAAGAAAACTTGTTTTATCCCCTTATTGTATATAACCTCTAGTGCAAATAAAAGAAAACTTTTATCTCCTTTTTGTTCATAGCCTCTATTGCAAATAAAAGAAAACTTGTTTTATCTCCTTTTTGTTCATAGCCTTTTTTGCAAATAAAAGAAAACTTGTTTTATCTCCTTTTTGTTCATAGCCTTTATTGCAAATAAAAGAAAACTTGTTTTATCCCCTTTTTGTTCGTAACCTCTATTGCAAATAAAAGAAAACTTGTTTTATCCCCTTATTGTATATAACCTCTATTGCAAATAAAAGAAAACTTTTATCTCATTTTTGTTCATAGCCTCTATTACAAATAAAAGAAAACTTGTTTTATCTCCTTTTTGTATATAACCTCTATTGCAAATAAAAGAAAACTTGTTATATCCCCTTATTGTATATAACCTCTATTGCAAATAAAAGAAAAC
>CM040186.1:120873309-120885809 GCA_022606455.1 Callitettix versicolor
GGATTTTCAAAAAGCGACACGGTAATTTCGCTTTTAACGCGTGAGTGATACAGCTGCGTGCGTCGGTACAGTATTTGTCGAACTGATAACTGATCACAGATCCAATAATAATGGCCGACACCGACAGATGAGTAGCGATGTGTTGGCTAATTATTGTTCGGACTTAAGTAATGGATCCATCATCCCTCGAGATGAAGAAAAAGGTCAGCAGCGTCATCAGTTGGGATTGGTTACGTCATCATTCGTCATTCCCGGAGATTGATTGGTTTGCTGTCAATCCTTGGGGTTTTCCTTGCACTGTTGCGGTGTGCAAAAACTATATCATCCGATATTTGCAATGAGGCAAACCGTCTCCATAGGCCAGATCATGTCAGTACAACTTATCTGTTGTTTTAGGCTTAAACTTAGGTTAAATTACCATTTCCCCTTAAAGTCCTTTGTAGAACTTCTTTTTTGACGTTTATATACTTTGATAAACGTTATAAAACTACCTTTTGTGGACACTATCTTTTTTTTAAAGTTTATTTTCTAATTTAAAGAAAAACTACAAATTGTTGAAATGAACGATCAACAACTGGTCGTCCATATTCTAAAGGCCTTCGTTGTATGGATCTTGTGATTTGATTAAAACTATTCTAGGCAAGCAAATTTACCTCAGCCTCTTTTCGAAACTGTGATTTCACCGTCACAAACAGTATTGAATATACGTAAATTAATTCTTTACTGTTTTGTTTTTAAATTCAAAAACACTACGCAGTCTTTAAAGCAAAAGCCCCGCAGGAGGGTGCAGATTAGCTGCACCTATTGAGAGGGTTTAGACGTCCCTCGCGGTACCCGAGTCTAACACACACTTACACTTACGCCTTTACACTTTACACTCACACTTACATTTAGGGAGGCGATAATAGCCTCAATGTGTTTTTCATAAAATAAAAAAAAATAAAAAATTAAAACACAATACGACGGTGAAATCAGATTTTGAAAACAAAACAGTATAAAAATGTTATTAAATTTTAAAATATTTGAAAAGAATGCAATTTTAAAACTTGTCGCAGCTACGTATTACCAAAATTGATTTTTATGCCAAGTTTGAAACAAATCGGACCACAATTGTGCATGTGATCACGGTTCATGATTGTTCGATATTTTTAATTTGCTAAACATTTCGGTCATCAAAACATTCGGCCTTATATAGGCTATATTTTCGCTTTATATATTTATATATACTAGATTTGCAAATCTCTTTTGGCGGTTTTGCACTAATTATAGGATAATTTACCATATCGTTACTGTCTCTGTACCTTTTTATTTTGAGAAAGTTAATGCCGCAATAAGAAATGAAAGACTCTTCCACCCGGTCGCCATTAAACAGGCCTAATTGTTGATAGACGCGAGGAAAGAGATCTTCAACGCGAAGTATAAATCCATCACAGGACGTCCAATAAACTCTGTTATCATTGGCTGTAATCAGCTGGCTAATGTCCCCCTGGCGGTACGAGGTGGTACCAATTTAAGCTTTACACATGCCTATTTGCCGATTGATTAGTTCGCTAACTTTAACTTTCATTGTTTACGATCATGTGAACTGAGTTTTGTGTTCATAATACTTCCGTTTAATTTCAATACTTCAACTGTGTCTAAAGTTTCGAATATTTTAATTATTAACCATTGTAAAATGAGCTATCGGCGCGGCCATTGTGGTAACACTCAGCGCCGGGACTTTGAAATGAGCACCGATCCTGAACTGTTCATTAGTGGTTGAGACGTTGTTCAAATTTTTTTACAAATTTTGCTGGTTTCACGACCTTGTCTAATACCGATTAACCAATATCAATTTGTGTGACAAATTTGAATCAAGTAAGACCAAAAGTGTGAACATGAGAGTTTAAAACACACATACAAACGCCCGCGTGCACGCACGCGCGCACATATAAATAAATATACATAATTTTTTATATATATATATATATATATATATATATATAATATAATTTTCAAAATTACAACTAATATTAGTTATTCAAATCAATTTTACTATTTTCATTTAAAAAATTAAAGTTTTTCTTTAAGTTAGAAAATAAACTTTAAAAAAAAGATGGTGAAATCACAGTTTCGAAAAGAGGCTGAGATAATTTTTTTTCGGAATTTGCTTATGTAGAATAATTTTAATCAAATCACAAGATCCATGCTACGAAGGCCTTTAGAATACGGACGACCAATTCAGCAATTTGGATAGTTCATTTCAGAAATTTGTAGTTTTTCTTTAAATTGGAAAATAAACTTTAAAAAAAGATGGTGTCCACAAAGGGTAGTTTTATAACGTTTATCAAAGTATATAAACGTCAAAAAAGAAGTTCTACAAAGGACTTTAAGGGGAAATGGTAATTTAACCTAAGTTTAAGCCTAAAACTAAAATTCAAACAACAGATAAGTTGTACTGACATGATCTCAGGCCTAATCAGTGTTATAAATATGATTCTGTGGAGACGGTTTGCCTCATTGCAAATATCGGATGATATAGTTTTTGCGCACCGCAACAGTGCAAGGAAAACCCCAAGGATTGACAGCAAACCAATCAATCTCCGGGAATGACGAATGATGACGTAACCAATCCCAACTGATGACGCTGCTGACCTTTTTCTTCATCTCGAGGGATGATGGATCCATTACTTAAGTCCGAACAATAATTAGCCAACACATCGCTACTCATCTGTCGGTGTCGGCCATTATTATTGGATCTGTGATCAGTTATCAGTTCGACAAATACTGTACCGACGCACGCAGCTGTATCGCTCACGCGTTAAAAGCGAAATTATCGTGCCGCTTTTTGAAAATCCAATTTCACAATTATAATCAGCGTTAATAACTGCTTTTAAAATACTGAAATTACATTGAAAATACAAATTAACCCTGACCGCCGTCATATTCATTTTCTTACGATGAAGTTTGAGAAAAAATTAATTCTTATCTACGTAGATTTTAATGTAGATCGCGAATTTTCAAAAAAGGAAGAAACACTTATGTCACTGTTTTTTTTTTTTTTTTAACCTCCGACTATTGTGCACACTTGGGCTAATGCAGACGATGGGATGATTTATAGCGTATGAAAATGCCAAGCCCTGGCCGGTAATCGAACCCGGGTCCTCGGGGTGAAAGCCCAGTACGCTATCAACTAGGCCACCGAGGCAGCTTATGTCACTATGTCCAGTATAATTATCTGCCTTCCCTAGCTTCGTCAATTCTTCTTTTGTTGACGCGTTTCGGAGAACCTCCATCTTCAAAAACTATTTCTATACTCTTTAAGTATATTCACCAAAGAGTATAGAAATAGTTTTTGAGGATGGAGGTTCTCCGAAACGCGTCAAGAAGAATTGACGAAGCTAGGGAAGGCAGATTATTATACTGAACATAGTGACAATAATACTAGCAGAAAAGAAGAAGAATATAAAAAGAATAACAATTATGTCTTTTAAAAAAGGCAAATCATCTTGAAAGACTTGAAAATGCCGCCATTTTCAAAGTAATTAGCCGATTTTTTCTTGATAACGAACTTTTCCAAATTGTTACCGAAATCATTTTGGTGCCAGGTTTGAATCAAATCTGATTAATATTGCGAACAAGAGAAGGCACACACGCACGTGCACACACGTACATGCATATATATATATATATATATATATATATATATATATATATATATATATATATATATATATATATGTTGTTTTATAAATAAAATTTATAAGAAAACAAAATTTACTTTTATAGTAGTTTTTTTAATTAAAATAAAATATAAAAACCAACGATTAAGCAATTATTTATAAAAAATTTAAATAATAAAAATAAATAAGTAAGTTTTTAGTGTTGACATATTACAATACCCTTTTATATTTTTTATTTAACATTTTATATTTGCAAATTATACTTTTTAAAATACTTTAATGCATTTTTTTGGTTACAATTTTTTCGTGGGCAATGAAAAACGAAAATACTGCAATCTATCAATAGTTCAAACGTAAACGTTTTGTGTGACAAAAAAATATATCAGAACTGTACAGTTCCTGCAAATAAAAAGAAACAATCCAGTAAAAATAAAGTACAATGTGATGAAATAATGAAAAATATTACATTTGTTATTGAGTTCAATATAGTTTAGGAAAATATAATATTTAAACAAAATAATTTTAAAACATTTGTAATTATTTGTGATATTATTATTAATATAATATTACTTTATAATATTATAATGATTAGTTGACTATAATATTAATATTGTAATATTACTGTAATATTATTGTAATTGCGTTTGTAATTGTTTTTGTAATAATTTAGAAGTATCTTTGTAGGCCTACACACATTGTGCATAACTAAAGAACGGTAAAAGTTCCACGCTTTCGGAGAATGCCTCCAGATAGAAGCACCTGACGCTAAAGCTTATTCGCAACTGTTGTGTTGTAGCACGGTTGCATTTAGTTTGTTTGCATTTGGTTAAAAAAAAAATCCTGACACTATTTGCGGGAAAAGTTGAATTTGGTTTTCGTTTAAAAATTAGCGGAATTTTTGAAAAAAAAAACTATTTCAAACGAAAAAACTTCGTTTCTTTTTCGACAACACTTTTCTGAACAACATTTTTTAAAACTGAAAAAACTGGAACAACACACACAGCGGCACGCACGCACGCTGACGTGATGGAACGTAAATTTTTACGCTAACGCATAACTGATTGTGTTATGTTCATACACCTGCCTTCCCAGTTGTAATTTGAACTGAGACTTGTAATACACACACACACACACACACACACACACACACACACACACACACACACACACACACACACACACACACACACACACACACACACACACATATATATATATACCTTAATACCTTAACCAAAGACGCACATCACCGGATACAGTGAACACTTTACCTGCAACACAAGAAAGTAATAATTAAAATAATGCAGAAAGCAATACAAATGTAAATAGGTTTAATTTTCAAAAAATAAACAATATTACTATTGATAAACGTAGCATAATTATATTTATTTTTACCTCACATTGACGTTGTCAGTATGTAGTTGTATGCGTGCGCATGCGTAGGTTAGGAGACTATTCAGTTTAACCGATTTTGTGCAAATTTGGCTGCAAAAAGTTTTTTTTTACGAAAACGTTTAGCGGTTAAAACATTTGAATGTTACGACCAACGCAGTGCGGTACTGTTAGTAAATAAATAGAATAATAATAATAATCGTGGTACGTAGGTGTCTCGCTGACGTGATAGAAGCGAATTTCTGAAAGTATGTTTCTTTATCTGACATTTTGTAATTCTTATCTAACCAGCTGAATCAGCATTGTAATCTGCTTGTATATTAGCACTACGTCAAAATTACATAGGAGCCGCCTCGGTGGCCTATTTGATAGCGTACTGGGCTTTTACCCCGAGGACCTGGGTTCGAATCCCGGCCAGGGCTTGGCATTTTCATACGCTATAAATCATCCCATCATCTGCATTAGAACAAGTGTGCACAATAGTCGGACGTTAAACACTAAATACATAGAAAATACGAAAACGAACCCTGACCGCCGTAAACAAATTTCTTAATTTCAACGGATTTTGAAAATTCAAAAACGCTAATTTATGCAGTTTTTAACACTGATTAAGGTGACGAGATCGAATTTTGAAAAACATTTCGGAGAAAAAACTTATGAATTTTTAAAAATGTAGAATGTCCGCCATTTTGAAACTGTTGAACTAATTTTTCTGGTTAACGCAAGCTATTAGCATAATCGATTTTCGAACTACGTTTGAATCAAATCGGACAAAAATTGCGAACGTCACTCACTTGCTAACACTCACTGAGCTTATTTAAATAAAACTTTAAACTCAAACCTTAAACCCCGCAGGTGGTACAGACTAGTTGCACCTATTGAGAGGATTTAGACGTCCCTCGCTGTACCCGAGTCTAATACACACACTTACGACTTAACACTTTACACTCACAGTTACATTTAGGGAGGCGATAATAGCCTCAATGTGCTTTTCGCCTTAAAATAACAAAAAGTATTTAATAGGCTAGTCCGTTTAAAATTTTATTGTACATTTTTTACAGCCTGAGCCATATTGTAAAGTGAGTTCATTAACCAACATGGTACAGGCCTATGCATCATGGTTTTTCTTTTCCTGGTTGCTACCACTTAGGACACTTACATCAGTGCACATGCTGATAAATATATACTAAGTATATAAACGTCTGATTATTAGACATGGTTTTATTGTACAAATTTAAAATATTTTCACTTAAAGGTATTGTCACTGACCAACAGAAATTACCACTTTTCATCAGACAAATGGAATGGTTTGTATAAGTGTAAAAGCAGAGTATATGTTTACGAATTATTTGTCACGGCTGAGGACGTGTATGACCATACATGTAATCCAATGTAGGCCTAAACGTACCATTACTAGACCTAGGCCTAAGTACCGCAGGGGAGTGCAGACTAGTTAAACGTCCCTCGCGGTACCCGAGTCTAACACACACACTTACGACTTTAACACTTTACACTCACACTCACATTTAGGGAGGCGATAATAGCCTCAATGTGTTTTTCGCCTTAAAAAAACCTTAAAATATGATCTAAAGGTCAGGATCAGTGCTCGTTTCAAGGTCCCGAGTGCCACTGTAACCATGGAAACTCGCTGATATGCCAAACACTGCTTGCTACTCTCTCCTTTGTGTAACTACGAACACAATGTTTGTCACAAAAGCCATGTGGGATACGCGAAGCAGCTGTACTGATTAATTTAATTACCTAATTACCGCGCAGGGCTAATTATTAACAGTGATAACAGCAGCTGGAGAAGCACGCACACCTCTCGCGTTAAATGACGCCACTTTAGTTCGCTTTCAGATACAGTACTGTATCCGGAACCAACAAAATCATTCTCAAGTAGCTGTTACTTAGTTGTCAGTTTCAACCCATCTTACAATTTACTTTTATGATAAGAAGTTTTCGTCCCGATACAATGCCACGAACTGCTTACATAAGACACCCCTGGTTTACTATACGCGGTGCGTAAATGTTTGCTGACGTGATGGTAGCCAATTACCAACCATATTTTTTTATTTACCTTATAAAATAAAAAGTACTTTACTATCACAATCTGCACTAAAATATGCATTGATTAACATTTTAAACTTTCAGATTTTACCGAAAATACAAATTGAATCTCACGGAGGTAAGGTTTAATTTATTCTTTAATGTTTTTTTAAAGTTTAAGATTGTAATATATGCAAATTATATAAATTCTATTATTATTATAAATTCTATTTTAACAAATATTATAATTACAAAATCAGATGTTCAAAAAAATATAACGTAAAACGTTATTTTGTATAAAAATTCGCTTCCATCACGTGTGCAAGACAGCTGCGTGACACGATTCATTCTTGTTACATATATCGCGGATCTTGTTACAAGATTTTGTTACATACATCGCGGAGTTTGATCTTCTTACATACATCGCGGAGTTTGATTTTGTTACATACATCGCGGAGTTTGATTTTGTTACATACATCTCTGAGTTTGATCTTGTTACATACATCGTGGGCAGAGTTTGATCTTGTTATATACATCGCAGAGTTTGATCTTGTTACATACATCGCGGAGTTTGATCTTGTTACATACATCGCGGAGTTTGATCTTGTTACATACATCGCGGAGTTTGATCTTGTTACATACATCGCGAACAGTGTTTGATCTTATTACATACATCGAGGAGTTTGATCTTGTTACATACATCGCGGAGTTTGATCTTGTTACATACATCGCGAACAGTGTTTGATCTTGTTACATACATCGCGAACAGTGTTTGATCTTGTTACATACATCGCGAACAGTGTTTGATCTTGTTACATACATCGCGGAGTTTGATCTTGTTACATACATCGCGAACAGAGTTTGATCTTGTTACATACATGGTGGAGTTTGATCTTGTTACATACATAGCGAACAGTGTTTGATCTTGTTACATACATCGCGGAGTTTGATCTTGTTACATACATCGCGGAGCTTGATCTTGTTACATACATCGCGGAGTTTGATCTTGTTACATACATCGCGAACAGTGTTTGATCTTGTTACATACATCGCGGAGTTTGATCTTGTTACATACATTGCGAACAGAGTTTGATCTTGTTACATACATGGTGGAGTTTGGTCTTGTTACATACATCGCGAACGGAGTTTGATCTTGTTACATACATGGCAGAATTTATCTTGTAACATACATCGCGGAATTTATCTTGTTACATACATGGTGGAGTTTGATCTTGTTACATACATGGCGTAGTTTGATCTAGTTACATACATGGTGGAGTTTGATCTTGTTACATACATGGTGGAGTTTGATCTTGTTAAATACATCGCGGAGTTTCATCTTGTTACATACATCGCGAACAGAGTTTGATCTTGTTACATACATCGCGGAGTTTGATCTTGTTACATACATCGCGAACAGAGTTTGACCTTGTTACATACATCACAGAGTTTGATGTCGTTACATATATCGCGAACAGAGTTTGATCTTGTTACATACATGGCGGTGTTTGATCTTGTTACATACATCGCGAACGGAGTTTGATCTTGTTACATACATCGTGGAGTTTGATCTTGTTACATACATTGCGAACAGAGTTTGATCTTGTTAATACATCGCGGAGTTTGACCTTGTTACATACATCGCGGAGTTTGATCCTGTTAAGAGGTTGACGTTAATACTAACATAGTGGCAAGTAACACTTAACTCGTACCAAACAGCCCGAAGCCACTGTAATAAGTCCTGCACTTCCATTTTCTTGATGTCCTTATATTCAGCTGGCCTCACTTACTTACAATTCTTCTTTATTACTAATGATAGCCCAATCACTCAAGAGTCTATGGACCCTGTCTGTCATTATTAATCTATTCGCTATAACACTAATATTAATTAATGACACAGATTGTTCCGCTATTTCTGAAGATAAAATTGTGTTGACACTTCAATTTGAGATCCTGTCTCTGAGAATATAACATTTTGATTATTTTTCCCCACATTTTTAAAACATCAAAATTTATATAAATGTAGAAATTGCACCACATTTCTACAAGCAAGACCATTAAAATGAATTACCAACATAATTTTACCTCAAGAAATAGCTAACTATTCTGTATGGTTAATGAATATTGGTAATATAAGGATAGATTCAAAATTACCTAAAGGGTTCCACAGACTGGACTTTACTTCTGTTCCAACAGATACTGGTGTGTTTACCGGCAACTGACTTTCTACAATCCGATTGTGTCTCTAGCTTGATCTTCTTCACACTCATTCCTTAAAAGGTTGTATATTTTGGCCACCGATTCCTCTGGTTCCCTGGCCATTCCCGACTTGCGTTATCTCTGTGTCTTCCACTTGGCCAGGTAGCAATACCACTAACAAGATAGCGTTAAAACGCACATTCTTGCTTCTGTTACAAAATGTGAAGGCTATTTAAGTCCCCGGAAGGGTGATTCGAAACCCCTTCTTCCGCGTGTTAGTCAGTTACGGTAACCACTATAACAGAGTATCCTTTATTAATAAGACTTGCCGAAACGTTGCAAGAACAGCTGCATAAATGTCTCGCCAACACGGAAACCGATTTCAAAATGTTTATTATTTTAACATAATATTTTTTTAAATCTTATTTTATAGGCGTAATCCCTGATAAATTTGTATACATTAGTACTGAAAATTAACAACGAAATTTGAAAAGTTTAATATTAACTTATGCGGGTTAACGATGGTCAAATCGTATTTTCAAAAACTGGCTACCTTAAAAAAACTTAATAAATAACAAAAATGGTATTACTGCCATATGAAACGGTGTCTGAATTTTGTTGAGTAACAAACGTACCCGCTAATGCCAAAACTATTCTCACAACTAAAGAAAACGTTAAATAAAATGTTTCGCCAACTTTTAAAAAGCGATCTAAGAGTCAGGATCGGTGCGCATAGTTCTCAGTTTTATCATAATGGTCAGTAACTCATTTTACAACGGAAATAACTTTATAGTATGGGTTTATTTTGATTCTAGAACTCCCCGCAGGGGTGCAGACTAGCTGCACCTATTGAGAGGATTTATACGTCCTTCGCGGTACCCGAGTCTAACACACACTTACACTTACAACACTACACTTACAACTTTAACACTTTACATTCACACTTACATTTATGGAGGCGATAATAGCCTTAATGTGCTTTTCGCCTTAAAATAACAATAACAAAAAGATTCTAGAACTATGTTATTTCGAGGAATAGGCTACATTTTTTTCGGTTCTTAAGACCTTCGAAGCCTTTTTAAACGAACTGAAAATGATAAAGATCGTGCATATTGGCAGCTACAACAAACAGCTCATTTCAGAATAATCATTCGCTACATTTTTTTAATTTTATTATTATTATTATTATTATTTAACGTCCGACTATTGTGCACACTTGGGCTGAAAATGCCAAGCCCTGGCCGGGAATCGAACCCGGGTCCTCGGGATGAAAGCCCAGTACGATATCAACGTTTGTTACAACTAAGCCGAACCTATCACGTTAGACAGTGCTGCCAACCTTCTGTTACTGGAACACAATCTTCCATTTCCGTTAACGAAAACAGCTGACCAGTTTTCTAAACTCTAAACCGTGCTATACGGATCTCGTGTTAATTTGTTTGAAGACTGAACAACGCCGTGCTGTAAGCAAGAGCAGTGAATATCAGTGACCCGGAGTGTACTGTATAGACTATGCATAATGAGAGAGCCAATAAATTACCCAAGGTGTTCGTCACTCAAGGTGGGGTAGCGTGCTGTACCGCTATATTTCATGTGTTCACTTTGACTTGTTTATTGCGCTATAGTTGTGTTCATCTTCGTCACATCAGCTTTACACTTTGCTCGCTCTAATGAGTAGTCTTCACCTACTTCCGCCTCACCCGCCTCACCTCGCCTACCTCTTCTTCTTCCAATTATAGATCACCTCGCTGCGTGCTACTTCGCCGGACTTTGGTCACTCGCCTCCTTACGTCTGCATTGCACTCGGTTTGCTTTCAAACGTTCGGTTTGAGTTTTCTCTTCATTAACTGGCAACGTGTCTTATTGTATTACATTTTCTCATTATAGCCTCATTATAGGTTACATTGATTTGTTTTTTGTAGTTTAACGTCCGTACTATATGACAATTACACTAACGAAGACGGGATAGATACCACATGGAAAGCTAAAGGTAACTAGATTCGAACCTGCGCGCAGGTCCGAACTATCCGCTATCTTACTGACTGAACTGCGAGCGATCGACACAACTGTTTCGAGATGAATACATTGTACCGAAATTTCTCTAGGATCCAAGTCTCAAGTCGAACTGATGGAAGCTTTCACTTATCAGTTGCTTTTATACCTCCATATGACGAAAATATAAAGTGGGCTGGCTTTAGCTGACGTAGGTTACTTTTCGTATTTTCAATAGAATTTGCTAATTTTAAAAGCAAATTTATGCAGATTTTATGATATTTAAAAAAAAACGTTAAAAAGTATTATTAAGATTCGGAATTGCCGTTATTTTGAAACTCATGACCAGACTTTTGCAGGGTAACGATTCAAATTCGATTTTGGTTCAAAGTTTGAATCGACGGACCGAAATCGCGAACATACATTACAACGACTTCTCAAAAAGTGATCTAAAAGATACAATAGGCGCTCTTTTCAAGGTCCCTGGTCTGGGCCTTACCATGATGGCATTTCACGAGCTAAACGTTGAAACAGATACAAGCAGAACCAACAAAGATGACACAAAACATCAATAATGGCCAAAGTTATGTTATCTAACAGCGTTGGTGTATCTATTTTGCCTAACCTACGCCCTGCAATGGAACCAACCCGTGTACAGATGTTAAAAAACATTACATCCGCTCCCAGAAGCTAGCTATAAAAATACACAAAAATCTGCATAATTTCTTAAAATACATTGCTATTACAAAACAAATTTATAAAAATACTTAAATTTATTTTTGAAAATGTTTTTTTCAGTTCATTTTATTTTAAAAAAACTGGATTTTCTCAAAATCGGCTACAATAATTTCACAAAATTTTAGTAAAATAAATGGAGCTAAAAAAAGCTGATCAATGCAAATGAGAGTTTGCGATCCTGAAAACTTCATTTAAAAATAGGATTAATTTATCAAAACCGTTGGTAAAATATTGCACAAATTCTTTTTATATTCTTCTCCTTTTCTGTTAGGATTATTGTCACTATTTTAAGTATAATGATCTGCCTTCCCTAGCTTCGTCAATTCTACATTTGTTGACGCGTTTCGGAGAACTTCCATCTTCAAAAACTATATCTATACTCTATATACAAAAACACGGTTATATATATATATATATATATATATATATATATATATATATATATATATATATATATATATATATATA